>CAUYUJ010016242.1:199695-288847 GCA_963575745.1 Prorocentrum cordatum | reverse complement strand
GACCCTCCTCGCGGAGATGGCCGCGCACAAGGTTCTGCCGACAGATGAGGGGATGACTAAACTTCGAGTCGCCCTGGATTCGCATCTTCTTTGCTGCCAAGCAGCGGGCATTACCCTTACCCCCAAATACCACCTGATGGCGCACATGATCCACAGGAGCGGGGCCCCCAACCCAATCCCTACCATTGCCTTCCCGTTAACCTCTCTCTTTTCTCCCCAAACTTCCACTTCCGCCTCCTCCACCGCCATCGCCAGCCCCTCCGACCCTGATCCGAACCCTCGGTGATCTGGCGGGGTCGGCGCCGACCTCCTGGTCCTTCAGCGGGGCGCGGGGTGATCTGCATTTCGAGTCGGGCCCCCCGCCTGGGCGGGCATGGGGGAGCTGGCAGGTGGGGGCGAAGACCGAGATAGAGAGCGAGAGAGAGAGAGAGAGAGAGAGAGAGAGAGAGAGAGAGAGAGAGAGAGAGAGAGAGAGAGAGAGAGAGAGAGAGCGCGATGGGGGGGTGGAGCGAGGGGACTCTATACACACATACAAATACGCACATACGTACAATACTATATATATACACATATCGAGAGGCATATAGAGTTGCGGGGGGGGGGGGTAAGGCAACGGGGGATGTGCTGAGCAGGATCTGGAGGTCGAGCGCCGTTGATGGTAGATAGCTTTCGATGTAGGGGCGGGGGGCGGCACGTGGGCAGCGGACTTCCTTTTGAGGCGCCCCCTACTAGTTCAGGATCCCTTGGCACGGTGTTCCCAAATTGTATGCCACGTATACGGACGAGAGCCTCAACCGAAATTTGAGGTCGATCGCCATGTTCTGCCATCGATTGACATTTGGTTCCAGGGTCCACAAGCTGATTGATCTCCAATCGTACTTTTCCGCTGGGAAGTACATTTCAGCTCCAGCTGGTGGCAAACAATCACTGTTATCAGGTGTCGGTCGATAGTGCCCCTTGGGCGGCAATGGGGGCGCCCAGCGATGCTCCCGATATCGACCCTCCTCATGATGTTGCGTTTCAATGGGCATCGGCAGCGTCGGTTGAGTTGATGAACGACGGCATGCCCGATCTTGGAACTGATGGCCACGGTTCACGTATGCTGTCACGAGCCGCTGAGAGGCTCCAGAAGGATATGTGTTTGATTCCCAGAACCCTCGCTTGCGTTGAAGTTTTTGCTGGTAGCGCTCGTATAACGCGCAGCTTGATATCCAAAGGTTACCGAGCTTGTAGTGTCGAGCGTGATCGGTTTGGATGGCAAGATTGTTGTTCTTTGATTGGCACGTTGTATGTGATGTTCCTCGTTGCGGCAATTCTGCCGACGGGTACTCTCTGGCTGAGTCCCCAGTGTTCGACGTGGTTGAACCTGTGCATGTACCACACGCGCCGCTCTATTGACGACCCACTCGGTGATTGCAGTCGGTTGGATGTCCGAGAAGGGAACTACGTGGCATCACTGACGTCGGTTGGGTTTAAACAAAACAACGCAATGAGGAGGCATAGGTCTCTGGGCGAGGAGGAGCAGGGGGCGGGGAGAGGTGCGGCTGCGCGGGGGATGGCGAGGGAAGAACGAGGATGGCAAGGGGAATGAGCAGGGAGAGGAATGATACAGCGGATGGGGAGAGGCATGAAAACAATTGTGTAACCTTATAGTTTTGCTTATGTTTCCATCGACCTGGGGGGGGGCGCGCGCGCGGCTCGCGCGCGCCCATCCCCACAGGTCGTTCCTGATATTCCTGGCCGCCACGCGGGGGGTGAAGTGGGCAATCGAGCAGCCTCTGAATTCGATATTCTTCCACGTCGTCACCATCTCCGATGACATTTTCAAGACCGCTGCAGAGAGGGTCATCACCAGTCTTGGCGCTTACGGATCCACATCAGTGAAAACATTAGAAATATGGTCCACTGTGAGGGGTCTGGCCACGCACATTTTCAAATCCAAATCAGATGCCGCGCGTCGGCTCGGTGACAAGAGGACCCCTTTGTACAGCAAGACCCATCGGAAGCCCGCCAGCGCTTTGAGAATGCCATCCAGGTCAGGCGGTCTCACCAAGAGACCCAGCAGTTTCACCAAGAGACCCAGCAGTTTTGGCAAAGCATGGGTAACAGGGCAGAAAGGCGCCATGGCGGCGTCCAAGATTTACCCGCAGGAGTTTGCCAACAAGATTGCGCTTGTTGTAATCGATTTGTTGTCGGTGGATGCTCGGCGAGAGGCCAGCTCATGAGCCTCGTATAGGGGTGGGGGGGAGGCGTTCGAGACACCCGCGGACTACTAGAGGGGATAGGGTATGGAGGGGAGAACCACTGTGCTAATGCCATTCACGCTGCTAGACTGTCACGTTCTGCGCCCGCGCCCGCCCGCCTCGGCGACGTTGATCGCCTGCGTGTTCGGTGCGCAGCTCTGGATCGACCAGATCACGTTGGCGCAGTCTTCGTCGGTCTCTGTCGGGCCCACGTCTTGAGTTCGGAGGGGGTGGGGCGAGTTGCAGGGGCCGACGGTCTGAGCGCCAGTTTTCAGAGCTGCGCCCATCCGTGGCGAGCCTGGGCGCATCGCACTGGCACGGACCACATGGATTCAAGAGGGGATCGGGCGAGTTCACATGCAAAATCATTTGCAAATGATTTTGCATGTGATTTGCATGCGGTCACGTTCTGGCTACACCGTGGTTGAAACGACGGGCCTCGAGGGTCGATGTTTGAGTTGTTTCTGATGTATCTGTACGTGGGGGGCCCATCGAAGTCTAGTGGCCTCGCCTCCTCGGATCGGATCGGTCTCGGCTCGAAGATATATTCTAAGGATCGCGATTTCAATTCTCGCCCGCGGAGCCTTATCAGAAATGCACATCCCCTCAGAAAATGATATGGGCATTGCGGATCATGGAAACGTGCCGCGCGGGATGATATATTCCCTGGTTGATATCGTGTCCAGACTGCGGGCACACATACACATAATATATAAATTATTCGTCCTACTCCTACTCTTCCTCCTCCTCCTCCTCATTTACTTCTCCTCGCCTTCCCAACCCTTCCACCGCCACTCCATCATTTCGGAAGGCAGCCAGCTTCAGACGGAGAAACTGCATCTAAGAAGCGTGAGCTGGAGCCAGACATTCAGCCATCGGCCGACGCCGACGAAAAATCAGACGACGAGCCGAAGCAGAGCACGACAGCCAACCAGCCGATCGCCAAGCCTTATCAGCCAGCGTATTATCATGTCAGCATGGATGTAGCAAACCAGCGAGCCCGAGCAGCATTGGACAATGTGCAGACTGAGATCTTGCGCGAGCGCGCTAATACTCTGAGCGCACCGACAGCCGCGTGGACAATCGTTTCGGCGGGCAGGCAAATCAACACCTCTACTATCAGAAGGGGGGGAACCTCACATAATGCGAGAGGATGGCAACGCAGAATAGGAGGAGGGGGGGGAGGAGGATGAGGTGGAGGAGGAGGAGGAGGATGAGGAGGGGGAGGAGGAGGAGGGATAGGAGGTGGAGGGCGAGGACGATGGGTTGGGCGGGGAGGGCAGCGACAAAACCGACTAGCACTCGAAGGAACCATCCCCCATCGGGTACCCCTTTCAAAGTGAGCGGCACGAGCTCGAGCCCGAGCAGCTCGATGCCCGTGCAGCCTCTCGTGGACCCTGGCCCTCCGCCCAGTGAGTTTAAAGCATTCACCGATGAGGAGTTGGATGTCATGCTTGACAAATGCTAGACGTCGCTCGCCCGCAGTTCCGAGGCGACCCAAATCTCACCCTCCTCGTCGCAGTCGCCGCGGTTGTAATTATCGTCGCCGCCGTCGTCGTCGTCATCGCCGCCGCCGCCACCGTAGTATTCGTCGCCGTCGCCGCCGACGTCGTCGTCGTCGTCGTCGTCGTCGGCGTCGGCGTCGGCGTCGGCGGCGGCGGCGGCGGCGGCTGCGGCGTCGGCGTCGGCGGCGTCGTCATCGGCGGCGTCCTACCCACCCTCTTCCTCCTCCTCATCTTCCTCCTCCTCCTCCCCCTCCTCCTCGACGTCTCCCTTCCTCGTCCTCGTCCTCCTCCGCCCCCCCCTCATCGTCGTCGTCCGCCGCTTCCGCCCTCCTCTTCCTCTTCCTTCTCTTCTTCATCCTCTCCCCCCTTGCCCTCCTACTCCTCCACTCGGACCCCCTCCCCCCGCTCGCACACTCCCCGCGCGCCTCTGCGCGCGCGGGGTTCAACGCAATGAACTACGCGAGGTACTGGGATAGACCGTGCCCCGCGGCTGACCCCGCGGCCGCGGCCGCGGCGCATGTGGAGCACCTCCTGGGTGCACCTCCTGGCCTGGAGGAGGAGCTGGATCTGGCAGCTCTGCCAGATCCCCCAGGCGCACAGCCATGGGGCGCCGAGCGCCCACCATGGTGGGCGCATGGCGGGTGGCATGTCCCGCGGAACCCCTTGCCGCTGCACTTGTGGGAAGCGTCCTTGCGGGACGTGCCGCCCCTTGGGCGGGCCCGCGTGCCCATGCGTTGGGCGCTTGTGGCGATCGACCCATGCGACGACAACAAGCCCGCCACCGCCACCCTCGGGTGGTTGGACGAGAACGGGAGCCCCAGGGCTAAACTACTGCGTAACATAACGCATATGCGCACAGCGCGAAACATAAAGATGTTGTTGCCCGCAGGTACAACTGGGCGTGGTGCGACCTTCCGCACGCGAACCCGCGCGTGCTACGCCTGTGTATATAAAAAAAAGAAACACCAGCCCCTCCCCATCGCTCTCCCCTCCCTCTCCCTCCCTCCTCCTCCCCTCCTCCTGCTTTTCCCTCCTCCTCCCCCTCCTCCTCCCCCTCCCCCTCCTCCTCCTCGGCGACGGCTCGAACTAGCGCTGGCTATCCATCGTGGGATGGCGGCGCCCGTGGCAGACATGGCGTTTTTTTTTGTTTTTCCTTCTCAACGTTCGAGCCAGCGACGAACTGCTTGGGCTTTGGTTCACTGCTGGACAGGCGCGCAGTCCTCGGGATTGCCGCAACTGATCGCAACGCGCGCATGCGAAGGCCGAGGCCGTTTTCGGGGCTGGCTGGATTGCCGCGTCCGCGCATGCAAGCGCAGTCTGCATGAGCCCTGAATCATGTAAACGGATTCAGGGCTCATGCAGAATGTGTCTGTGTATAGATGAGCTCACTATGCGTATACAGATGGCTCGCAGCAGCGCGCATGCCGTGGTTGTCTTGCAGGTGATGCTCACCTTCCTATTCACATTACACGTGTAAAGATATCCAAATCGCAAATACGGGTTGCTGCAACCGCTACGTCAACAAGCATGTGCATTCAAGCAAGCTGTGGACGCATGATGCATCGTGCCGCGATCGTAGAGAACTGTATCACATATGATACGCGCGATGATTATCTTGAGTTTGGTGCAGACAATACATCGGCACGCTTGATTTGCGATAATATTGTCTGAACACATAACTTATAGATCCCGTTTTCGCATGATGCAAACAAAACAGGATATACTGTTATCTTGTCATAAGTAAAGGGATCTGTTGATGGCGCCCAAACTCATAGATCCCAACCCGGGATCTACAGATCCTCTGGGTGGAAGCGCGGCCCAGGGCAGGTCGGGTTCGCCCGAAGACTTGCAACTGGCGCGGGGCCCCCACCGGCAGGCGACGTCGCGAGCAGCTCAGACAAGGCGCGTCTCAGCCGCCCACGCGCAGACAGGCCCCCCGCGACACTGCCCTGGGCGAGCCTCTCCAGGTCGACGAGGACTCATGACCAAGGCTCCGGAACCAGTCGGGGGGCCAACGACCGGGGCCCAGGGCCTTCCCGTCTGCGGCGCCCCCCTCCCGCCCAGTCTCGGCCCCGAGGGGCTCTGTCTCGAGCCGGATCGGTCGCGGCTCTGCCCCCCTCCTTCCCGATCGCCTCCGATTCCGGAGGCCGGCCCAGGAGGGCGCCCCTGCCCTCCGTCGGAGCCTTCGGGAGGCAACGCTGCGCCGGTTCCAGAGAGCGAGGAGCGCCCTGCTCGCCCCCCCCCCCCCCCCCCCCCCCTCCCCACCCCCGGGCCGGCTCTCACGAGCCTGGAGGCGACCGGGTCAGGCCCGAGGACGCCCCGCGGTACGTCGGGAGCTCCCGAGAGCGGCCTTCCTCTCCACCTCCTTTCCTCCTCCCCCCCTCCTCCCCTCCTCCTCCTCCTCCTCCTCCTCCTCCTCCTCCTCCTCCTCCTCCTCCTCCCCCTCCTCCTCCTCCCCCTCCCCCTCCTCCTCGCCCCCGCTCTCCTCCTCGTCCTCATCCCCCCCCCTGCGCCGGCGCCGGTGGCGAGGCCGGCCCTCCTGGCCCTTCCCCCGCGCCCCTCTCCCGCGATTCCACCGCGGGCGGGCAGCTGGGACGGGGAACTTCCCAGACTGCGGCCTGCGAGCGCGAGCGATTCGGCCGCGCCGCAGACCTCGCCCCCCCCGCGGATTCCCAGGTGGACGGGCATCTCCATGGACTTTTGGGCGGCCCCCCTCCAGAAGGGCATCTCCGCGACCCTGGCGGCGCGCGAGCGGCAGAGTTCGTTCGACGAGAGACCGGCGCGAGAACGGCGGCACTTTCGCTGCGCGCCAGGGCGCGAAGTCACGCTTGGAAAGACCATTCGGTACCCACTGCGCAGCCTGCACTCGGATTGGCGCAAGGCGTTAACATCGGTTAACCCTTTTGCTGCTACATTAGTTTTCGCAGGGGGGAGGGGGGCATATTCCAGTTTCCGAAAACAGATGCAACAAGTTTGCGCAACGTGATTTTTTACATATAGAAGTAATGATAGCGGTACTAATGATACGAATGATACTACGAATAAAACATAATAATCATAATAATAATAGTACTAATAATAATAGTAATAATAAGCACAATAGTAATACTAGTTCTATAGTGTTATCATTTTTTGATAATATTTATATAATATACATTTTATATATAATATATATATTTAAAAAAAAAAAAAAAAAAAAAAAAAAAAAAAAAAAAAAAAAAAAAAAAAAAAAAAAAAAAAAAAACGGTCTTACGAATTCTGACGAAGCCCAAGGTCACTCCACATAGTCACCCAATGCGACCAAGCGGGCCTCTCGCGCGCACATCGAAGTCAAATCGAACGCCCAAGCTCGTTTGCTGGGGGGGGGGAGGGGGGCGCGACCCGCGCCAAACGAGACCGCACGGGCCTCTCGCGCCCGTCGGCCGCGCGCGCAGGTCGAAAACACTCCACAACCTTCATCGCCGACACTTGGACGCCACCGTCGCCGTCGTCATCGTCGCCATCGCTACCAGCGCCGCTGCTACCTCAACGCGTCTGCCGCTGCCGACGTCGCCACGATGCCGCGCCCGCCCGAGCCGCCGATTCGCACTGAAGTGCCCGCGCGTCAGCGCGGCCTGCGAGACGCGCTGAGATTCCCCCAGCGATCAGCGCCATCGCGGCCGCGTCGGTCGCGCCAGACTGGATGGCCAGCGCGCGCGCAAACCCGCGCGCTAACGCTGCCGCAGCGATGCGACAGCCAGCGCCAAGCAGGCGCGGCAGGCGCCGCCGCGTGGGTTTTGCAGATCACGTTGCGGGCGGGCGGGCGCAACGATTGCGCGAGCAGTGGAGCTGTCCATGCACTGCGAACACGACGAATTTAATTGCATAGACTGTACCACTGTTTTTACACGGCATAGATATAACAACATAGGTCGCACGTCTTGCGTTGCATTACGTCGAATGCACAGCATGAGTTGCACACCGCTTAGATTCTCCATTCTAACAAATAATTAGGATCTGCCTCCCTCCCGAGGCTGGGCTTATCGATGCCCCCTGGAGACGCGCGGTTTACATATGAATCTACCCCATCGTCCATCCCCTTCCCCACCGCGCGCAGGAAATATTGTGCGCGCGCATTCGCTTATCCCAAAAAATATTCCAAACATCCTTTTTCACAAAAATCGGGGCGAAGTGCACGCGCGCGCGTCGTCGGGCACGCGTGCCGACATCCTTTCAAAAAGTCTAGTTTTCGCAAGGGGTTCAACATCGAGTGCCCCGAAAAGATTTCATAAACAGACAGGTTCGCGACAAAGGTTTTCAAGAAAATCCTGTGCCCGCGTTCTTGCGAATTCTCAAGAAAAACCATAGGTGTTCACCCTTCTCCCAAAATGCTACCAAACAGGTCTCTCGCGCGCGCACGCCTAAATCGCTCGAACGCCCTTGCGCGCGTTCTGACGCACGACCCCATGCAAAAAACTTAACGACGTGCACGCGCGCGTCGCCGGGCGCGCATGCACAAATCCGTTCAAAAACCGCTGGTTTCCAATGGATGTCAAAAACAAGTGTTCCGAAACACACACACACACACACACACACACACACACACACACAAACACACACACACACACACACAAAACACATGGTTTCGCAACAAATTCTCATAGCTAATCAAACCATCGGTTTTTCAATATTGCCATCAAATTATGCCAAACGAGCCTTTCGCGCCGCATGTCGAACTAATCCGAACGCCCTTGCGCGTATTGGGGGGCACGATCCGTGTCAAATAATACCACGCGGGCCACTCGCGCGCGATGTCGAACTCCTTCCGGAACCTGCATCACCGACGCGAGGACATCGACATCGCTATCAGCAGGCGTGCTCAACATCGGCGCCGTCATTGGCCTCGCCGTCGTCATCACCACCGTCGTTACGATCATCGCCGCTCTCATCATCGTGTATACCGTTGCCGGCATCGCCATGATACCGCACCCGCCCACGCAACCGATTCGCACTGAAGTGCCCGGAGCTCAACGCCACCGCGGCCGCGTCGGTCGCGCCGTACTAGCTGGTCGCTCCGCGCGCGAGCATGCGCAGGCTTGCGCGGCCGCAGAGATGCACCAGGCAACGCCGAACACTCATCGCAATCGCCGTCGCATGGGTTTTGCTAACCAAGTTGCGGGCGGGTGGGCGGGATGTTTGCGCGAGTCGTGGAGTTGACAACTTCAAATCCGGCAAGGCAAATTACACCACATATGTTGCACCACGTCGATTGCAGCACATAGGTTGCACAACATAGCTAGCACATCATAGAAGGCACCGTTTACATTGCACCGCATTTGTTGCACAGCATAAATTGCTCCGCGTAGATTGCACACCATACGCTGCTAGAAACAATGTTCCCGGTATAATTCCCGATAGCAGATCGTGCCATGTTTCTTGAACAGGATTCGATGTCGGCGTCGCCTCGGACGTTGTCACAGTTTGCGACAAAAAGTGGCCTGCCCGATAGCGGCCGTTGTCGGTTGTTGGAAAGCGTTTGCTGTTGGGCATCTTGACCACACATCCGATGTAGTGTTGGTTTTGCGTTGATCAGTTTTTTGACGGACCTGGGGCTTTGCGAGGCCCCCAAGGGCCGAACACTGCGAGAAAAAATGATGTGTTGTTTCAACACGTTGAAGTTTCGAGTGCGCGGATTGTTTGGATCGGCGCTGGCTCTCCCCTTCCATGGCATACGGAGCGCGCCAGGAGCGCCGCATGGGGGTCAGCGCCGGTCCATGAAATCTGTGCGAACTTGAAAACATTTAGGTATTGTATGTTCATCTTGTTATTATTCTTAAAGTCAACCCGCATGGAAAGGACGAGCAACTTTTCAAGATGACCCTCGCATCCCTGCCCCGTCGGCCCATCCTTGATGACTGTCCCTGGCCAGCCTCGTTCGAGAAACGCCAACATGGCCCTCCGAGACCGTTGCATCCGTACCGCGCATCCTTGCTACACGGGTTGACGGTATTCTCCAGGGCGTACCCAGTTGCACCCACGGGGCGCTGCGTCATGGAGTGTGCGCAATGGGGGGGGGGAGGGCAGCGAGGGTTGCAGAAGAGGGAGGGGCCCTCGAGGGCCCCGGCGGGGGCCTCGAGGGCCCGACAAGGGCTTCTCCCCCCCCCCATCGATGGCCCCCAGAGGGCGACGCGACGCTTAAGTCGGGCGTGTCCCTCTACAGGGGGAATATTCAAAAATAGTCAAAAAATAATACGGGGACTATTTGGGGGGGTATTTTCTGGCCCTTTTGGATTTTTGTTTGGGGGTATTCTTTACTCGTCGTCGAGGATCCCCCTGCAGGGGGACGCACGCCCGACACAACCGTGGGGCGACGCGGCGCCCTCGCCCAGCTGTGCGTACTTGCCCGCCTCGCGCGTGCCGGCAGGGCTCCCTGCCCGGCCCGCACATCGCTGCCCCACCTGCAGCGGTCCCCCCCTCCCGCCGTGCCCCCCCGCGCGCCGCGCGGTCGAAGGCCGCCGCGCGCCCGGCGGGGGGGGGCCTCCGCCGCCCGGGCGCCCGCCGCACCTCCTCGCCGTGGGGCCCGCCCCGCCTCGGCGGCGAGCCCGCGGGAGGGGGGCGAGCGAGGAGTGGCCCCAGACCTCCAGCGCACTGAGAAAATCAAGACGGAGGTTTTTCTCGATGTTCGGCCTCTGGCGGCCCCCGCCGGGCCCCGGGACAGTCAAAAAGCGGCTCGGGAGGAAAAATCGGTCCTGGGGAATGGGTCGACACTTCCAGGGACCCCGCATGTAAAAAATCACGACATCGGATCTCTGGGGCGGGCTTTCGCAGAATGGTCGGAAGTCCCCTGGCATGCTGAGAAGCTGCCTGCGTCGGGGTTCAGCAAACAGGGGTCAGCCAGGGCACCAGATACTGCTGGAGCCTGCGAGGACCCCCTCTGGCTGACCCGGGTTAGCGAGCCGCTCGTGGCCGCGAGACGGCCGCGCATATTGGCTGACCTGGGTTTGCGAAGCCCTGCGTTGCAGTTATTGTCCCTGCATTGCAATTGTGTGGTTTCCTGCTGACCCGGGTCTAGATTGACCCGGGTCAAAAGATCCCCGATGATGCCTCCCAGAAGACATGTTTTAAAATTTGTTACCAAAAACATGCTTAGCAAAAAAGCTTTCAGAAGCCCGGAGGGCTTCTCAGAAGTCCCGCCGCCTTCTGAGGAGGCCTTCTCCTTCTCCCTTCCCCCCTTGCTCGCCGCCGAATATCTCCGACGACATGGTCTGTGCAATCCAAGAGTTTCTCCTTGATTTCGGCGCCTTCGGGGGGAGCCCAAGCGAGGGGTGCTGATGCTACAGTCGGGGCGCTGAAGAAGGAACTCTTTTCGCTGGGGAGGGGCTCGGTGTTCCTTGATTATTTCAAAGTTTGCCTCGGTTTTTCCTGAGGGCTTCCATAGGAAATCGAGGCTGAACTTATGGGAAAAGGGGGCTTCGTTCCTTATTTAGGGTTCCTTAGGTCAACGCCTCGACCGTACAGGCTGACGCCACGTCCGCCGACCCCTCTGATCTTGTCGGGGGCCTTACATCGGAGGGCCCTCAGCCCGTCCTGTGCCGTGCGCAGGTTTGGGGTCGGCTTCCTCAAGGGGTGAGTTTCTTGGGAGTCGGAGCGCTCTCGGGGGCCTGTGGGGGTGGGGGGGGGGAGGGCGGAGGGGAGGGCGGAGGATGGAGGGGGGGGGGAGAGGGAAGGGGCCAGGGGGAGGGGGGGGGGGATTTGTCAGGGAATTTCTTGAGGTCCTCGTTCGAGCCTCTTGGGGGCTTCTTGGGGCTGCCTGGGGGCCTCTTGGGGGTCTCTTGGGGCCTCTTGGGGGCCTCTTGGCGCCTCCTGAAAGCCTCTCGAAGCCGAGGGCTCGAAATGTCCGTCCCAGTCCCCCGTCTGGGCCCCCTCTTGGAGCCGTCTTGGAGGTGTTGTGGACCGTCTTGGAGTACATACTCATTGGCCGTCTCGGGGCCCTCTTGGAGGTCTCTTGGGCCGTCTTTCGGCGATCGTGGGAGCATCTTGGGCAGTCTTGGAGCGTCTGGAAACGCAAAAGGCGAGAACGCCCCAAACTCAAAATCGAAGGAAAATCTATGAATTTTGCCTCTCGGGACCCTCTTAGACAGCCTTGGGGGCCTGTTGGGGTCCTGTTTGCCTCCTTTGGGGCACTCTACCCCCCCATGACGCGTTCGTCCCGTGCCAGGGGGGGGGCACAATGCTGGTTTGGGGTCCTTGGGTGGGGGATTACGGGGGGGAACAATCTCACACGCCTGCAGGGGGGGACGCCGTAGCCCGGCCCGTGACAGCATCCCGGATGTCATGGGCCTTTGTGACTCTTGGGATCCACTCGTCCGCGCACATGTCTCCGGCCATGACGTGCGAGCGTTTTTTTTAACGCCCCCCCCTCCCTCCTCCTCCTCCTCCTCCTCCTCCTCCTCCTCCTCCTCCTCCTCCTCCCTCCTCTCCTCCTCCTCCTCCTCTCCTCCTCCTCCTCCTCCTCCAGCCCCCCCAAGAACAGGATGCGGGGCCGCTGTGGGGGGCCCCCAGCCTCTCCCACCGCGCCAGGAGCCGCGCCGCGGCGCGGCGATGGCGGCTGCCTCTCAGGCGGCGAGGATCGGCGCTGGCAGGTCCATGCGGACGCTGCCACTGCTCTTCGGGGTCTTCAACCCGCTGTCGGCGCTGGGGGGGAGGGCTGAGGACATAGCGGACGAGGTGCGCAATTTCGATGTCTTCGCCTTGGTGGGAACGCAGAGTATGGCGCCCCCTGGCTACTCGCATGGGCTCCAGCCAACTGGAAATGGACGACTGATTATCGAATCAGGCTGGGGCCCTGGAGTGTTTACTAACAAATCGGCTGGGTGCAGGTTACTGTGGGGCAGGAGGGTCAATCGTTCGCATCTTCGGCGTGTATTTCCGACCCCTGCCCACATTCAAGGACGAGTGCTCGCAGCTAGATGCAAAAACGGACTCATGGACGTAACGGCCATAGCGATGTATTTTCCTCCGAAACCGAAGTCGGCCAAAGCTGGAGCACACTACAGAGAGACCTGCACAAAAATGACACAATGGTTGGACCAAGTGCTGCTGAGTACCCCACATTCGTCGCTGCCGCTCATTTTCACTGACCTCAACGACGGCATCGGCATTGGATCAAAAAAGGACGACGGCTACATCGGCGAAGGGGTCATCAGCGAGGCGCATGCGACGAGGGAGTTCAGGGACGGTGCTGGCCAGCAGATGAGAGAACTCCTTCACAGACACCACTTTGCTGTGTTCAACGATTCGCTTGCGCCGACATGGTTCGGACACTCAGGAGAACACTCGCGCTTAGACTACATTTTTGGTCCTGTAGCTTGGATAGACGTCTCGGTTGAGTCAGCACCCCTGCGGCGACTAGGACGGCGTCTGCAGTACATTCCCGATCGTGAGCTACGTGACCATGTGCCAGTATTTGCTAAGATAGTGTACGGCAAGCTGGCTACTTGTGCAGATCAGTGCGACGACATTCAGAGGGAGAAGTGGAACAGAGATACTTTAGTTTATGCCCTTCGGCATGGTGACCGCAAACATGACTATTTGACGAAGCTGAATCATTATTTGCAGCAGAGCATGGAAGAATGGGTGCAACTTGGGCTGAGATCCACTCCAGACGCAATTTTTACTTTTCTCGAGAAGACGATGGTGGACCACGGCAAGGATTATTTCCTGGAACCTCAGCACGTTGATGACAACCATCGACAGCTACGACTGGCAAGGCTGGCTATTCTTCGGCAGCGCAGAGACCTACGGGAGGCGACGTGGGCGACTGACTACACAAAAAGGCAAGTGGAGGCTCAGCTCAAAACGATTTCCAGAGAGTGTGGTAAAATTCGGCAGTGGGCTCGGCAACAGACACGAGAAGCTATTTCACAGGAGATTCAGGAGCACTGGGATGGCAGAAGGTTTGCACAAGCGTATCGGGCTACCGTTCGGCTTGGCAACTCGAGGACGGGGACGAAGAGAAGGGATCTACGGGCTCTTCCCCTGGCGCATCCGACGAAGACCGAGTGGATGAGTGCGCTCAAGCAGCCAGGGCGCCTAGGCGGAATGGGCGCGCAGGAGATCACGCACTGCCCACGCGAGGTAGGAGAAGAGTTCGAGTGTGAAGAAGTACCAGATGATCTTCCTCGTATACCTGACCCATGGGAGCATATGCCCGAGGACGACGAAGAGAGGATGCCAGTGTTCAACGACGATCACGCCACCGACGCGTTCCTGGAGAGCAAGCGGGACCTAAGGCGCCTCAAGCGGTACTTGTGGACGACCCCAACGAGGAAAGCGCGCCCAGCCCAATCCCCACCAGCTGAGCTCTACTGGATGATCTTACACCCTGCTCGAGACCCGTCACGACGTGGAGTCGGTTTCGACTTGGAAGACTCGGACAACAGTTACGTCGAGGTTGCGCTGCATCTGGCTTTCTACAATCTTCGCTACCACCAGCTGACGCCGAAGGATTGGCACATCAGCGAGTGCTATGCCGCAAAAAAGAACGAGGAGCCAGGAGCTAAAGGACGACGATTGTTGCACATTCTGCGCCTCTTGTGCAAAGGCTTCTTTGCAACGTGTATTGGAGCACGACGACCGCCACCACTTCCCCCTGAGCATCACGGGCACGCCAAAGGTAGGAGAAAAGAGACAGCTATCATGGCATCCATGGCGACGGCTTGGAGATTGATGAACACGCAGTGTTCCTACATTGACAGCTTCAAGGATATGACGAACGCCTTCCCGTCGGTTGGATGGTCTTTTATGGAAAAAGCAGCTACTGAACTGGTTCGAGAAAGGGATCTTCGACTGGCACTTCAACGCATTCGACGCGCACAAGTTCGCCTTCCAGCTGCAGAAGGTATTTTACATTTCCGTCCGACAGAGGGTGGACTCATGGGGGATCCATTCATGGTGCACTGCTTCCCTCGCGCTTTCTCTCATGCCGTCGTTCCGTGGACTGAGCACTGGCGACAGAAAGATGCAGCAGATGATAAGTTGGTTGTGAAGTGCCCGATCACGATGCAGCAGGTTGATCTGAGTTTGCACATTTACGCTGACGACATTAACAAGAAGGTCTTGCAGCACCCTCCAGCATCGAAGGAGAACGTCGACCTTGACAAGCTCAGGAGCAAGCTGAACGACAGCAATAGCATCATGAACACTTGCTTGCTGGAGATTGGATTGGCTCAGAATACTTCTAAGCAGGTGAACATCATGGCGCTACACGGAACGGGGAGCGGTATTGTGAGAAGGGATTTGCGACAGAAACACAACAGAGAACTCTGGGAGGGCAAGCTAGTCGACCATGCCAGGTACCTCGGCCCGATCGTCAACAGCACGCAGTCGTTTGGCATTGAGTTGACAAAAAGAGTTCACGCTGCTAAAGCGGCTTTTTTGTTACGATGGGCTCGTTCTGGAGTGCAGCGCGTATTCCGTGGAGGTGGAGGCGCACGGTCCTCTTGGGACGAGTGGTGAACGCAGCGCTCTCCGCCGTGGAGGCCTTCCTGCCGTCCAAGCGCCAGTGCGACACACTGGACGGCAATGTTGCAGCACTGGCGAGGATTGCTATGCGGGGCAGAGCCTGCACATGGAAAGAAAATGGAGAAGTACGCTCACTCACGAAAGCAGAGGCCCTGGCTCAATGGAAGATAGCACGAGCAGAAGTGGAGTTACGAGTACGACGGCTACGGTGGCTACAACAGGCAGCGGTTGACAGGAACAACAATGTCCAGTTCTTCGCGGCGGTTTTTTGGCACCATCAGTGGGCAGGCTTTCAGCACGCTCGGCGACGACGATAGCATTGCCGCCTCGGCGAACCCTTGGGCCAAGAGAGCTCAAGCGGATGTGGATGAATTAATTCACGCGTCGGAAGAGGCGCAGGCACTGATGGAGGAGGCTGGTCCTCACGTAGTGGTTTGGCTAAAACATCCTGAATGGAGGTCGCAGTTCTGTCAAATTGACGTCACCATCCTCAGAGCTCGAGAATTCAAACACAACATCGCGCCCCCAACATGCGCCCCGCCCCCAGCCCTGGAGACTGCGGAAGAGGAGATCATGATTCACGAGGTGGGGGAGGTATTCAAGTGCCAGGTGGTGGTGGAGGGGAGGACCTGCGGGGGACATTTTACTCGAAACGAGCCCTTCGTACTCATGTTCGACAGGTACACAGTATCGTAAATATGTGCTCGTTCTTCAACCCCACGAACGAGTGCATAGCCTGCCAGACAGTATTCGCCACGCCTGTTACTGCTCGTCGGCACCTCGCTCGATCGACTCAAAGAGGTTATTGTGTTGCCGATCTCGCTCGCGCCCTCGCCGAAGCCCAAGAACCACGGTCCCTCGACTGCCCTGGCTGTGATTACGTAGCTGGCTCTTGGCTCGAGCTACGCCAGCATCTGGTTCGGCATCTTCCTTTCTTACCAGATATACGTGCCCCTGCCACGGCGGGCAAGAACCTCCGCTATGGCAGACGACGCGGACATGCCAGGCTGGATGAAGCAGGCGGGGATCGCAGACCCCAAGTGGGCGCTACCCAAAGGCAAGCGCGGCGCAGAGGACGAGGCGGGCAGCGTGCAGAAGATACAGAAGGCCGAGGACATCGTGGAAGAGGCCAAGGGCAAGGCGGGCAAAGGCGCCAACAGGGCGCAGGTCGTGGCGGCGCTCGTCGCCATCCTCGGCAAGCTCGTGGTCAGCATGGCGGGCGACCTCAGGGCGGTCATCAGCGTGGTCTTCGTAACGGCCCTGGTGCCGACGGCGACCCCGTGCATCGAGGCGGCGATCAAGGCGGGCAAGGACTACCACACGGCGGCGATGAAGCTGCGCGAGGAGAGCAAGGAGGACGACAAAGTCGACACGGCGAGGCTGGGCAGTTCGCATTTGTACGCATGGAAGGACTTCATTCGCGCCCTCCTCGCGAGTACAGAGGAAGGAAAACCTCGCGAGATACTGACGTACTACTGGCGCAACCACATCATGAGGTACGAGCTCGTGGACGCAGCAGCGGAGGTCAAATACTTCAGAGCGAGGACCCCGCAGGGCAAGGAAAAGAAGAAGAGCAAGCGCATGGAGGGCAAGGTGAGATTGCAGTGGGCGCTGACGATGACCAACAAGACGGCTGCGGAGCTGGACGAGGTGCTGCGCTCGGAGCTCATCCGTCAGGGGGCGGAGATCACGACAGGAGCGGCGCCACGCGGTGTCTTGGAGAGGGACGCCAGAGCGCTCTTGAACAAGCTCGAAGGAGGCTCCAACCAGCTGATGTGAGAAGGATGGACATGCTGTCGTCTAGCGCTAGGCTCGAGGATTTAATTCAGAGAGGAGCTGTTAGTCGTGAAACGGTTCTAGCCTCATACACTTCTGTTCTCATGCCCGAGGTTTCAACGGATTCCCAGGGCCGATTTGTGCCTGTCGCAAAAATTCGGCCGCGCCCTAAGGGGCGTGGGAGGGGTAGAGGGCGAAACCAGAATCCCTCTGGGCGTGGGAGGGGGTAGGGGCCGCTTGTCCGTCGAGCCCTGCTGCAGGGGATGCCGTCGGGGGCCCTCTGCTGCAGGATGCGGCACCAGGCTGCGCTCACTCCCTTTCGTAAGACTTTTGGGCCGCCACCTCCTCGCCCAAAGCTCATACCTTTTGGGGCCGAGGAGGGGCCCGAGTGATATTTTCCACCTGTGCCAGCGTGAAAACTCGGTTGCGGCCAATCTGGTTTGCCGCCCAGCGATTTCAACAGTCGGATAACTCTGCTTGTCTTCGCCCAGGGATGTCTAAGTCTAAGTCTCCTCCTCCTCCTCCTCCTCCTCCTCCTCCTCCTCCTCCTCCTCCCTCCTCCTCCTCCTCCTCCTCCTCCTCCTCCTCCTCCTCCTCCTCCTCCTCCTCCTCCTCCTGTTCCTCCTGTTCCTGCTCCTCCTCCTCGTCCTCCTCCTCCTCCTCCTCCTCGTCCTCCTCCTCCTCCTCCTCCTCCTCCTCCTCCTCCTCCTCCCCCTCCTTCTCCTCCCCTTCCTCCTCCTCCTCCTCCTCCGCCTTTTGCCCGACCCGATTGGACGCCCCCGACACCTTTGGGGGCCGTGTTCGGGGCCCTTGGGAGCATCAGACATGGCGCACGCGGACCACGCAATCCGGCCTCGTCCTGCTCCCGCATCTTTCCTCTCTGCAACTGAATGCCCTCAGCTTTGAGTACATACGGTCGGGGCGCTGAAGAAGGAACCCTTTTCGTTGAGGTGGGGCTCCGTGTTCCTTCATGGTTTCACAGTTTGCCCCACGTGTTCCTGAGGTTTTCGAAGGGAAATCGAAGTTAAACTTCTGGAGAAAAGGGGCCTCGTTCCTTATTTAGGGTTCCTTGGGTCAGCGCCCCGACTGTACCCCTTGTGCTGAGCTGACCCTGTCGCATTAGCGCGAGAGTAGGCGGACGACGATGACCCGGGTAACGAGTAATACCAGAAGACGGGAGACAGAGTTGCCCAGGGGAGAGCGGTGTTTCGCTCCGCTTCTCGTGCCACACGTTGCTCAGCCATGGCTGTTCTCTGCACCGCATGGAGGATTGTTTTCCGTGGTATTCGTAGAGTGAGTGTATCAGGCGTTGGTTGACGTTGTTCGGCTCTCCGCTGCATCGCTTTCCGCCGCTCGGCTTCGCTCTGTTGCAGGTTGCACTCCATTACGATCGTTTTCCTGACTTGGTTTTGCGATGCCTAGCGAAGCTCGGCTTGGCGCGTCCATACCTCTGCCCTGTCCCCGTACCTTTGCTCTCAGCAATATGTTTGCTTCTGCGCCTCGTGCCATTGCTAACAAGTGTAGGTTTGGGCCTTTCGAAGGGCTCCTCGATTACCCGCAAGATCTGCCCCCAGGCAGCTAGCCATTGCCTCCCATTCGGGCGCCTCGGCGCCGGCTGGCGCTCCTCCTCCTCCTCCGCCACCTCCTCCTCCTCCTCCTCCTGCTCCTCCTGCTCCTCCTGCTCATCCTGCTCCTCCTCCTCCTCCTTCTCCCCCTCCTCCTGCTCCTCCTGCTCCTCCTGCTCATCCTGCTCCTCCTCCTCCTCCTCCTTCTCCCCCTCCTCCTGCTCCTCCTCCTCCTCATCATCATCATCCTCCTCCTTCTGTTCGGCCTCCTCCTCCTCCTCCTGCTCCTGCTGCTCGTCTTCTCGTGGCCAAGGGGTATGGGCAACAAGTCACCTGCTCGCGCAGGCCCCCAGAGCTTGGCGAGCGAAAAGCATGCGCCTCGCCGATGAGTGAGCGCCAATGCCATGCGAAATCCGAGCGGCGCCCAGGCGAGAGCGGCAGTGTCGTCCGTCTGCGCGTTGACGAGTTGACCTTCTGGGAAAGTGCGCCGCGCCGAAGCGAGAGCTCAATTCTCAGAAAAAGTGAGTCTTCCGCTACGTCTCCTCCTCCTTTTCCTCCTCCTCCTTTTCCTCCTCCTCCTCCTTTTCCTCCTCCTCCTCCTCCTCCTCCTCCTCCTCCTCCTCCTCCTCCTCCTCCTCCTCCTCCTCCTCCTCCGCGCCGTCTCACAGGAGGGGCCATGGTAGAGAGCTCAACGGGCCACGTCTCGGGAGCCTCGAGACGGGGGTCAATGCAAACGGGGGTCAGACAAAGCGCCGGATCTTGCAGGAGCCTGCAGGGCCAGGGTCGCATTGACCTGGGCTTGGGTGCAGGATCCTGCGGGATCCTGCAGGACCCTTCGCGTTGACCCTGGCTTGGGCGCAGGATCTTGCAGGATTCTGCAAGGCTTGGCTGGCCCGGGTCTGGATTGACCCAGGTCAGAAGATCCCCGAACGTCGTGGAGCCACCGAGTGACCCCCGAGTGGCCCTTCCACAGGGGACAGCCGCGGGGCGCAGGCGGCCACGGGGCCATCGGGTGCGGCCTCCGATCTGGCGCGCACCCACGCGCGAGCGAGGCACCAGGGGGCCCTGGGCCACGGAGCTCCCGAGCGAGGCCACGATCGATGAGCTTCAAGACGTGTGTGTTAGCCCAATGTTAAGTCGGGCCTGTCCCTCTACAGGAGGAATATTCACCATCAGTCAAACGATAGTCAGGGAAAGATTGTTGCTACCATGTTTGACAATGTTTGAGCATGGTTAGTGTCTGTTTAAATTGTTTCGTCCAAAATCCCCCTGTAGGGGGACACGCCCGACCTAATGTTAGCCCAATGTGTGTTCACCCCGTTCAGCTCCACCGATAGATCATTACACCTAATGCGTCGCACTGAAGAGTTCGCGCTGCCGACAACACACGGCCTCAGGACGACCGTCACGAGCGACCCGCCCAGGTGTACTCACGAGGGGAAAGAAACACACAGACACAATTGATCGTCCACTCCCAGGAAAATATGGGAAGGTATGGGAAGTGGGGGGGAAGACAAAAACCCAGAAAAGATTGGAAAATATGGGGAAAATCATATTATTTGTGTGTATTTGTGTGTGTGTTTCCCAGGGCCCCTTCAGTCACCGGGGCGGAAGTCCGATCAGCATGTGTGGGCGTCGCGCAATGGGAGGGCGATGGATGAGGGTTGCAGGAAGTGTGCCATGTAAGGGGCAGCTTAGGGTCCAAAAGATTACTCCAGATCTCGTAATAAAAGGGAGGGGGTCTGGACCCCCCAAGACAAGCCATTTCAGACCTCCCCCGTGGGAGAACCCTCCAAAACATCGTCCCCAGACCCCCCCAGGCCCTCCAAGATAGCCTGGAAGAGACCCCCCCCGAAATGAGACCCCCCTCCCTTTATTACGAAGTCTGGAGTACCTCTAGGGCCCGAAAAGTGCGCCTAGCCTCCCCCCCCCCTCATTGATCGCCCCCCCATGAAGCGACGCCCAGCACGCCCGATGCGGCTTCCCTGTCCCTGGGTCTCTGTCATCGAGAGCTGGCATGCGGAGTCATCCAGTGGCCCACCTTTCCTATGAGAGATGGTATCAGTTTGTGGGTGACCGCGCTGGCTGCACGTGCTCACGTTGAAAGGCCATTACGCATAAAGACTGCGCAATGGCTGGACGCACGCGTCAGTTATCCGTGCGTGTGTGACCCGCAGACTTATCCGACACGTGCAACTTACACACGCACACGGCGGAGACCGATACACAATGGCCGTACAGGATACCCGACGTATAAAACATGTGGTTTCAAGACCAGTGTGCAAATTTCGCACATGTGATACCACATGTTGCACGGCTTGCAAAGTGTACATGCATGGTGTCGTAAAGTGACTCCCACCGTATACGTGTCCATTGTCTTGCACCACACTTATTCTCGCCCACACGCCTTCTGATAGACAGCACGGCCCCTGCGGCCAACTCCGCTTCCAAGGCGGCGCAGCATTGAAATGCGTGCAGTTTGGCCCGAGCGAGATAGCCTCAAGAGGCTCAGAAGACACATTGCTGTACAGGGCCCCCGCTTGGCCCCTAGGAGGCTCTTGAGACTCTTGGGCCGTCTTGGCAGAGATGGTTCTGCCGAGAGCTCTCTGCGTCAAGGCTCGCTAGGACAGTCCTGATGCATGATGGGATGCACGGCTGCCGTGCTGTAGCGTGGCATGTCCGTAACTATGAATGATGTTTGATGCGTGCAGCTTTGGAGGGATCGTCTTCGAGGCCTCTTCGAGGCATCGTATGGCCTCTCGAGGCGCGTCGTGGGGTTTCTGGGGGGGGGCGTTACGGGCTTGTTCGGGGTCTTGGTGCCGTTAGGGGCACGAGGTTTCCACCGAGATCCCTTTTGAGAGCCTTGGTAGAATCATCTGGAGGCCGCCTGGGCAGATCATGAGACGACATTTAGCCATCGTGACGCCTTCTTGAGGCTGCTCTTGTGGCATGAGGCCATCATAGGCCTGTGAATGTTCCACCTTGGCGCGCTTCTCTGTCCCCCAAGCCATCCAAGGAGCCCCCAGGACTGCCCAGCGAAGCCCTACGAGGGAGCCCCGACCTCTCCAGACAGCTCCAGAAGTGCTCAATAGTTTCACCAGGAGAGCCTGAAAAAATGCTAGTAGCCGCGAGATGACTACAAGAGGCCTTCAAGGAGCCAAGGAGCTCCGCGGCACGCCCCTGGCCAGCAAGCAACATTGAGCAAGATGACAGTACTGTTGAACGTAAGTTCCCCAGGCGTTGGGGGGGAATTCTGACGGCGTGACGGAGCGAGGGGGTCCGTCTTCATAGGATACGGAGCCCATCAGGCATCCACGAGGCACTCTAACACGTCTCCACGTGCCATTCGCCCGCTGGTCGATACATACCCTACAATCACATGCTACGACAGTTCCAGGAAGCATTACAGCCGCCTGGCCAGGGTCATTCTTCCCTCCCACTTCTAGGCGGCCTCATCCGGGTGTCTCCTCACACTGTCGTCGATGATGCCCAGCAGAGTGGCCTCCGAAGCAGCCGTTGAGACCATTGCCAGCACAACTGTCCGACTGTAGTGCTTCGAGCTGGGTCGGCATGTGGCAGCGACCATCCCTGAGCGTCGCGCTAACACTCCGAGGTCGGAGGATCTCCTAGACTTTCTCACGCAACGGGTCAGCACGTGCGCAACAGACTCCAATGCCCAGGCATCCGCCCGGATGTAATTCAATCCACGGCCCCAGAGTTCCAGACCATTTTCGCCAGAGGCCCTTCCTCGGCATGCTTGGTCCTGGCATCGCTCGGACGTGTGCGTGTTTTCCTCGGCGAGGACCATCGAGGAGCATCCTTGACCATTTCGAGAAAAAACCACGCACGAAAACCGAAAAATGCACAGGAGATGGGCGTCCGAGCGATGGCCAGCGGGGCGCTTCCTCGGCATGCTTGGTGGTCCCGGAGCCCGATCGCGGTCCTCGAACGCCGAACGCCGCAGCACATGGTCGGGCATCCGAGGGTGTGGGCACACACACAGAGCCGCGCCTGAACGGCGCATCGGCAGGAAAATTGGCTATGTGAAACACATGGGCATTATAACCAGGTTCGCGCAGACGCTCCCCTGCAGTGCCTCGGAAGCGTACGCTGGAATTCTTTGCCCCAGCGAAGCGCGAAGGTATGCTACAGTGCGCCGGAGGAAGGGGAGAAGGAGGAGGAGGAGGAGGAGGAGGGTGGGGGCAGCAGAGTGCGATTCGAGTGGTCATCATCGTCCTCTGTGGTTTTCAGACTCGGCGGAGCGCACGCTTCCTGAGGGGCGCACCCTTTCATTTTCGCTTGGCGCTGCTAGGGCGCCACAGCACCGCGCGACTGCCACGACGAGTCCTCTCTCTCTATCGATCTCTGTCTGTTCATACGGATATTATTGCGAAGGCCTTACGGCCGGTGGCGCCGACCCTGAAGATGAGGACGCTGACCACGACGAGGTAGAAGGAGGAGTAGGACGAGCAGGGGGAGGAGCCGCATGAGGAGAAGGAGGGTGAGGAGGATGGGGAGGAGGAGGTGGAGGCAGAGGTTCAGGGGAGGGGGGGGGGAATGGAGGGGGGGGTAGTTGTGAGATGTGTATCCGTCTTCCTCTTTCGCTCCTGTTGTTCCCCGGTTGGAATTGAGCAGTGATGCTGACATCGGCTCCCCTTCCAGGCTTTACCTTGCGCTTCCAGAGTGCAGTCAACCTGTTATCTACGAGAAGCAAATACCCTGGCTGAGTCAGGACGCCCTTTGGGGGCCCCGAAAGCGTATGAATGCGCGAGGAGCGCTAAAGGAACAACCATGAACGTCAGGACCGAAGGATCAGAGAACCCCTTCCGACCTGAACTGTCCCCCGTGTCAGCGCCTCCCTCCTCCCTTCTCTTCCTTCCTCCTCCCTCCTCCCTCTCTCCTCCTCCTCCTTCTTCTCCTCCTCCTCCGCCTCCTCCTCCTCCCTCCTCCTCCCTCCTCTTCCTTCCTCCTCCCTCCTCCCTCCTTCTCCTCCTCCTCCTCCCTCCTCCCTCCTCCTCCTCCGCCTCCTCCTCCCTCCTCCTCCTCTAGATTCCATATGTTCCGGAGTTCCTACACTTCCCGAGCCACGAGGGCTCCAGGGTTGCATATCCTCGGAGGCGGGCGCCCGTCCCGGATCTCCCCGGAATCTGCGCGCGCCCGCCGACCTCGTCGCACTTCTCCAAGGCTGTTGGGATGGATATACATATATATATATATATATATATATATATATATATCGTTAAGTCGGGCCTGTCCCCCTACAGGGGGATTTTCGACGAAAAATAAAGAATACCCGAAAAATTATCAAAAATAATCCAAAAATAGTCCAGGGATTATTTTTTGAGTATGTTTGGGCCTTTTTGGCGCATTTTCGGTGTATTTTTAATTTGTCGTCGAAAATCTGCCTGTAGGGGGACACACCCGACATAAATCTATCGGCACTGCAATCACATCGTTGACGTGAGGGCCACTTCGGGTTTAGAAGGGGGCTCTGGTTTTCGGTCCGATCGTTGGAGGAGGAGGAGGAGGAGGAGGAGGAGGAGGGGGAGGAGGAGGAGGGGGAGGAGGAGGAGGGGGAGGAGGAGGAGGAGGAGGAGGAGGAGGAGGAGGAGGAGGGGGAGGAGGATTAGGAGGAGGAGGAGGAGGAGGAGGAGGACCTGTGATAACCGAACGGTGGCCGAGGCTCGCCGTGGCCAGAAAGCCTCCGTCGATCCTCATGCAGCGTTGCTTTCGGCAGCACCAGGACTGCACACCTGGATGGTCGGAGCTGCTGCCGGGGGTGGACAGAGACCCCAACAGTGACACGTCGATTAGTGAGTTGTCCGTTTTCGGTTCTCGAGAGGGCGCCGTGGCCGTTATTTTCCAGGCTTGCGCCCGCCAGGGTTTGGGCCTCAGGTCGTTTTCACTAAACCACATTTTACTAAAGGGGGATCTGTCCATCCCCGATACTGCTGGGCCCTCCTTCCCAGAACAGAGCGGAGGTGTAACGTAGGACCCTATCGCCCGAATCATGCCGACTGACAGCAGCAGAAGGGGGTTGCCTCAGATTCCGCTTCGTCTCGACCTGTGGATCGCGCCAGGTAGCTCCGCAATAGGAAGGCGTAGTTTCTTTGTCTAGGGACGCAGTGACTAGATGTCGCGTGGCTTTTGCACTTGAAAAGGATCTGAGCAAGCAGGGGCGCCGGGAAGGGGTTTGAGGCCGTGGTCATAGCCAGCCTCCCCGCGAACGACGACGCACCCGCACCCCGCAGAGTTGATGCCGTTGGCCAGATTGGCAGCCGAAGCCCACTGGGATCCCCCGCCACATCAGCGCCGTTTTAGGGTCTATGCAGATCCGACCGATTCGATCTGATATGGGTTCTGGCTGGCTCGACCCCATCCGTATATGGTACTCAGGGGATCTGGTGCGGCCCGATGCTTGCGTGGCGATGCTGTGCATCCTGGCGCGGTCGGTCCGATTCGATTCCGGTTCCGTGCCGATGAAGCCCCATCCTGCGCACATTCCGATTTTCTGATTCGATTTGATTGCCCAATTCGATGTTGATTGATCTTGTCAAGCGTGCGAGTTGGTTCCATTACTTGTCTTCAGATGTTTTGAAGGAGTATTGGTATGTTCAGTAATTGCTGGCCACAGCTTGCATCGCAGCGCACCTTGTGCAAGCGGAGCGCCAGCTGCGCTGCAGGAGTAGGCGGGCATGCCAGGATACGCCAGGCAGAGCGCACGGCCAGTTCACACATCGTGAGGGATGAAATATTTCAGTGCATGGTTTGGGTTTAAACGTACGCAGGTAGAGACGGTACTAGGGGTACGCCGTGCCGGCGACCGCAGTGTCGTGTGCACGGGTTTTGCGGACGGCAGGGATGCCAGCGTGTCGCCAGGTTGTGTCAAGTTTTGCCACGAGGTAAGTGTCAACAGCAGCTCACCAGGACTTGCAGCAGGCAATGACCGCTCGCTTATGTCGCTCTCTGTCTCTCTCTCTCTCTCTCTTTCTCTCTTTCTATATCTCTATATATATATGTATACACACATATCCCTCTGGCCATGCGGACAGTGACGACCGAAGGGGGACGCATAGGGCTTGTGCGGCTGAGCGACGACGGCTCGCCAATAAGAGGTTAGCCGCGCAGCGAGCTGTGTGCGCAACCCCAGCTGCGCAAGGCGCGGTCACCAGGGGGCCACAGGAAGAGGACAGTGTAGAGGAGGCGGAGGCAGGAGGATGACGAAGAGGAGGAGGTTGGAAATCGTGACTTCGCCACGACGAAACGCGACATCGACACGAGTCAGCATGCACTGAGCCTCCCTATTGGTCACGTGTGCCTTGCATCGACTACTTTGCTACTCCAGTGCGCACCTCACTACGGCAGACGACGGACGAAGAGGAGAACAAGATCAGGGACCTCTGCGCCCCACTGAGCTGGGGACCCAGCATCCACCACTGGGCCCTGTGGCGCCGACAGCAAGGCCCTGCGAGCAGGGCGAACTCATCAGAACCCAAACAGGGCCTTCCAGAAATATCCTCGCCGTCGCCGCGTCTCGCCTTCGGCTGAGGCCAGCCCAGGGGCCGGCCCACTGGAGGATGGCGGGCCCACTGGAGGAAGGCGGTGGAAGACGGCCGAGGGGCTTCGGGCGTCGGCCAAGTGCAAGGCCCGTGATGCGGACATGATTTGGGGAGCAGTGGAGACGTCGGGGCCAGGAGGAACAGGGAGCAAGCGGAGCCTGAATCGAGCAGCAAGGAGCGCGCTGGAACGAGCGACGACAGGACGAGGACGAGGGGGAGGAGGAGGAGGAGGAGGAGGAGGAGGAGGAGGAGGAGGAGGAGGAGGAGGAGGAGGAGGACGGGGAGGAGCAGGAGGGCCAGAGTCAACCCAGGAAGCGTCAACGATGCTGCAATACGGCACCTTGTCTCAAGTCCCACATCATCAGAAGTCTCTACAGGTACTCCACTTCTTGACGCTTCGCGTATGCCCACCAGGTACCTGGTCACTCATGTCCATGGTACTTGAGCTCGAACGCGTGGCTTCCAGCTCTTCGTTCCTGGTAGCGCGCCGCCTACTGGGTTGGCCCGGCGGTGGAGGCGCTCCGCTAGTTTGATGCGTGGTTTGCAGATACAGAGCCGATCATGCTCTCCTGGCGTGCAGGACTTGATTCCACTCTGGCGTTTTTTGTTTTGCCTTTTTCTTGCATGTTGCACCTATTACCCTGGCCTTCAGCAGGCAGCTCAGCCAGCCTCCCATCAGCTGCAGCCCCGCTGGCGGCTGCTACTGAGTGCAGGCCCGGCCGCTTCGCTCTAGGCTCGCGCGTTGCCAATTTGGCAGGCCCGTGCCCCGGACCTCTCTTTCGGCGACTGCGTGACCGCGTCCGCCCGCGACCCAAAAGGTATCCCCACCAGATTACACTTGTCTTTCAGCGACTTCTTTCTGTGCTTCAGCGTCCTCCTCGCTTCTGAGCTGCAGCGTAGCTCGCTCCTGTTGCTCGCGGTTACTTCAGTGCTTGGCTCGGCTGCCTTGTTACTTTCGGCGCGCGGTCGGACCGTGACGCTCGCGAACCAAAAAAATCCCCACCAGCCCCTGCCCTGCCCTGCGTCCGACCCGCTTCGCGTGCCTGCGTACCAAAGAGTATCCCCACCAGCCCATCCAGAAACGATGCCCATGAGAGCTGACGGGGGGAGAGAAGAATAGACACGCATAGTCAAACAGCGAGGGAAGCCGGCCTGGACGGCGTGTTGGGGCCATCTCCGGGCCCGCGTGGGGGGGGGGCGAAGGAGAAGGAGTAGAAGGAGGAGGAGGAAGAGGAGGAGGAGGAGGAGGAAGAGGAGGAAGAGGAGGAGGAGGAGGAGACGGAGGAAAAGGGAGGAGGCATGAGGAGCAAGACGAGGAGAAGGAGGACGAGGATGAGGAAGGAGGACGAGGAGTGACCAGAAGTGACCATGAAAGGACGAGCGTCCGCAAAACTAAACGGGTTAGGCGGGGACTAATCCGACGATGAGTCCCCGCCTTCACGGTGAGGGATCCTGGTGGGTCGGCGAGCCGCTCCACCCTCACCTCCCACACAGAAAAGGGGCTGCTGCATTCCACTCTCCTCCCGAGCCTCCCTCGCACGCTGGACCGCGTCCGAAGCTTCACGCTGCACTCTGGCCAGCTGCACCGCCTTCGGGGGTCCCCTGTGCGAAGGAAAAATGCCTCGACGAATCCTGTCAAGGTTCTGGGCTCCTTTGGGGGAGGGCTCCTGGCAAGGACGTGCGAGCCACCTACCATCCACTGTGGCGGTCAGCCCACAACAAACACAAAAATGCAGGGAAAACTCAGGCCAATAGAAGATTTTGTGGGACGAGTGGGCCGAGGTGGCCCCAATCAAAATCTCTCCAGTCCTCAAGACAAATTGGCTCCACTCCGACTTCTGACCTCGGATCTCAGGGGCCAGGCCTGGACAAGACTGAGCACAAAACTTGAGGAGCTGGGTGGAAGCCACAATCTGACTGCAAACCCTACAGCGCCACCTGCTCCCGACCTGCTCACAATCATGAGAGGTGTCCCTCAGGGCAGCAGCCTTCCTGGAGGGAGGGGGCACCCGCACTTTGGCGAGCCTTGTGGCCTGCCAAGGGTCAACCTGGAGTGAGCACTGCAACGCACGTCGGGCCCTGCGTCTGACAAGGTGGGCGATGCAATCATAGATGTCAGTACTGGGGGCAGGCTGGCGAGTATACAGGAGCAAGGCCTCGTCAGCCGCTTTACCCGCAAGGTCATCAGCGCACATGTTGCCAGCAGTGAGGAAAACTTGCCAAGCACTGAGAGCCTTGCCTGTGTCTTCTAGATGGGCAGCCGTCCACACGACCTGCACTTCAGCCACCCCCCGATTACGCAACGCCACCGCCACCCTGCACCACAAGTCCTGATTCGGGCCTAGCTTGCCGTGGGCTCGACCTGCTCTCCAACCATCCAGGACAGGCTGGCAATCAGTGATATAAATGATGGGTCCCGTGGTTTCTTCCAGAGCGATGGCAAACGCAGCTATCTCCGCGCGCGACACGGTCTGCCGCGGCCCCAGGAGGGGGGAAGAGACACCCGCGACCGGCTCCCAGGAGCCATCCTCAGCCCGACGAATGAGGGCAACTCCAGAGCCACAGCGCCTGCGTCTCGGGTCACTGCTGTATTTCCCCCCCGACCCATCTCCAAAAATGTGGGGAGGGTCCTGGCCAGGGGCAACACAAAACTCGCTGAGGCGAGAGGAGCCGTAGTACGTAAGAGGAGGGGCCTCAAGAGGGTCAAGGAAGACGGGGCAGGTGAGGTCTCTCGACGGGACTCCTCTCAGCCATAAAGAAGGGTCTGCTTCCCATTGCGCCGTGGCTTGGGAAATCAGTGACTGCGTGCTGCTAAAATCTTGGTGATCTACATTACACGCGCACTGCCATATTCTGTGAAACAAGGTCTCAGGGGCCGCCTTGCACCTTGGACAAGTTACGTCAACCGTGTAGCCACTGTCGGCTTGGCGCTGACGTGGCCATTGGCCCCCCGAGGCCACGCACATGGTGAGGCCCCACAGGTCCGCCTGACCCCGAGACTCGAAGCGACGGAGTTCCTGCTGCAGGGGGAGGAGATCGGCTCCTTCTTTCAAACTGTCGCCTGCCTCGTGCCCTGCAGCACCTTGCCACAACTTAGCCTTCATATCGGAAACAAACTCATGCAACAAGTCTGCATGGTCAGAAATCGGGAGTAAATCGTAATCTGGGTCGCCCATTCGTGGGAACCTCCACGCATGCTCCGCATGATCGGGTCGCTCCCACAGGTCAGGTTCCCTGGGCTCCCATCCTGCTTCAAGAAGGGTGGCCTGGACTGCAGCTATGGGCCCCCGAATGCCCCTCCACCTTTTGGCGCCAAGCGAATCGAGCTGCGACCGAACGATACCCCACGACCGTCGAATTCGAGGCTGGAGGGCGGGGAAGCGCTTCCACAGCTGCAGCCAGGCGTCCACCAATTGGCGGCGCACTTCCAGGGCGGGATCTCCATCCCCCAGCACCGTCTGCAGAACAGTTGTTAAACATTTGCCCTTGCCCATTCCCGAGACCGTGCGAGCAGCTTGTCGCCTAAGAAGCAGGACCTGACTCGGTGGCATACCATAAACTTGATGGCCAAAGCTGGCCTGTGGTAAGGCTCCCGTGCGCCAAGCGCCCTGGGTGACTTTCCTCAAACCAGCCAGCCTGCGCATCTTCACAATCCTAGAAAAACGCCCGCTGGCTTTAGTCATTCTCTGGCGTGCCTTCTTCCGTGTCCGAAAACGTCCTGCCGCAGTGTCTACACCTAAATCAACTCCAACGGAAGCAAACCTAGCGGGCATCCCTCGGGCTCTGAAAATTCTGGCAATGTGCTTACCTAGCTCAGGAGAGGACGCCAAGACAACCGTTTTGTCCGAGACAGTGAGCCTTTTGAGTCTGAATCCCTCCGAGAAAGCTTCAGCTAAACCTTCCATCTCAGAAACAACAGTGGCCTGGGTGCCCTCAGATCTTCCCACAGTGTCATCGACGAAGGTCCATAACGAGGCCTGAGGGGCTCGAATGTGCGCAGCCTCCAGCACAGAATGCAAGAACACTTTTCCAAGGCAGACTCCATGCGACGATCCAGCCACAATCGAGCGGCCTGGGCAGAACGGTTCGCTGATGACCGAGCCCTCCTTGAGGATGCGCGGCGCCATGAAGAGCAGGATCTCCATGAGCAGCACCGTGGGAGGGAAGTTGAGCCCCCGCGCCGCCACCACCAGGAGGGTGAAGGAGATGGAGTCGTAGAACTTGGCAATGTCCAGCAAGACCGTCGCCGTTGCCTTGCCTGTGGTAGCAGAGGCCTCATCCATGAGGCTTCTCGTCATCGCGGCTCTCAGGGCGCTGCTGCCCCTGATGGCCGTGTCCCAGAAAGCAGAAAGTCCATCTGACCAACTGGAGGTGACCGAACTGCGCGCCTGACTCCACGTCTTGCAGCATTGCGGCAACATGCCCAGTACTCTCGTGCCTCCAGCTGGCTTCGGAATAACTGCACAAATAGTAGCTAACCACGCTGTCGGCCAAGTTTGCAGTAGCTCCGCTTGATTGAGGATACACGTGAGCTCAGACAGTCCAGCTTGAGGCATGCGTTGAAGGTCAACTGGGCCCAAGCCATCAACTCCTCTAGCTTTGTTTGGCGATTGTCGTCTAAGAATCGATTCAATCTGTCCTTCATTCAGTGGTGGCAAGGGGTCATCACGAGCATCCCTGGCCAATCCCTCCAACGTCCATAGCAAGTGCTCCCTGCTGTCATTATCCTCCTGCCACACTGCCTGCCAAAAGTCCTTCTTCGTGCGAATGAGTACGCAAGGGTCGGCGGTGCCCACGCCATCTCTGATGATCTCACGAGGAAGTGGGTCAGGGGGAGGAGCACGTACATGACGATGAATAGCACCTGGCCTCTTGGCCCACATCTGCTTCGCCCAGTCCATGAAGGCTTGGCGAGACTTGACTAATGAGCGCCCCTGGGCGCGGTCGACCCACGTGTTGGTGTGCACCTGGAGCTGCTCCAACTCAGTCTGGCTGAGGTGCGGCGCCTGCTGGGCAGCGTCCTTCCACTCTTGCACTGTGGTGGTCAAGGCCTTCTTCCCGAAGAATTCCTGCTGCTTGGTGTCTGTCAGGCCCTGGACCATGGACCGAAAGCCCGCGAGGCACTTCTCCGCCTCTGGAGGGTCCCTGCCTGAGCGTGTCAAGGCCACGCCTCGAGCAAGCAGCGTGGAGGCGATCCCCCACCATTCGGCTACAGGGTCGCACATGTGAGGTCGACCTGGGGCAGGGCGCATCTTCCTCCATGAAATTGAATACCCTTGCCCTCTGCCGAAAAACATAACGGGGTCTTCCACATCGCTGACCGCAACAATAGACCGCTCCAAGGTAGTGACCCATCGTCCATATCGATTATCCAAGGTAGAGCGTTGAGTGGGCCTCCAGGTCGACAGGGGACCTGTCGACAACTGTGCTGCCGCTGTTCGTGGTCTGAAGGTATCCTGCTCCAATTCGCCATAGATCTGGAGCCATGCTTCCTGCTCCAACTTGAACGCGACCTTGGGGCCTTCTGGCTGTGGCTCCTGAGATGGCAGGTCGTCGAAGGCCTCGCGCAGCTCTTCGGGGAGTTCCTGTCTGCGTGCATATGCCACCTGCTTGCGCTTCTGGGATCGCTTGCTGTCTGGGTTTGGCTCTTGCTGAGGGCGGTTGGCCCTGGGTAGCGGCTCTGGCAGTTCCAGCGACCTATGCCACCAAGTACGCTTGGCGTCCAGCACATCAATGGCAATAGCGCAATGAGTCTTCCAAGGAACAGCTAAAACTTGCCTGAGCCTGATGCGGTCCGAAGTAAGCTGCTTAGAGTCAATGGCATAATCATACATGCGTCCCTGCCCCTTGTCGCACGTGAACTTGCAGTTAGGAAGCGCTAGCCGACCTCTGAGCCTGTCAACCCATCCACTATCCAATAGACTCTGCGGTTCGTTGTTCCAGTCCGCCACAATCACCCAAGGATCTGCCAGAGCTTTGGTAAATGCGCCCAATGCCACCAACACCTCATTGTTGTACTGAGCGATCCCCAGTGACGGTAGCAAGTACGCTGCAATGTAGACGAGGTTGCCCGACTTGGGGTGTAGCGTGGTGGCCGAGAAGCCTTTAAAGGGATCCATGCGCGAGTCGGCAATCGCCTGGTCCCTCAGTCGATCAAACTGTGTAGCGGCCAAGTGACAGCGCGTGAGGAGCCACTCCCCTGCCGAGATGCCTGAGTCCGACCTCCCAGAAGCAAAGCCTGCCTTGAACGAGAGCCTCCACCCGTCCTTCCTGAGTTCCTCTTTCCAGTGGGCGCACTTGGTGTCGGGGACATGCGTCTCGACCAGCCCCACGATGGCGTAGGTGTGCTTGTGACTGTTCACAAAGCTGCGAACCTTAGCGCCCCATTCGGTGATGTTCGCGAAGAGCAGCGTCACATGCTCGTCGGACGTACAGTGCTGCAGAACTGCTGGCTCTTCGTGTGTGGGCGCGCTGTCACCAGCGTGGGTCTGTCTGACACGTTGCTGCGTTTCTGACTCCGCATTACAGTCCCGAGGTCGAGCGGCATCCAGCATAGGCAGACTCGACGAGGAGTTCCCCAAGACACCCAAGATCGCAGGCTCAGGGCCTCCAAGGTAAACATCCCGAGACGGGGTGGGGCTGGAGCCTATGGCGTCAGGCCTGCATCCGATGTTAGATTCCACAGTACAAAGCTCCCCCTCGTCCCCGAACTGGTCATCCAGGTTGGCGAAGGGGTCAGCGTCTGGATCGTCCAAGTCAGCACACCGAGCAGCTCGAACTCCGTCCGCAGGCAGAGGAGCACACTGATAAACGTCTGGAGCCTCCGAAGAATTATGTTGCATGGCGTGTGGAACTGTACTTTGATTGGCCTGTCCCAGACTGGTCTCCGCATCCGCCAACATCACCAGGTGAGCAATGCAAGCGTCAACGTCTGCCTGATCATCCTCTGAGTCGGGCTGTCTGGAGCGAGGAAGCCGCACCGTAGGGAAAGTCGAGCCCAAAAGCCTCCTGAGCATGGCTCTCAGCTCATCCAAGTGCGCCCAATGGCGGCGCTGCAGCTGTGCACGCCTCTCAATGGGCGCCGTACGAAGCCGCTCAAGGAAGGCCACACGCCTGGGCTCAGACTGCCTCCATGCCGACTCACATAGTTCTTCCATGACAGATTGCAAGGTGCGGCCTGGAAACCAAGCCTGCAACAAACGGCGCAAGGGCTCGTTCCCTTGTCGCTCAAGTATCGTGTGCAGAAACGCCTCGCACCAAAGCCGCCAATCACCACTTCCTGCGTTTAGCCCAAGATGTATGTCAAACCAAGCCGCTGCCCATTCTCTGAGGTCAGCTCGCATATCTGCATAGTCTTGAACTGCCATCGCTCTGGTCTCGTCAGCAGGCGGCAGGCCCATGGCCTGTGGTGACTCGGCAGCCGTCTCGTCATATCCAACGTTGCCAGCCTCCCAAGGTAGGCGAGTCCAGCAAACTCCTGTGCCCCCACCCACTCGCGCTGAGACCCTCGCCTCCTGTGGAGAGGGTGCCCTGGCGGGTGGAAAGCACAGGTGCGACTGTGAACCTGCACTGCTCTGGGCAGCCCAGGATTTACGTTCTGACGCCTGAAGCCCTCCTGCCGTCTCAGTAACTGACCGTGTGGAAGGCGATGTCCCAGGAAGGACGCGGCTCTTCTGAGTATCCGTAGCGCCTGTGGCGCCAGGCGGGCTCGCCCCCGCCGAAGCCGTGCTGAACGCTGTCCAGGACGGCATAGAACTCGGTGTACACGTCGAAGGGGTCCCCGTCACCACGTCAGAAAGCGAATGAGGGGCCCAGTCCATCATAGCTCGAACCTTCTGAATTGTGTCTAGCGCTTCGTAGCAGAATTTGTCAGACCACATAGCTCGACCAGAGGGAGCACATGCGTGAGCAAGAACATGGTATGCACATCCAAAGGGAATGTCCGTGCCTGGGTAGCATTGGAAGGGCGGTGTGCGCGAGATGAGCTTGAGCACACCAATTGACACAGATGTCCCACAATCAGGTAGCTGCTGGGCCCTCATGGTTGGGGCCCCCCCTGCGCTCGAACTTGGCCAATCGCTCGCGGACAGAGGCGAACTGTGCCTGCTGCTCTGGTCGGGAGACCTGTCCCTCTGAGCCTTGGCCCAGGGGCTCGGACGTGGTCTCTGCGCCATCACCACCAGCACTAGCTGTCTCTGGCTGGGAACCCTCTGCACCTCCAGGCTTGGACTGGGGTTCCATGTCCTCAACATCCTGCACGCGCCGACGTTTGGCGAGTAGCCGTGTCTTCTGTGATTCATGCTCCTGGACCACGCGCTTGGCCTCGTCCAGCGCTGAGGAGAAAAGATCCTTGGCCTTCGTGGAAAGGAGCTCCCGCAACTGTGTGGTACGTTCTTCGATCCGTAGACGATCCTCCTCGTCCAGCTCCAATCCTTCAGGCATGTCTGAAAGGAGGCCCAGGTCGAAGTCCAGGGTGCCCACCTTGCCAGAAACGAGGTCCTCCAGCTTGATCCGCGCAGGCGCAGGTCCAGGTTCAGGAGTGGCAGCTTTGCCCGTGGCCGCAAGCTTGCGGGCGAGCTCAGCGTGCTGGGTGTCCATGATCTCCAACTCTGCACGAAGGCCCATGATGTAGTCCTCGTGCTCCTGCAGCTGGGCCTTCCACTTGTCGTGCTTATCCAGTTCACGAGAGAGCCGTTGAAGGAGCTTGTCACATTCACGTCGCGATTCTGCCAGTCGTTGTTCCATGGTCTTCTCGATGACTGGGGGAGCAGGCTTTGCCAGGGTGGTGATGCGTGCCTGAACTCGCGTGGCCAAGTTCTTGTCACCCGTCTTGTTGGCGATGGCCAGCAGAGAACCCAACTCAGCAGCATCCAGGCCATCAAGATTCGTCCAAGCAAGCGCTGGCGTGGAGGAGTTCGGCCCTGGCTGGAGGCCGGCGGCCAGCGGCAGACGGTGCTCTGAACCCTGACGGATGTCATTCCACGACTTGTCTGATCCTGACCACGACTTGCCTGCCCAAGACGGCCAGTGCTGCGGCTGGGTCCATCCTGGTTCTGGTGTGCGATATGAAAAACAATGTTTGCACCACTGCCATCTCTCCTCGTTGCGTGCACATCCGCACTGACCACATCGCCACGTGGGCCCTGAGGCTGGGGGCCTGTGCAGCTTGCGTCGTACAACAGTGGCTTTCTTATTCGTCGACCCGTCCGCTCGCCAAGGGGCTGAGAGCAAATCATCCGTTCCCATCGGCGTGCCGTGGCTGGCAAGAACAAGAAAGGTACGTTAGTATGCCTGGCAAACGCCAGGAGAGCTGTTGGGGCCGCGTGCACCTCTGCGGCGCCCCCTTGCCAGAATGCTCACGTCCGCTGCTGACGCTTGGGCCACGCTACGGACTTGCGCCAAAATGGCTACGGAGGAAGGAGGACGAGGACTAAGAGAGTGAGGATGAGGAGGAAGGGAATGGGCGGTGGAGGAGGAGGAGGAAGAGGAGGAGGACGTGGAGGAGGAGGAGGAGGAGGAGGAGGAGGAAGAGGAGGAGGAGGAGGAGGGCGGGGGGGGGGCATGAGGAGGAGCAGGACGAGGAGGTGAAGGAGGACGAGGACTAAAAGAGTGAGGGCGAGGAGGAAAGATAACAAAGACGAGGGGGATGACGACAACGAGGAGGAGGAGGAGGAGGAGGAGGAGGAGGAGGGGGAGGATGGGGGAGGAGCAGGAGGACGGAAAGGACGAGGACACGGACGACGGATATGGACGAGATCGAGAGGACGAGGAGAAGAAGGAAGAGGAGGAGAAGGAGGAAAAGGAGGAAGAGGAGGAGGAGGACAATGACGAAGAGGACGACGAGGACATGGACGAGAAGGCGTCATGCGTGCCTCGGGGGAGCTTACTAGGCCTCTCGGGAGCCGTTCGGGGGTCTTCTTGGGGGCCTCTCGGGTGCCTCTTGGAGGCCTCTTGGAGCCTCTTGGGTCGCTCTTGAGGGCCTTTTGGGGGTCTCTTGGGAGCCCAGGAGGGCCTCTTTTCCGTAGCCATTTTGGCTCAAGATGACCAACACGCGGGGCTTTCGCCCTGGTGGTCAAAGGGATACCGCTAATCCGCGGCAGGCAGATCGGTTTACCGTTCGGCAGTCGGGTGCGCGATGGCGGCATGGGGCTGGCCGCGCTGCTCGAACAACGGTTACTGGTCCTGCAGCTGTGGCGTGGCGGACAACTACGTTGCGCGCAAGAAGTGTCGGGGGTGTGGGGCCCAGGCACGTAAAGGATCGGCATGCAAGGACGACAAAGGACCGACGTACAAGGACGTGCTGTTGGGCCCGTCGAAGCGAGAGGCTGCGCTCCAGAAGCAGGTGGACACCATGCGGGCGCAGCTTCAGGACCTCAAGAAGCAACAGCACGCCACCCACGAGGATGAAGACGACGAGAAGCCAGTGGACCTTGACAAGCTCTTCAGGTGGGCGCAGTCGTGCAGATCCGAGTGGGGAGACCAGTCCACCGAGTACATGCAGGCGCATGAGCGCTACATGCGGGCCAAGGACGCCAAGCAGAGCACGAAGCCGCACTCGGCCCAGCTCACCAAGGCACGGGTCGCCAGGGAGAAGCTCGAGAAGGAGGAGGCGGCCATCCATGGCGAGGTCAAGCGGCACCAGAAGGCGATGCAGGATGCGCAGGAGAAGCTCGCCAAGAAAAGGGAGCAGCTCGAGGTCGCAAAGGCCAAGGAGTCGGAGCTCAAGGTGCAGGACGCCTCCATCAAGGGTAAAGGCTTCCTCACGGCGATGCAGAAGCAGTACGAATGGGCCGTCGAAGGAAGCGGCATCAGCAAAGAGGAGCACGAGCACGTGTTCGCAGCACTCGCCAGGGTGCTGGACAACGTCAGGGAGGAGCCCAAGGAAGACAAGGACGGCATGGACACTGAAGAGGCTGGTGATGCTCCTGCTGGTGGCAGCAGCGGGGGCACAGGCGCAGCCAGGAATGGACAAGCAGGACGCGAGCAGGGACCTCAGCTGTCGCCAGAAGAACAAGAGTGGCTACACGCAGGTGGGGTTCCTGAGGATGCCAGCGAAGCACAGCGAAAGAGGTGGCTCGAGGTGTGCGCCAGCCTTGCGGAGCACAATAAGCGGGCAAAGCACTCCTAGCAGGCATCGCCAGAACAAGTTCGAGAGCATCACCCTGTGGACGTTTAACGGCTCGGGGTGGGGTACCCTCAAAGAGAGGATCGAGAACGCAGAAGGGGGCCTGCTGCAGTGCTACACAGTGCAAGAGCATCGCCTCACGGGCGACAAGATCGCGGTCGTGTCGCAGAGCATGAAGGCGAAGGGGTACCAGTTCGGCGGGGTCGAAGCGAACCCGACGATAGGCCCAGGTGGAGAAGCAGGCACCTCGGCGGGCGCGGCGGTCGCGGTCCCCAGGTGCATCGGCATGACGTACATGTTCGGCAAGGAGAAGTGGGACTTGTCACCGCGGAACAGCCCAGGGAGGGCTGCAGCGGCATGGCTATCGGTCGGTAAGGGAATCATCTACGCGACGGTCTACCTGTGGACGGCAGAGGGGATGTCGTACAGGAACACGGAGATCATCAACAAGGTGATATGCCAAGTGGAAGCACTCGGCGTGCCGTGGATAATCGGGGGCGATTTCCAAGTGGCGCCTGAGAAGATGACGGAGGTGGAGAGCGTCAAGATGGCCAAGGCGCGGGTAGTCGCGTCAGGGGCCAGCTGTGGAACGTGCAGACACGCGTACGGCGTGAGCGAGATCGACTATTTCATCGTGGCGGACAGCCTCGTCAGCCAGGTGATGCATGTCAGAGTGCAGGAGGAGTGGCCGTCGGCCCCCCACAAGCCAGTGGGGTTAACACTCAGGCTCAAGGCGCAGGAGCGAATGGTCAGGGCATTGGAGAAGCCAAAGAAGCTGCCAGAGCTGGGCATCGGATGCATCCCAGCGCCGCCGCAGCATCGAGAGATCGCGCGCTTCAGGTCGCAGGAGGTGGCCAACCAGGAGTGGAGGCAGTACATGCAGACTTTGGAGCAGGAGGCCTTCGCGGCACGAGGACTCGAATGGGCACCCGACCACCCTGCAGCAGGGCGAGCCGAGGAGCCAACATGGGAGATCAAACCGCTAAGTTTCGGTGGCGCCAACGCGCCGCCAGCCGCCAGGGAAGCAGTTTGGTGGAGGTGGCTCGCGAGAACGCTACAGAGCTTGCAAGGGGCATACACGAGGCTCAAGACGGCGAGAAATGGCGACATTCAGAGGCGCCGACAGAAGGAGGCAATTGCGCAGGAGCACCAGTTCATCATCACGCATCGGAGGACCAAGCACCTCAACGCAAAGGAGCAGGGGAGGTGGCAGGCCAGGTGCGGGCTGCTGGCTGCCGGGCTACTCCGAGGAGCGCATCAGGAAGCAAAGTTGCAGCAATGGATGCAGGAGAGCCAGGGCAAGATGAAGGAGCACGACCAAAAGCTACTCAAGGAAAGGCGAGCACGCTGGGCAGACAGGTTGCAGGAGGCGGCAGCAGGAGCAGGGGGTGGTCTACACAAGTTGAGCAAGGCTGCAGCAGTATGGAAACCGCGTAGGGCAGGCTCCATGGAGGACTCGGCGGATCCCATCGAGGCAGCCGAGTACATCCTCAACGAGTGGAAAGTGGTCTGGAGGGTCGGCGAGCAGATCCAAAAAGTGGAGCGGCCGTGGGAGCGCGAAGAGCGCGACAAGCTCGAGCCCTTCACAGACCAGGACGTCGACAAGCTTAAGGAGGTAGCGCGCACCTTCAGGAAAAAGACGGGGGTCGGAGTCGACAGGTGGCACCCCTCTTTGCTGCAGGGTGCGTCGGACGAGGCTTACGTCAAGCTGTTGGACTTCTACATGGAGGTGGAGCGGACGCTGCGCTGGCCCATCCACATGGGCACTGTGCTATTCTTCATGATCCCGAAGACCTACACCACGGACAGGGCTATCGGGCTTCTGCCCACCGCCATCAGGGCGTGGGAGATCATGCGAGAGCCGTACATGGTCGAGTGGGCCAAGAAGAACTATCGGAGCTGGGGTTGCACGAGCTACGGTAAGGCGGCTGAGGACGCGGCTTGGGAGGTGTTGCTCAGCCACGAGATGGACGATGTCGAGGAGCAGAGCGAGGAGACGCAGGCGACGGTCACGGCCGTTTTGGACTTGGTAAAGGCTTTTGAGAAGGTTAGTTTGCACGTGCTGTGGGAAGCGGGATAGCAGCTCAAGTTCAACACAGGGGTGCTGGCGGTGGTATGCTCATACTTCGCCATGACCAGGCGCCTCATCGTATGGGGACTCAGTGTCCAGTGAGACAGAGACGGTCACCACCATCATCGCGGGTAGCAAGTTCTCGGTGTGTTTCCTGAAGATGGTCATACAATCCACGGTGGATGGCCTGGTGGTCGAAAGACCGAGGGCGCGCTGGAGGATGTATGTGGACGACCTGTGCGCACGGCTGCGACAGCAGCATAGGCACATAGTCACGGAGTTCGGAGAGACGATTGACAGTTGCTTCCGAGGCTTCGAGGAGCTAGGCCTGAAGTTCTCCGTGGGCAGCAAGGGCAAAGGCGCAGTGATGGCAAGCACCAAGTGGGCGCGAAGGGCCGTGACAGGGCCGATGCAGGAGCGAGGTTTGCCAGTGGTGAAGGCATGTCCATACTTGGGGGTCGACATCGTCACGCACGGCACGGCGGCGAAGACCAAGAGCGGCAAAAGGCACGCTGTCATGAAGGTCAGGAGTCGCAGGTTGCTCGCTCTAAAGGGCGGGCGAAAAATGACGAAGGGTGTCGGCTTGGTGTACAAGTGTGGCCTGAAGCGCTCGGTTATGCATGGGTGCAAGTGCTTGGGCATGCCAGACCAGATTCGACAGCTACGGCGAGAGGCAGGGAGATTACTACCAGGGGGACGAGGAGCTCGCAGCCTCACCTTGCAGCTGGCAGTGGCGCAGGAGGAGCCTACATACGAGGTCACAGAGTCGCCCATAGTGAGGTGGGCGCGGGCAGTATGGCATGGCGTACACGACGAGGACGGAGGAGGTCAATGGGACAACATAGCCACCATGCTGCAGCAGGCATGGAGGCGGCAGCAGCAGGAGGTCGGCATGAAGCCTGATTGGGCCCGAGTGCGAGGTCCAGCAGGGGCAGTCACCATGTCAATAAGGAGGGCTACGTGGACATGGCCTGCGTGGCACACTTTCGTCTCAAAGGAAGGTTTCGTGTTGAACATGCAGGAGGTGTGCCCCATGGACATCGCGGCGATGGTGCGCAAAGACGTGCAGGCAACCCTCTGGGAGGAATGGACGCAGGCGGAGGAGTTCAAGAGCCTGAGCCCAATGCCGTTGTTGGCGCCAGCAGTTGCGCAGCTACGTGCACGTGATGTCCCGAAGCATGCGAAGAATGCGGCGAAGAAGGTCTTCGTCGGAGGTGCGTGGGCGATGGAGAAGCTGTGCAAGTGCAACATCGTACCCACGGACATTTGCTTGGCCTGTGGAGAGGCGGTGGGCACCGAGCATCATCGGTACTACAAGTGCCATGCGCTCAGGAGCCAGAGGTTGCAGGCGCAGGCAGACTGGCAGCACGTGGCGGAGCAGCAGGACACCAACATGCTGTGGACGCGCGGGCTGGTAAGGTCGCCAGAGGCGGACTGGAAGTTCGTGGGAGTCGAGGAGGACCAGTACTACGGACAAGTGGTCGACGGTGAGGAGGACTATTTCACAGGCGACATCGTTTGCGACGGCTCGAAGCTCGGATACAGCGACTGGGCGCAGACGGGCTGGGCAGCGATGTCCCTCAATGACAACGGCACCGCGAAGATGCAGATGTGGGGTCCGCTGCCGTGCTCGCTACCGATCCACAGGAGGGTTAAGAGAGCCGAGATGCGGGCCTTCCTCAAGGTGCTGGAACGGATGCTGCCGCCAGGACACGTCTACACGGACCACAAAGGCATCGTGGAGGGCTTGCAGAGAGGAGAGCGGTGGTGCACGAGCTGGAAGCGCCCACACGCAGACCTGTGGCGAAGGATCTGGCATAAGGTGAAGGGCATGGACCTGGACATTCATTGCGTGAAGCACGTAAAGGCCCACAGGTCCAAGAGCAGGATCGGGCAACTCGAGGGTGAGGGCCTGAAGATTGCGAAGGGCAACAGCGAGGTGGACCTGCTGGCAAAGGTGGGCGCGGGGATGGACGCACACTACGGCAAGCACCACAAGCGCTGGAGGACCTTGCAGGGCGAGTACGTTGGGCGCTGCAGAACATTGGTTGGTGGCACCAAAAGATGGGCGGCACGTGGCCAGACGCGCCGCCCAAAGAGAAAGGTGTGCCGAGGCGAAGGGTGCCGAAGCCGATGCTGACCCTGACCGAGCACGACGTTGTGGAGAAGGGAGGCTGGCAGGTGTGCACGAGGTGTGGCTTTCGCGCGGCGTCCAAGCGGATGCGCCTGAAGATGTGGCAAGCGGAATGCGCACGACCACTCTGGCAGGCAACAGGCACGCGCAGCGCGGGGACTGGCAGCTCGCTGGAGGCCAGCGTAGCCATCGCAGCGGAGGCCGCAGCAGCAGCAGCACCAGCAGCAGCACGGCCTGGAGAACAACACGAAGTACATGCTGTGCCTGAGGTGCAGGGCAGGCCGCATCGTGTGGAAGTCCATGGCCCGTACGTGGTGTGCGTGGTGTGCGGGGCTCACTCGGCGAGGCGTCGGGCGGGTCTCGGGGCTGCCTGCCCAGGCCCGCTGGCGCCCCGTGGGCGGTCCACCAAGGACGACGCGAAGAGGAAGAAGCGGGACAGGATTTTGGCGGGTAAGAACCCGCAGAATGGCAAGCCGATGGAGCAGGGCGCCGTCCTGCCAGCTCGGCGAGGGGCTTGAGAGCAGCTCCAGAGGCTGCAGACGGGGACGTTCAACTATGTGAGCATGGTGAGCGTGAAGTCCGAGCTGGAGGGCAACCAGCTGGACCAGGCCAATCAGGCCTGAGGTTGGCCGCAGTCTGCGGCGGACGAGCCCTGTGGCGGGATCCGCTGGGGGCTTGGGGGAGGAAACAAAAAAAAAAAAGCCCAGGAGGGCCTCTTGGCGCCATCTTGGAGGCGGTCGGAGGGGGGGTCTCGATGTGTGTCCCCCCCATCGGGGGCTACGATCCTCGTGAGGGTATGCCAACATTGACCCTCGCAGTGGCCATTTTGGCCATCTTGGCCAGTCGGAGCCGTCTTGGAGCGGTCTTGGGGCCCTCTTGGGGCGCTCTTGGGAGCCTTGGGGGCGATCGATCAGTGAAGGGGGAGCTTCAAGTAGCGTACCTAAAATTGCCTTTTGGAGCGCTCTCGGATCGCTCTTGGGGCCGTTTTGGGGCTCTCTTGGGCCGTTCTTGGGGCCCTTTTGAGCCATCTTGGAGCCATCTTGAGGCCCCGGAAGGCCATCGAAAGCGAAAAACCCGGTGGTCCCCGTGGGACATCGGCCCGTGGGACATCGGAGTTACGCGGTGTCCGTGGGACATCGGAGTTACGCGGTGTCCCCCGCGGAACATCGGAAATACTCGGTGGTCCCCGTGGGACATCGGAGTTACCCAGTGTCCCCCGGGGGGACATCGGAGGTACCCGGTGGTCTCCGTGGGACTCCGGCTTGGCCCCTCTTGGGGCCCTCTTAAGGCCCTCTTGGAACCCTGATTGGCCCATAAGATGGCCCTAAGAGGGCCCCAAGAGGGCGCCAAGAGTTATATACCAACCCAGCGGCCGCTGGTACATAACTCCTGGGGCTCTCTGAGGGCCCTCTTGGAGCCCTCTTAGGCCCCTGGCTGACCCTAAGAAGGCCCCAGGAATTATGTACCAATCCAGCGGCCGCTGGTACATAACTCCTGGGGTCTTGGGCTCCTAAAAGGGCCCCAAGAAGGCCCCAGGAATTACGTACCAACCCAGCGGCCGCTGGTAGGCGTCTTCGATCCGCCGCCCCCTGTGCTTGCCACAGGGGTGGACTGCGTGCCAGACATTGCATTGCTCTTCTTATTTTCAAACCCTTCCCAGGGGCCTTCGGCCCAGACCGCCTGCCTTTCGGAAGGACCAAAAAGTGGGGCCCACATCGCCACCAAGACGGCCCAAATGGCCCAAGCAGGCATCGTGCACCAATGGTAGGGACTCGCAGACCTCCCAGAGCCCAGGCCAGACCGACGGGACCGTCGCCGAGCCTGCGTCGAATTGGTATTCGAGCTCCTCGTCGCCGCCGCCCATGTCGCCCACGCCGTGAGGCACGAACACCTCGGCGTCCGCGGAGAGGCTGGCAGCGCCACGACCCACGTCGTCCCGTCGCACTTCGAGGCGGGGCCCGCTCTGGGCCTGGCGAAGCAAGGCAGCGTCCGTCGCCGCCACGTCGATGCCCGAAGCGTCAGCGTGGAGGGCGATGTTGCGCCGCAGCCTCTCCAGCCATGTAGGCGGCTCGCGTCGAAGCATCGCCAGCAATGCGGGAAGGAGCGCCCGCAGCCGCTGCGCAGCTTCCGCGTCGCTGACGATAGTTAGCCAGGGCCGCCTCCGTCGCACACAGCAGCCCGTTGAGGCGGTCCACCTCTCCCGACAACTTGTGGATCGCACTGTCCGCCGAGGCACGAGCCCAGGCACGGCGCGCCTTGCGCTCCGCAGCAGAAAAGCGCTTTGGGTGCCGGCCAGAGGCTGGGAGCGCATCACCCGCGTCTTCCCGCGCCATCTCCTCAAGCACGACGAGCGAAGCCAACGACTGCAAGCAGGAAGGACATGCCGATCCAGCTTGAACAATAGGGCTGTCGCTCGCCGTTGAGCGGCTTGAGGAGGAGGAGAAGGAGGAGGAAGAGGAGGAGGAGGGGGAGGAGGAGGACGAGGAGGAGGACGAGGAGGAGGAGGAGGAGGAGGAGGAGGAAGAGGAAGAAACGGACTGGGAAAAGCAGGCGAAGAGGGAGTAGGAAGAGAAACAGGGAGGAGGACCAGGAGAAGGAGGCAGGGGGTAGGAGCGAGGAGACACAGTCGGACAACGAGAGACAAAGTCGGAGCAACCCCCAACCCCCAGAGTCTGGAGGGCGCCCCAGAGAGTCTGAACAACATATTTTTCAGATTATGGTGCCAATTGCACTCTTGCACGGCCAGACAATGTGAATGTGTTCTCTAAGAGCAGCTGCGCGCTAAAACATCATACTCGAATACTAGTTGTAAGGTAGTCGGCAGGAAAGAACAAATCCGGCCAGGGGGTTGGGGGTTCAGGCATGATTCGCGGGACTGATACAAGTATGGAAATCCGTGTGGGCAATTATGGAAACCCGTGCTGGCAATTTTGGAAATCTCTGGTGGCAACTACGGAAGCCCATCGTGGCAATTCTGGAAACCCATATTCCGCGTCCTGCCGGGAATCACGCACTCGCGCTGCCAATGGGTTAATTGGCCTGCGCGTTTTTTTTTTTCTCCGCGCGCAGCCGCCAAGACACCGGCGGGAGGAGGAGGAGGATAATCAAACAATTTCGAGCTCGCTACTGGGCACGCCGGCTCACGAGATGTTTGAGGCAAGTCTCTTCCAGAGCTCAGAGTTCGCGCCACACTTCGTTTTACCGCTATGGCCAGAAGCCCGGCCCAGCGGTGTAGTAAGCCCAAAGACATGTTTTCCGGAGCGCCTCGTGTACATTTCGCGTACGTTCCCGAGCAAGAGCTGGCAGTAAGTTCACCAGTTGTTCCGGATTTGAGAGCCGTATTCCCTGAAATTGGAGACAGAACGCTCGCATCGCAAAACAAAGGTAAATATCAGCAACAAGAAAAGAGCCATCAATACAGCGCATGTCAGTTAGTGGGACTGGATTGTGGGTCTCGTACGTTTTGCTATACCGAGATAACGCCGAATTGGGTCGGTCGGTAGCAGAAACTCTGTTTACATTGGACACGTGAGAAGCCGTATTAATACAACGGCCCCATGCACGAGTACAACCAGCTTTTTCTATCAGAAAAATATGTTCCCTCGTCGATTAGTAATGCCAATTACTGTATAAGGTTGGTGTGTGTAGATTTGTTCGATTTTTTTTCACACAAACACACACACACACCTGCAGGTGCCGATCGCCAAACCCGAATGGGGTCAAACACAGAACGTGCACAGCCGTGGCGCGTGGCTAGGCAAGGAAAAAGGAGGAGGAGGAGGAGGAGGAGGACGAAGACGAGGACAGCTGGTTATGGCATGTGCAGATCCGCGAGCGGCATTGCCGGCTCGCGGACTTCTCGTGGCAGATCCGCGCATTCATTGAGAACGTTGTGCGCCACACATCTCTGCAGAGCTATTCCCAGAATTCCCTACCATCGATGCTGTAGACCTAACGCTGTGCCGCGCCGAACTCTAGGGTGAAGCCTTCGGGTTCGCTCCCGAGCCAGCGCCGGGACTAGTTCTACACATTGGGTGGTCCATCGCCCGTAAACCTCTGCCCCTAAATTGTACAGAGCTCCTAGGCCTGATGCTGTCATTGCACGATACGTATTATTATTTTTACGTTCAGCCTCCTCAAGGAGCCTACCACCTCTATTGCTCGTGCCGCCCCGGGGCCTGCCTGTACGAGAGATTGGCGTTACGACAATGGTGTCGCGGAAAAGCAGCTGCCCCCGCGCTTTATTCAGTCTTGCTTGGGACGACGATGTCCAACTTCCTAGCGTCACCGGGCAGCATTGGGATGCGCGTGTTCCGGAGCATGCGTTCCACATTTCGATCCGGCACTGCCCGTCCAGCCTTTGTGAACACCTGTCGTCAGGCAGTCACCATTCCTGAGCGTCGGGCATTCCGGGGGGGCGCTCTCCTGCTGCGAGTGCGTCCCTACGATTGGGCGGAAGAAGATTGAGACTAATCGGACAGCCCTTGCAGCATATTGGGCAATTCTAGACGCTTCGCGTATCCCCACCAGCCCGTCCAGAAATGAGTCCCAGGGGAGTGGAGGTTATGAGGGAAGCGGGGGAGCATGCAGAAGAACAAAGGGCGGGGAGAGCCGCCATATGCCCCAAGAGGGGGAGGATGTAGGAGGAGGGGGGCCTCTTCGGGGAGCCTCTTGTGGCCTCTTGGGGGTCTCTTGGGGGCCTCTTGGAGGCCTCTTGGGGGCCTCTTGGGGCCTCTTGGGGCCCTCTTGGGGCGCTGTTGGGGCGCTCTTGGGAGCCTTCGAGGCGCTCTTGGGGCCTTCTTGGAGGAGATCTATCAAAGAAGGGGGGTCCCCAATTAGCGCTGCCCCTCTAGAGTGCCTCGAGTCGCCTCTTGGGCCCCCCCAAGAAGCCAAAATCCTTCCAAAACCTAGGTAAAATCAATGTTGTTTGTTTTCTCGCCTTTTCGCTCTTGGACCCGTCTTGGGAGCCTCTTGGGCCTTTTGGGGGTCTCTTGGGAGCCTTTTGGAGGCCTCTTGGGCGCCTCTTGGGGCCTCTTGGGGTGCTCTCGGGGCGCTCTTGGGGCGCTCTTGGGAGCCTTCGGGGCGCTCGTGGGGCCATCTTGCAGGAGATCGATCAGAGAAGAGGGGGTCCCCAATTAGCGTTGCCCCTCTAGAGTGCCTCGAGTCGCCTCTTGGGCCCCCCAAGAGGCCAAAATCCTTCCAAAACCTAGATAAAATCAATGTTTTCTGTTTTCTCGCCTTTTCGCTCTTGGAGCCGTCTTGGGCCATCTTGGACTCTCTGGGGCCTCTTGGGGGTCTCTTGGCAGCCTCTTGGAGGCTTCTTGGGGGCCTCTTGGGGTCTCTTGGGGCCCTCTTGAGGCGCTCTTGGGGCGCTCTTGGGAGCCTTCGGGGCGCTCTTTGGGCCATCTTGGAGGAAATCTATCAAAGAAGGGGGGGTTGCTTATTAGCCCCGCCCCTCCAGAGTGCCTCGAGTCGCCTCTTGGGCCCCCCCAAGATGCCAAAATCCTTCCAAAACCTAGGTAAAATCAATGTTTTGTGTTTTCTCGCCTGTTCGCTCTTGGAGCTGTCTTGGGCCATCTTGGACGCTCTGACACCTCGCGACCGGCCCCGTCCAGGTCAGCGGGGAGGGGTAAGGGGAGGGGTAAACCCCTCACCGAAGGGGAAGAAGGGGGTTGTCAGAGGAAACTCCCTAGACCACCTACGCCCTAAAGGGCTGGTGGGATTTGGCGGACACCGTACCCAACATACTCGATCGATTTGCGGATCATGGTCAAGCTATTTTCGGACACCTCCAACGGCTTCAAAACCTTGCCCCCAGACGATATTCATACAGGCCCCGAGCGTTTGCAAGACGCAGAGATAATTGGAGCGTCGTCGCTAGACCGCGCTTGTTTGACCCATGTTTGAAACGATACCCCGTGTAAATCTTCCACTCAATCTGCACCGGTTGGCATCAACAAAATCTTTTGGAATACTTGTAGCACCCGATTATCGTGCAATCGTGTCGCAGACGCAGTCCGGGCCGGCGAAATGCGTCAAATGATTGAGGCGTGGCACGGCGTAAAAATACAATAACAACCATGCGCTTGGCAAGGACGGGAGTTTAAGGATAATATTAGTCAGTTTCTCCGTATCTGCCATAAGTTGAATTATTCTTCCACGTTCACGGGTCCGTTAGCTTTGATGTCAATGTGGCAAACGTTTGCGAATATTTCTTGGAGCCATCGTAGTACCGTTGCGCCGTTCAACTTTAAAAATGTCAGGTCGTAGCGGCATCACGGACGCAGGCCCCGACTGAATGGTATTTTCTATTGACGGCGTAGGCATGTTCGGCCACACTTGCAAAAGAAAAATGTTTGAACAGTTCTTAGCAGACCCCGACGTATCACAATTGGTATTGTTTGCGCGCAGATGGTACGGCACCCCATCAACATACCATTCGGGCGATTGCGCACGACAAATCCACGCGATCCTATAAGGGAATGTAACGGAGCAAGGCGATGCGTTAATGCCTGCTTTCCTCTACCTCGCCATCCGGGCTACCATCCCAACTCGTGCCGACATCGTCGCCTATTTAGATGTTTGGTATATTGTATGCTATGCGGCCGACGCAACGACGGCAGCTTGTAGTTTATTTTGAATTTGTCGCGGCAGTGTTTTGGCAGTGAATGTCTGGAAGGTTGATCGAATTTTGTTATTGTGTTTGCTCAAAACTCTAAAGGAAGTGACTGCCATAGCACATACAACATTTGTTGGAATTTCACCGCGCACTGAGCCAATTTCATGTTCTAAGTATATTTTGTAATATTCATTTTTAGTCTGCAGTTTGCCTGCATTGAGCCCGCGCCTCACTTGACATAAGATGATACCAAACAAGTCTTTGTCGAGTTCGACGTGTTAAGGAGGGGGTGGAAGTGTTCAAGTGCGGGCGGCATGGGTTTAGCAAGTTTCTGTGGACGTAGAGCTGGGTTGGAGGTCAGTGAGGGTTGCTTTTGACGCAAGAACTAGCGAGTTGGAATCAAGAAATCTGACTGCATGGCTGAATTCGCCTTGCCGGATCAACGAATACGTTTTGTCCAACCGCTTTGCTTCCGTTTGTGCCTTTTGTTTGTAAATTGCCTTCACCGTACACTCAGCGCTTTGTAGCAATTTGTCCCAAACAGCTGAGCTGAAAACCGCTATCCGACCTCTGAATTCGCGTTCACCCGCTTGCCCGCCGTGCCGGTTTTTACGCGGCCTCCATTCTCGCCAATGTCTAGGTCAAAATTCGCACGAATTGGGGTCCGATGTATTTCGAGATAACTTTCGTAGTCCGGGCACGTGTTGTAATTGCATCCTCCAGGTTGATACATGCGAAATGCCTTAACCCATCAGTGCGATCGTTTGTGGAAAATCGACTGGGTGGGGCGCGTTGTGTCCGGCGTAAGTGCGTCAAGGAGGCAAATAAGCCGAGGTGGGCGCGATGGGATGCCGTTGCGCAATTCTTGTGCTAAAATTGTTCGTAAGTTTGGCATCTGATGCCGACGATGGCAATTGCATTTATTGCCGTATCTATTGCCAGGACTTTTCTGGATTACCTCGCAGCGCGTCCGAGGATCTGTTCTTGCGCCTTTTGTGTCACATGTTCTCCGACCGCAGCTGCTGGGTACCCCTCTCCTTGGAGCCATGGTCCCAAACCATTTGCGTTCATGATGCCAAAGTGCTGCATCGCTGCCCGTAAGGCCCGGAAGCCTTCCCGGAGTGCCTTGCCACTTCAAAGCCGTCCCCGGCGAAATCTGCTACTTCGCACATCCCGGCCAATAGTGGATGACCATCTGAGTGGCGCAGAAGGCGCTCTATTGGTGCCCCATTACTGCGTCCAATATTTCATTGGCATCTGCGCCTCGTGGCAATCCCCAACCCGAATAAGAATATTGACCGCCCAGCGGGTATCCCTTGTAGCACCTCGTCGTAATCTCACATGCAACTCATCATGCATCCCCTTGCACATTTGGTGGACGATCTCGAGCGGGATGATCCTGCTGTGTTGGTGGCGCGGGCCTGGCGTGTGGTTCTACTGGTGGTGGTGCACTCGGTGAGCGTGGCGGAGCGTCGGCACAACGAAGCCATGGTGGATCGTAGTCCCATCTTCCCGGTGAAAGTGTTCGTCCTCCTCATCGTCTTCTAAGTCGCGCATTGGTCCAATATCGCAAACAAAATGGTGTGGCGGCTCCGGAGATTGAGCGTGTACTGGACCGTTGGCAACAAGGTTGTGAAATGCCGGTTGCCGCGTATTTTCATTGGATACTTGCAAGTTCGGATTGGCCGGTACTCCGCGCAGAACTGCTTCATTAAATTGATCAATTCCAGATGGCTGTGGTTGTCTGTGCCCCAAATTACCAAAAACCTCCAAGGCGTGTTGTCGTGCTCCACGTAAGTCGAGTGGTGCGGGTTGTCCTGGATGCATGGCTTCCCCAATTCGTTTTCCCAAATACGGTGCCAATCGGTATGGTAATGCGTATCGATATTGTCCATAACTGTCCAGAAATATCGTAACCGTGCTGGGCATATATGGGTGGTTGCGGTTCAATTGTACATAATGGGTTCACACATTCTCCAATCGACGCCACAAACGTTGGTAGTGAAGGTTGCCCGGCACCTCACGATTGATTCCAGAAACACCACATGCATGTCTTATATTCCGTTGTTGGTTGTCGGATTTGTGTCGTTGCTTTTGGCGTCGATGTCGGACCCATTTTCGTAGAAATAACCATACATATAGAATCGCTGTTCTGGGAGACGATGCCGGAAACGCACATGGAATCTTCATTACCTTATGTGCTGAATTTCATAAGGGATCGAAAACTAGAAGCGGAGTCGGCGCCAATAGAGGTTGGGTTTGAGCAGCGTCATCCTTATCGTCGTCGTTTTCGGCGTCGGCAAGCAAGTCTGAAACCAAAGCAAAGTCGGAGCCAAATTCGGAATTGTTCGAATATGGAGCGGCCAACGTCGATTCGTCATCGGAGGCACTGGGGTCGGGCGGAGGAGCGAGGGCGGAAAATAAGGGATTAGAGCAGATATTAAAACGTGCAGTGATCCTCCCATAAACACATGATCTAACGACACCGATGCTTCTCCCCAGCATCAAGGAGGCTCAGAACGTTCCAGCCCACCAAGGAGAGGCCACCGGCATCGTCACTGGTGGGCACACCCCCCTACCGTGCTGACATAGTGGTTTCGGGAAGCGGGGGCTGGAAGCGTATATGCGCCAATGTGTGGCATTCGCAAATGTAATACGAAAAAATGCCCATCCCGCAAACGGGTGGGCGGGCAGGGGTTCAAGAAAGCACGCAACCCTGCACGGCTGCACTCGGCCCCGCGGGGGCGTGACACCCCGAGCGGGCCCTGGCGGCTCGAAGGAGCCCGCTCTGCCAAGCCCCGCCGCCTGCGGACTAGCGCCAACACAGAACGCTTGCAACAGAAACCGACGGCCCCCGCACCAACTTGCGCTGTTGGTGGACGACCGTCCATGCACGCGCTGACGAGGACCCCGTGCACGAGTGCAACCAAGACAGGAATGGAATATATGAGCTCCTCAACCCCGCTGTGGGGGTATCGAGCGGATCAGGGGAATCGGGTGCCTGCAGATCGCCCCTTGCGCGCAAACCTTTGATTTCCTCCCAAGTATATCAATCTAACGACACCGATGCTTCTCCCCACCATCAAGGGGGCTCAGAGCGTTCCAGCCCACCAGGGAGAGGCCGCCGGCATCGTCGTTGGTGGGCACACCCCCACGAGGCAAGCCCCCTTGAGGCGGATTATAAGGCGAAAAGCGTATGGGAATAATGACAAAGATTCGGATGATATAGTTGGTTTGTAAACTTTTTCTGTTCAGGTCTGGGGGCCTACGCGTAATTGTATTCATCGTCTAATTCAGTCATGGGCTGCTTTGCAGAACTCGCTGCACCGCCTGCGTGCCTCTTGCGGGACTGAGCAGCGAAATTAGAAATGGCCTCTGAGAAACGTTCTTTTGCGTTGCCGGGGTGGTGTTCGCGTAAGTGCCAAGCATTGCTTCGGAAGATTTCCATCCACCTTGAGATTGGACGGCGTCCTGTGGTAGCCGGGCGACGTGCATGCACCGCTCCGTGCCGCCACGGCGAAAAGAGTGAACTGGCCGACGGATCGTTTACATGAGCATTAATAGTTTTCCGCCACGAGTCTGCACTGACCGGGCCCCTCTTGACCCCGGTCGTCGTGCAGAAAAAGTGTGGGGCAGCAGGCGCGTTGACCTCTCGCCGCGCTATCCAATCTTTCAGAAACTTGCCTGGCGATGCGCCTTCAACTAACGTGAAATGTATCCAGCACCATTGACCTGCCCCGCAAATCTCGTTTTTCTGCGATCGAATGAAACATGCAACGTGGTCTTCCTCCACACGAATATCATCCGTGAGAATGTTGATTGCCTCAGAGATCCCACGGATTCCGAAGAAGCAAAAGGTAACCATGGCTGCGTCGCGCACTCCTGCCGGCGCATCGGTGACAGACCGAGAGAACGCGAACTCCGCCCATTCAGCTGCAGTGATGGCTCTTTTCCTGTCGGATGCATGAGACGCGCGCTTTTTAAGCCCGCGCCAAAAGTGCAGGGACCTGTCGTCCCAGCACTGCTCGAATACTTCGCTCAAGTTTTGGCTTTGGTGCCAGGCCCTCACCGCAGCTTTGTTGAGGCGGATCGTATTCCAGTTTGCACCGTCCATGCTAGCAAAGAGCATCATCAATTTGTCAGCGGAGTCAACTGAGAGAAGGGTGGCGTCCACCTCTTGTTCGACACCTTGCACGTGCACTCTCAATGACCGTGAATATGTGTGCACCGTGCTGTCTTCCCAACCAGTCTGGAAGATGACGTTAGCCTTCTCTCGCAATTCCGCTCTGGCGGCCAATGCGGCCGGCAACGTAGACGCAGGCAGCACGTTGTCCGGCATTGGCGCGAATTCGAGGGAGTCGGTGGGATGCGGAGCGATGGCCCGAAGGTTGCCGCCGGCCACGCGCCCCGGCGGCACTGGAAGCGGGCCTCGCCGGCGAGCGCGCTCCAGCGCAGCAGGCCGATTATGCCATTCCTTTTTGGGGAGAGGCGCGGCCGGCAAGCCAACGCCCCATGGAATCGTTTCCTGACTGCCGGGGTCAGGCAGTGGCACGCTCAGCAAATGCATGCTAGCTAGAATATTTGAGCCAAGCCGGCTAAGGCGGGCAGGAGCAGGGCGCGGGGCAGGAGAGAAAGAGGGAGAACGGAAACAGCGGGAAGGGGGAACAGGGCGGGAGGAGAGGAGAGAGGGGGCGGAAGAGAGGCCCGGGAGTCCGGTGCAAGCATCGTGTCCACCAGGGTTCTCTCCAAAGGGGGGGTGCCACTGCGCGTGCTCATGTGCGTGCTACACGCTCGGGCGCGCGCGTGCGATTACTGAATCCTCTGGTGTGCTAGCTCAGCCACGCATGCACAAACAGTACATAGCAAATCAGACATGTCGAACTATCATGGCGCAAATCTTCGCAACCACTTCGACTTACCCGGTGTGAAAATCTTGGCCAGCAAATGGTTGGCCGGCCATCGCAAGACATAGAACCCAGAAGAGGCCCCCCGGGACGAAGTCCAGAACGGGCCTGCGTGACTCCGGCGCTTCTGCTGAGAGCTTGCGGTATTACGAGCGCCCACTGCCGAGAGGAGGGCAGCGAACGTGGAATTGAATTCCGTCGAAGACGGGCGGAACGGAAGTCATGCGATTCAAATCTTCGCGCCAGTTGTATCCAGGAGCCCTGAAAGCCGAACAAAGCCTGACAGTTGGCCAGGAGTGCGCCGGGAAACGAAATCCAAATCTTCGCACCCACCGGAACCCGCAGGTTCGATACATAGATGGCTAATCGATGGTGGCGGGCTCTGCTAGGCCAGCAAAACACGATCAGTTAGCTGGCGTGCAAGAACCCAAGACGACAGCAATTCACTGCGGGGCAAGTCCCCTGGGCGAATTTCTGACGTTAAAGGCCCTTAGCGTCAGAAATTCGCCCACCACACCCCTGAGGCCGGAGGGGGGCGCTTTTCCAGGAGCGGGCGGGCGCGTATTGCACATGCAAGGATGACGCGCGCCAGGCCCGCTGCAACATGTACTTGCTGCGGATCTCATTTGAAGAAGGGTCGTAATATGATGCTGACCCGATCGAGGTTGCACTGGCCGCGTGCGGGCGGCCTGCGCACAAGCATGCGCAGCGCGAGGCGGGGCCCGGGCACTCAAGCGAGGCAGCTCCTGTATGAACCGCCCCTCAATTGCTGTTGCATTTCTCAGCCCAATGGCAGGCAGCGCGGCCGTGCTTCTGGATGCATTTCGGGCACGGTGTGGAGGGCAAGTTGCCCAGGGCAATGCACTGCGCCCTGCTGTGCTGCACCGCCGCCTTGCTGTTCAGAAAGTAATGGCGACAATGCGTCCCCATTATGCTCCTCATCGCGGCTTTCTCCTCAGGCGACGCTTGGAACTTACCGTCGATGGCGGTCTGGATCGCCGCTGGTTGCTGCCCCCCCATCATGCCGGAAAACTCCGCCACGATCTGCGCGATCACCTCCTTGACGTCCTTCTTCTCGGAGCCCCCGCCCCTGCCACCTGGAGAGACAGCCGCCGGCGGCGGTGGCGGAGGGGAGCCGCCCCCGAGGCCCTGGGGCACGGTTGCTGGGTGGGCCCGGTGCCCACTGCTGCTCGCGCCCCAGGCCCGGAAGCGCTTGGATGGCGGAGCGCCTGGCGGACCGGAGGGGTCGACGGCGACTGCTGCCAAGGGGGGCCCGGCAGAGATGACGAGCGGGGCGGCCGCCAGCCTGGACAGGGCCAGAGACCAGTCCAATTGGAAGCCCTTCTGGAGCATGATGTGCTCGAGCTCAACCCAGGCGCTGGCCTTCTTGGCCCGGAGCTTCATGGCCTTCACGGTTGCGAAGGCGAGCGGCATCATTTCCGCCTTCTGCGCGGCAGATTTTTGCCGACGAAGTTGGTTTCGCTGTAGCCCGGCTCACGTATTGGTTCTCCAGCAAGAGGAAGAACCCGAGTGCTTTCTTGGCCACTGCGGCCATGAACTTGTCACGGGTGGAAGCGGTTTTTTCGGACATGAGCGCCCGGTAACGGTCTGAACCGCCCCCGTGCGTCGAGAGGCACAACTCCTTAAGAGACGTCTTCGGCGCATCCCGCAAGCTGATGGCTTGCTTGAGCTTCTCGGCCTCGGGGTTGTTGGGGTTCGCCATGCAAGCCCCGACCGCGTTGGCCGTCGCAGGGTCGTGCATCTGATCAGCAATGTTGGCGAGCCAGTCCTTGTCGACAAACAAGCGGCGCCAGGCGGCCAGCCAGGATTCCGGGCCCGCCTCCCGCTCGCACTGGCGCCACGAGAACGCCGAGTCTACGTCCCGGTCGGCCTTCTCGTGCACCTGCAAGCGGGCCTCCGCGGAAGCCAAACGCTCCTGGAGCTCAGCTATGACCTTGTCCTGGTTCTCGGCGCCCTGCTGGAGCGGATCGGCGGCCGCCGCGATTGCGAGCGGAATGTCGCCGGCGGCGTTGGCGAGGTCTGCCTGCGCAGCTGCCTTGACACCGCGTGAGAACACGTCCGCAAGGGCGCCATCTGGGGCGATGGCCGCCTGGAGCCACGCGGTGGCGGCAGCCTCACCGAAAGCATCCGGGGCGACAGGGGCTGCCATGTTGCGGAAGCTGGGCAAGTGCGAGGTGACCCGAAAAGGGTGCGCAACGTAGTTCGGACACCGACGGCTGCGGCGCATTGGCGGCGACCCGAGGAGAGTCTGAAGGACCGCCGGACAACGCTGCGACGACGGAAGATGAGCGTGCCTTTTCTGACCGCGCGCTCACGGTTTGCAAAGCAACAAGATGGGCAAGTCAGTCTTCGGTGCACGCATCCACCCTCCAACTGCTTCGGGCCGGGGCACGCGAAACAGGTCGGACCCGGCTGGCCACCGAGCCCGCCGCCTCCAAGAACGGAGGACGGCCGGCCTGTACCAAGGGGCCCCAGTGTCTTCCGGCACGACGCAGAATACCTTGCTGCAACGACCGTGCTCCAAGGAACTAGACAAGAAGGAAAGAGCCTGCCCGACAAGCGAACGCGGCGGGTGTGCCCACGCACACCCACCGAGATCAGTGGCTTCGAAAGCCGTGCCCCCTGGGTGAAACCAACGAGGCGCCTGGGCCGAGGAGCCGGCCTGATCGCAAAAAAAGATCGCAATCAAACGGCCCGCGTTGCCGCCTTAATTGCGCCATCACGTGGTGCCGGAAGGCAGCGTCCCGGAACGGGTCGTTATTCCAACGATCAGCGAAACGTGCGTCCCGAGACCCGGCGTCTGCGATCACGGTGGCTGAGCCGGCCAAGTGCACGGCTAAGCACCAACAGCCTGCAGCACGTTCCGCTAACTCGAGCTCCTCGGCCAAGTTAGCTAAGTCAATTTTTCGACCGGCCCGGAAATTCACATAATGAATCGCCGCTGTGTTGTCGATTCGGAAAACCACGCGCCAACCGCGCAGCCACGCAGCTTCGCGCTTGACGCATTCCGCGGCGACCCAAAGTTCTTTAAAATTGATGAACCCAGACGTGGGAGACGGCTCGAAAAATCGGCCGGCCAAACGCCGGACCGCACAATGCCGGCGTTGCACAAATTGTAAGACCAACCGTGCAGTTTGCTAGCGTCGGTCTCGATCACGCGCAGGCAACCTCCAGCCGCTAACCTCCGCCACTCTGCGAATTCTGGAGATTTTGGCCCCCAGAGAGAAGAGGTGGCCAGCTTCGCCGTGGAGCGGCCGTTCCGGCGTGACGTCTAAGGCCCGGAGCCACCATTCCAAAGCGGACCGTGCATCGACGCTCAAAGTGACCACGGGGTTCGCCCCAGGGCGACGCGACCACAACGCGTAGACGGCGTGGTCGTTCAGAACGGCCCACGCGTGGAATAAACGGCGTCGGCCTTGCAAGATAACTTCGGCGATGTGAATTGCCAAACCCGCTGCTGCGGCGAGGTCCCGAGCCAGCAACTTGCCCGCAGCATCGGCCGAGAGCACCTCGCGAAGTAAGTCTTGACATTTATCGCACTTCTTCCGCTCCACTGAAAGCAAATTCCGCACAGTGTCGAAGACCCACCCCGCCCATATTTGTCTCTGGGCGGGGGGCCTGAGTCCGGAAGGCTTCGTCGACGCAGGAATGCCGACCTTGAGAAAGAAACGGGTTGCCACTTCGAATTTGCCCCAAGCCTCATCGGAAGACGCGGCGGAGCCGAAGTTATCGTCGACGAAATCTGTAAGTAACGCGTGCTCGTGCGAATGCAGCAACCGTTAAATCTCTGTGGGGCTTGCCCCATTGATGGCCGGCGCCAGTTTTAGGCCGAAGGGGGGGAATAAGTAGCGGCCATATTGGCATCGACCAGGGGACCAGAAGCCTAACCAATTCGTGTCTGCAGGGGCGACGCGCCAGTTCAGGAAAGCGTCGGCCAAATCAATAACAAATTATCCCAGTGCGACCCTACCTAGGAGTTGGAGCCCCCTAGGAAAGCAGCGTTAGTAGTAACAGTAAAGCTAAGCTAAAGCTAAGCTACAGCTAAGCTACAGCTAAGCTAAAGCTAAGCTAAAGCTAAGCTAAAGCTAAGCTAAAGCTTAGCTAAAGCTAAGCTAAAGCTAAGCTAAAGCTGAGCTACAGCTGAGCTACAGCTAAGCTAAAGCTAAGCTAAAGCTGAGCTACAGCTGAGCTACAGCTGAGCTAAAGCTACTACGCTAAAGCTAAAACTAAGCTGAAGCTAAGCTAAAGCTAAGCTAAAGCTAAAGCTAAGCTAAAGCTAAGCTAACGCTAAGCTGAAGCTAAGCTAAAGCTAAGCCAACGCTAAACTAACGCTAAGCTAAAGCTAGCTAAAGATAAGCTAAAGCTAAGCTAAAGCTAAGCTAAAGCTAAGCTAGAGCTAAGCTTAAACTAAGCTAAAACTAAGCTAAATCTAAGCTAAAGTTAAGCTAAAGCTAAGCTCAAGCTTAGCTAAAGCTAAGCTAGAGCTAAGCTAAAGCTAAAGCTAAGCTAAAGCTGGAGCTGAAGCTAAAGCTAAAGCTCCCAGGGGACTGGGGGAACCGCGGGGCGGGGACTGGGGGGGCCGCCCGGGGCGCGTTCCACTGCCCGGCCCCTTTAAGCTAAGAGAGTAAGAACCCTCTAGGCAGAGCCTAGGTAGGGAACATGTGACTACCAGGGCTGAGCCTACAGATCGCCAACTCCAAAGTGCCATATTGGACCGGTCTGTCCGGGAGAGCGGGGTTCAGCTTGCTCAAAGTAAAGTCCATGATCAATCTGGCCTTGATCCTTTCCGCTTCCGGGGTGTCTGGTGGGAGCCCCTCTCTGTGCTTGACAATAACAGAGCAAGGGTTGACATGAAGATCTCGTGGGCGAGACCCCGAAGGGAAGAACTCAACCTTTCCTAGCCGTTCCAATCGAGTCCATTCTGCGTCCGTCAACTCGGCTTGCTGCGCGACAGAACGATGATTGCGGAATTCTTGTGGCCGCATGCTATTTCCAACGTCTAAATGAACACCGTGCTCCCATTGGTTTAACAACTCCGGCCGTGCGCCCAAAGCACGCAGGAGGTCCACGGTCAAACGGAGCCCCTTGATATGATCCACCCAGATTGCCCTGGCATCGGCATCCTGGATATGTTCAATAATACGGGATAGGCGGGGAAGTGTCTCCGCTGGTGTTTCCGACATCATGCTTTAGCCTCGTGGATACGGAGATGTCGGCGCTGCCCGGCCACGAGCGCTGGCGGGGCACCGCATTAACCAGAATACGTAGTGGCGGACCTTGCGGAACATTGGGCGCCGCAAGGGACCTTAATGTTTTAGGAACGCCGATAAGGTTTAGGAGGTTATCCTCGCCCTCCTACTCCTGAGCGCGGTTATCCTCGCGGAGCGCTCGCCCAGCGCCACTCCTTCGCAGAGGCCAGCTTGTGTTTCGAAGGCCCACCGGGGGCCAAATTGCCCCACCTCCTGCGTCGGCCTCTCCTCCAATTCTCCGAATACAAGAGAGGCGGGAGAAGGGTAAGAGCGCGGGAGAAGGGTAAGAGGGGGAGGGAGGGGGCACGGGGGAGGGGGGAGAGAGGAAGAGGCAGGGGGGGCGCAAGGAGGGAGGTGGCGAGATATAGATAAACAGCAACAGGATGGACGAGGAACCGCAAGTTCGCAGCCTGCACCGCAACGCACAAGTACAATAGGCACCCGTGCGCCACGTGGCCGGGTGGACCGTCCAATGACAGCTTGACGACGCATCCTGTTTGCAGCCCGCACCGCAGAGCACAAGTACAATTGGTCAACTGTGCGCCACGTCGCTGAGAGGACGGTCCAATCGCAGCATGCATCGCTGCATTGCACGTCGTATCTGCATAGAAAACGATAGAACAAATTGTCGCCAAAATTGCAGCTTGCACCGCTGCGGAAAAAGGCATTGACGGAATGTTGCTGCTTGCGCTGCAGCGTGATATCACAACGGACGCGAATCACAATTTGCAACGTGGTTCAAGAAAGCACACAGCCCCGCACGGCTGCACTCGGCCCCGCGGGGACGTGACGCCCCGAGCGGGCCCTGGCGGCTCGAAGGAGCCCGCTCTGCCAAGCCCCGCCGCCTGCGGACTAGCGCCAGCACAAAACGCCGGCAACAGAAACCGACGGCCGCCGCACCAACTTGCGCTGTTGGTGGACGACCGTCCATGCACGCGCTGACGAGGACCCCGTACACGAGTGCAACCAAGACAAGAATGGAATCTATGAGCTCCTCAACCCCGCTGTGGGGGTATCGAGCGGATCAGGGGAATCGGGTGCCTGCAGATCGCCCCTTGTACGAAAACCTTCGATTTCCTCCCAAGTAGGTCATTTACAACGATTTGGAACCCGTACCGCACGAGGTACCGAAGTTGGATTAGGTAATGACGTTAACATTGCCGAAGTACTAGCCGTCAAAGTCGGAGACGCTATGGTAGGAGTCCGCATGCGGGCCGTCGTTGGGTTCTGGATTACCGAAGTTGGAATGGCTGTAAAACGTGTCGGAGGCGCCGTGCTGAGACTCGATGTCGGAGCCGTAGTTGGAATCCTGATGACCTGCCTGGCTGGATCTGGCAAGGGATCGGAAACCAGAAACAGATTCGGCATTATCGAATGTCGGTTGTCGTTTCGGTCGGGGTCGTCAGCATCGTTTTCGGGAGAGGGAGGGGCGGGCGGGAAAAAAGGGGCGGGAAGACGGAGGGAGGGAAGGGCGGGCGGGGGAAGGGGAATCGGAATAGGGGTGGGATACGCGATCGGGTCGGAAGCCGTAGTCCGGACACGTCGGCTCGATAGGCCGGAGGCCGGAATCGTTTGGAGATTGAGGGGAAGATGGTACACAATGGTGTCGGAGGCGAGAGTCGATGAGAAATGGTCAGAAGTCTTGGTCAGGGAGGGGTGGTGGCAGGGACCATTACAAACATAATGCAATGCTGAATCTGGTAAGGGATCGGGAATCAGAAACATAGTCGGTATTATCGTACGTCTGTCGCCGTTTTGGTCGCTATCGTCCATATCGTTTTTGGGAGAGGGAGGGGCGGGCGGGGGCAGGGGGGCGGGAAGACGGAGGGAGGGGGCGGGCGGGGGAATGGAAATCGGAACAGGGATGCGATAGGCGATCGGGTCGGAAGCTGGAGTCGGAGCGATCATGTCGGAAGCAGGAGTCAGAATAGAGGTAGAGGTGATAGACAAGGAAGTGGAGAAATGAGAACCACAACAAAAATTGTTATTACATTTTGGTTCCCGTGCTGGCAAAGCAGCCGACGTCATTGGAATGTACCCGGTGGTTGGTGTACACCTGGTGGCACTGGGGGCCCCACCAAACGATAAAGCCACCCAATCTCGCTCAATCCCGATTCGTTGGCCATCTCCTGTAGTGCTGGCCGGCCTTCTTTTTGCACATACCGAATTAACGCCAATTTGTTCAAATCCTGCGGCGCTATGGGTGGTATTGGCTGGGGATCTGCACGCACGCATTTCCAAATAGCCATAATGATTATCGTAAATGTAATGCCTACAATCATCCCCATACCCCATCCGAGCACCATCCACCCCCACCCAAGCCCGATAGGGCCGAAGCCGGGCACCATTTCGTATTGTGGTGTACTGCCCTGGCATACGAAAGCTGCATGAACGCTGGCTTGGTAACATTCCGTAGGCAACCCGGCCAATAATACATATGCACCACCCATAGCACGCCCAGCTGCACCTCCTAAGAATGCCCCTGCATGATAAATGCCATTCCCCAATCCCGCCCACGGAACCCTGTTGAGAGCGTTCCATACCCATGCCATTCGTATCGATTACCGTCACAAAGCGTCCAAGTTGGTAGGAAGAGGGAGGTGTGTGAAAGGATGGATGTAATATGTAAATGCAAAGGAAAGCTCTGCTCACCTGGGGCGAACCAGGACGCAGCTTGACACCTGGGGCAAACCAGGCGCAGCGGGAGAAAGCCTGAGAGCCTTGAGCGTCTTGAGCCTTGAGCTTGAGCCAGCCATGTCAATAAAGAATCGTCATCCCCCTGCCTTTGGGGAGGCCATGTATTTTTTTGGTGAAGCTATTCACGTTAGTTGGTGTCCATCCGCGCAAGTTGCCCCAACGAGATGTGTTGCTCAATCTTAGCGAAAGTCCGCATGGGCTGCGGTAAGATCGTGATCAACTTTTCCGTTGAGCAGAAGAATCTTGCCACCAATGTTGGCAGTGCATCCGCCCATTTGGTGGCCATTCAGGCCGTATTTTGACACAATTATCCCGGCAAAGCAACCTAACAGCGATATGTAGGAGCATATCTGGAAGCATTCCCCTTAAGATTCACATGATAATCCAGTTGTAGAATTCTGCTGTTCTCGCAGTCGCAGTCGCATTCGCGATGAAAGTCGCAGTGGCAACGGCAGTCGCAGTCACAGCCTCAGCCTCAGCCTGCCTCAGCCTCAGCCTCAGCCTGCCTCAGCCTCAGCCTGCCTCAGCCTCAGCCTCAGCCTGCTTCAGCCTCAGCCTCAGTCTGCCTTCAGCCTCGGCCTCAGCCTCAGCCTGCCTCAGCCTCAGCCTGCAGCCTCAGCCTCAGCCTGCAGCCTCAGCCTCAGCCTCAGCCTCAGCCTCAGCCTCAGCCTCAGCCTCAGCCTCAGCCTCAGCCTCAGCCTCAGCCTCAGCCTCAGCCTCAGCCTGCCTCAGCCTCAGCCTCAGCCTCAGCCTCAGCCTCAGCCTCAGCCTCAGCCTCAGCCTCAGCCTCAGCCTGCATCAGCCTCAGCCTCAGCCTCAGCCTGCCTCAGCCTCAGCCTCAGCCTCAGCCTCAGCCTCAGCCTCAGCCTGCAGCCTCAGCCTCAGTCAGCCTCGGCCTCAGCCTCAGCCTCAGCCTCAGCCTCAGCCTCAGCCTCAGCCTCCTCAGCCTCAGCCTCAGCCTGCCTCAGCCTCAGCCTCAGCCTGCCTCAGCCTCAGCCTCAGCCTGCTTCAGCCTCAGCCTCAGTCTGCCTTCAGCCTCGGCCTCAGCCTCAGCCTGCCTCAGCCTCAGCCTGCATCAGCCTCAGCCTCAGCCTCAGCCTGCCTCAGCATCAGCCTGCCTCAGCCTCAGCCTCAGCCTGCCTCAGCCTCAGCCTCAGCCTGCTTCAGCCTCAGCCTCAGTCTGCCTTCAGCCTCGGCCTCAGCCTCAGCCTGCCTCAGCCTCAGCCTGCATCAGCCTCCTCAGCCTCAGCCTCAGCATCTGCAGCCTCAGCCTCAGCCTCAGCCTGCAGCCTCAGCCTCAGGCCTTCAGCCTCGGCCTCAGCCTCAGCCTGCCTCAGCCTCAGCCTGCAGCATTCAAAATGTGGCCCGGGAATGGAGTTCTGGGAACTCGAAGAACACGAAGTGGCCTGCAGTTGGCTCCGGGCATTCAAAATCATGCCCAGGAATGGAGTTCTGGGAACTCGAAGACCACGAAGTGGCCTACAGTTGGCTCCGGGCATTCAAAATCATGCCCAGGAATGGAGTTTTGGGAACTCGAAGAGCACGAAGTGGCCTACAGTTGGCTCCGGGCATCCAAAATGTGGCCCAGGAATGGAGTTCTGGGACCGCCAAGAGCGATTTTGCGAGGATGTCCCAGGCGATTTGGGCTCCGACGGCAGCCGCCGGCTTTCCCCCGGATGCCGCCCAGACCCCCCTGGGGAGCCATGATGCTCTACTTTGACCCTACTAGAAACCTATCAGTCCTCGCTGTTAGGTAAAAACCTCCCTGGGCAGAATCCCACCGGAACCCGTCATATGCAAAACTTTCGTTGAGGCCGCATGGGCCCGTCGTGCACTTCACCCGCGCTCCCGCGGCATACGCCGGCACGGAGTGGGCGTTGTGTGTGTGTGTGTGTCTGAATTTGTTGCCGTCTTTCCGAAACGGCCTTCGGTTTGAAACGAGAATATTTTTCCTCAAACAGTGTTTGAACATTCTGAAAAGATACGCGTTTTTTCCTGAGACATCATCCGACCGACATGCACTAGTTCCAACGTACCTGCCGCTCACTAGCGACAATGCCTACTGCAACCAGCGGTTATTCACGACGATCGAAATTATGGCGACGGAGCTGCCTATCCAGGATTGGAATTGTCGTTGTGATCGTATTGCCACTGCGCGCCTGTCCCACAGATGGCGACGATAACAAAACATGCATTCACAAGTATCATCTGGCGGGGCATTATGGGACTAAGGTTGCATCGGCACCTGCCAGCTGTTACCTGCGCGGGTGCACCTACTCGAGTGCACCTTCGCCAGGAAGCACTTGTTCAGGTGCACCTCCGTGGTGCATCTGCCTTGGTGGGCCGTCGTTGGGGCGCCAGCTCCACTGCACTTTCCAAGGCACACATACGCGGATGCGCTTGCCGAAATCCGGTTGCAACCTCCGTGACACGCGCTGTGCTGGGGGATGCTGCTCGCTTGCGATGCAGCTGTGACCGACATCGGCGATGGCCGACCTGAAACCGGGCAGCGGTGAGCCTGCTGGCCTGCGCCCTGGCCAGCCCCCTCCTCCTCCTCCTCCTCCTCCTCCTCTTCCTCCTATTTTTTCTTCCTCCTACTCCTTCTCCTCCTCCTCCTTTTTTTGCGCCTGCTTAGCCGAGATATTTCAGCGCCTTCCTTCGGCGCGCTTCGGTACCTCATTCGTTCGCGGCAGAATCAATCCCACAAGCCCTCTGGGCGTAGGTGGTCTAGAGCGCTTCCTCTTCCAACCCCCTTCTTCCCCTTCGGGGAAGGGTTTACCCCTCCTCCCTCCCCCCTCCCCTGGACCTTTATGGGGGGAGCCGCGACGCGTTGGAGCGTCCAAAAGAGCCCAAGATGGCTCCAAGAGCGCCTCGGAGAGCCAAGACGACCTCCAAGATGGCTCAAGATAGCGCAAGATGCCTCAAGATGGCACCCAAGATGCTCCAAGAGGCCCCAAGACCGTCCCAAGACTGCTCCAAGTGGCCAAAGAGCTCCCCAAGGACGCCCCGAAGAGGCCGAAATCCTTCCCAAACCCTAGGGAAACCACTGTTGGTTGCTTTCTCGCCTTGTCGCTTCCGATGGCCATCCGAGACCTCAAGATGGCTCCGAGATGGCCCAGGAGGGCCCCAAGAGAGGCTCAAGAGAGCTCCAAGACGGCCCCCAAAGCGCCCAAGAACGCTCCAAGAGCGCCCCAAGAGACGACTTTTGGGCTCCCACGGGGGAACGCTAAAAACAACTCCCTTCTGTTTTGATCGATATCCTCCAATTGCTCCAAGAGCGCTCACGAAGCCCCCAAGAGCGCCTAAGACAAGAGGCGCCCAAGAGGGCCTCCAAGAGGATCCCGAGAGACCCCCAGCGGCCCCAAGAAGCTCCCCGAAGCACCCGAGACGCTCCAAGAGGCCCCCGGGACCGCCAAGAGGCCCCCAAGACGCAAGAGAGGCCCAGGAAAACCCCAATACGGTCCCAAGAGCGCCCAAGAGTGTCCCAAGAACGCTCCAAGAAGGGCCCTTCCTCTGCGTGCTGTCCACTTCCCTGCTCGAGGCAACTCCTCTGGGCATCGTCTCTGGATGGGCTGGTGGGGTTACGCAAAACGTCTAGAATTTCGTGCGGGCGTCCTCATGGGCCATGCCGTGACGTTTCGGAGTTCGTGCGCATAAGAACTGAAACAAGTTTGTACCTTGCGCCGTCACCCGACACACATTCCACCAAGCACGACCAACATTGTTGGATTCGCGACGGCCTTTCGGGATTCTTTCCGAAATATGTTGGAGTTTACTGTCGCATATTCTGCAAGTTCTCACCGAACTTGTCCAGGGACTCTGAAACTGGGGTGCCCAATTTCAAAAGAGTGCGCGGAAACTCTGTGGCCTAGCCCTTCCCATACTGACCGAAACCCACCTCCTACCTTACTGTTGAGGCCGTCGGACTCTCTGAAACGACGGTGCAGACTCGTCCTGCTAACCTCTTGCCTCCTTTTCCCACTTCCCAGTGGCCCACGCCTCCTGGCCATCCTTCCCATGTGGAGCAGCCCGTCGCACGATGACATCACATCACACTCAGCAGAGGCGCACTACTTTTTCACAGGAGCGATGCGGTGCCAACACACACATGTCTTGAACAGTTCGGCGGGCCGGCGCCCAGTGGTCATCCCTGAATTCCAGGAAGCCTTTTCCAGGCATGAAAAAATCAGCAATCCACACTGTGTAGATGCGTCGTGTTCCCTCTCCCTTCCGCTTGGCACGTAACAAGATGGCTCGTGGCCTCATTCTTGCGACCCACACCCGGAATATCGTCTGGACTGACTGCTGCTGAGGGCATCTGCAAGCGTGATTCTCGCGCTGGAATACTTCGCATGTCGGGGACCAGCAGCGGGCGTCCAACGTGTGAAAACGCCTCCCACTCGGAGGAAGACACGGAACACAAAGGATGAGCAAACTAGGTTTGGAGGACGAAGCGTGGATGCCAGAGGGTCCTCTCGCAGTCGTCGACGATTTTGTCATCCTCGAATTGCTGGTTCCCACAAGCGACGACACATAGCAGATTCAAGAAACCCGGAACCAAAACATGGGCGGCGCGCCCGGGGGGGCAGCGAAAAAAGGCGGACGGACCTTCTCAGAAGGCTCGGAAGTCCCCCGACCTTCTGAACAATTTTCTGCGCCTTCCCCGAAGACACCAGAAAACCGGAAACCCTGAACTCAAACATGGTTTCATTTCTTGGAGGCGCATCTTTTGCTTCCGCCACCTTCCGCCGCCCTTCCGCTGGCTTCCGCCGGCGGAGGCGGCCTCGTTTACTTCCGCCGATCTTCCGCCGCCTTCCGCGGCGGCAGAGATGACAACTCCTTCAATCCTCGAAAGAAAAGCTCTTTTGGGAACGCCTCATGTTGTGATCTTACTTTCGCTCCCGCCGCTTTCCGCTGGCGGACCCGCCGCCACAAGGGCGAGGCGCGCACCGAAGGCGAGTTTTTTTTTCGCTGGCACGCCCTGCACGACGACTAGCGGGATGCACCATCTGACACTTTTTTTCTGTCGGCGGCGAGGCAAACGCAGTCCGCTCCAGCGCGGGGCCAATCGGGGCAACCGAAAGGCGAATTGTCCGGCGCGCAAGAGGAAGGAACGAAGCCGAGGGCGGCCGCGCGAGGGGGGGAGGGAGGAAGCGCTCAGACGTGGAAGCTACAGCCAGACACATGTGATCAGGCTATGAAAAATCCAGGGGGCGAATTTGTCCTCGATCTCTGAGGTTCCCAAGGTGTCCCACCTGGGGCCATCGGGGGACCATAAATCTCTGTGGGGCATCTGCCCGCACACCGATTTTTTATTTGGTGTGACAACCGCAGACCAGATACTACCGAGAAGGAAATACACCCCCACCGTAAGCACCCAACAGCGGAGCCGTTTAGCAAGCACACCCGAAGCAAGAATCCAACAGGACGGGGCTGTTTAGTAAACGCCCAGGGCCGCTCAGAAATGGGGGCTGGGGTGGTTCTTCACCCTTTGGCATGTGTGGCTCTGGGCGCCCGTCGGCTGCTTTCTCCTACATGGCCTTCGCTTTCGACCTGTGCCACCGGGTGTACATAAAAGAGGATCTGCCGTTTGCAGTCCTGTCTATGCCGAGGCTGCCCCCTCTTCACTCTGGCGTTGACACGATGCTGTTGTGTCGCCCACGGCGCAGATGTCGTGCTGGAGTGCCTGTCGGACCTGATCGTTTTTGTCGGGCCTTATGCCGACTCGCACCGGGTGATCGACCTCTGCGTGTACATGGTCGCGCCGCCGCGCCATTTTGGCTGCGCCTATTTGATGGTCGCCGCCGGGATTTCCAAGCCACCCGGTTGGGAGTGCCGTTCTTGGTCCTCCTTCTGAGTGGCTGCCCGCGCGCTCGCTTCGCTTGCCCCTCTCTTTTCTTGCTGCCTAGTCGCGGCCACGCTAGTGTTCGGACGGCGTTCGACTTGCTTCGCGAGCCCGCAGACCAAAAAAGTAACCCCAGTGCTTGTGGCCGTTAGCTACCCCCCCTGGAGGCGCCGACGACAACGTAGGTACCCTGCGTCAATGACGATTCGGGACAAGGGTGATTGTTCAGCTACAGCAGCGCCGACGGCTTCGCCTACGCCGTCACCGACGACCTCACCGTCACCTGCTCCCACCGACAGCTGTACCAACGGCTACTCCGTCGGCATCGCCCACGGCATCGCCTACAGCAGCGCCTTCGGCTTCGCCTACGCCGTCACCGACGGCCTCCCGACACCTGCTTCCGCGGCTTCACCGACAGCTGCACCAACGGCTGCCCCGACGGCATCGCTCACGCCGTCGTCGACGGCCTCACCGACACTCCCACAGCTTCACCGCCAGCTGCACCAACGGCTGCCCCGTCGGCAGCACCCACAGCAGCAGCCGCGGCAGAACCGTCGGCTGCGCCTACTGCGTCACCGACGGCCGCACCGACTGCTGCTCCTACAGCGGCGCCCACAGCAACCCCGACTGCTGCGCCTACGGCCTCGCCCACAGCTTCACCGACAGCTGCACCAACGGCTGCTCCGACGACAGCGCCCACAGCTTCGCCAGCGGCAGTACCGACGGCTTCGCCTACGGCGTCACCGACGGCCGCACCGACTGCAGCACCAACAGCAGCCCCCACGGCCTCCCCGACACCGTCGCCTACGGCCGCTCCCACACCTGCCCCTACTGCTGCGCCTGCGGCCTCGCCCACAACTTCACCAACAGCTGCACCAACGGCTGCTCCAACGGCATCGCCCACGGCATCGCCTACAGCAGCGCCGTCGGCTTCGCCTACGCCGTCACCGACGGCCTGGCCTCACCGTCACCTGCTCCCACAGCTTCACCGACAGCTGCACCAACGGTTGCTCCGACGGCATTGCCCACGGCATCGCCTTCAGCAGCGCCGACGGCTTCGCCTACGCCGTCACCGACGGCCTCACCGACACCTGCTCCTACCGCTTCACCGACAGCTGCACCAACGGTTGCTCCGACGGCATCGCCCACGGCTTCGCCTACAGCAGCGCCGACGGCTTCGCCTACGCCGTCAGCGACGGCCTCACTGTCACCTGCTCCCACAGCTTCACCGACAGCTCCACCAACGGCTGCTCCGACGGCATCGCCCACGGCATCGCCTACAGCGCCGTCAGCTTCGCCTACGCCGTCACCGACAGCCTCACCAGCGCCTGCTCCTACAACGCCCCTACGGCCTCGCCCACAGCTTCTCCGTCATCTGCACCAACGGCCCCTCCGACGGCATCGCCCACGGCATCGCCTACCAGAGGCGCCGCTACTCCTACGGCACGTCGCTGTCTTCGGCCTCAGCCTTGCTCACGGCGTCTTCGTCCACCACAGGTTCGCTCAGCACCACGGCCTCCACTCTACACAAGTACATGCGACCGTTAATCGGGGGCAAACAAACCTATCTCGCTTTTGACCACCCTCGCTTCCAAAAGATACCAAGCGACGCCAAACTACGGCCCGTACTGGCCAGGCCGCTTGACGAGGAGGCGCGTGGTATGACCTGGTTTTGCCTGGGAGCGAAAGCGGGGTAGGCAATCCACGCTTTAAGTCAATCGCCTCTGCGTCCTCCTGTGCTCGCGACCCCTGTCGCCCCCCCTTCTGGTGCCGGGTCTCGTGTGCCTGCCTCCCGCGCTCTGCGCCCTCCCCCCCCTCTGCCCTTGCCTGCGGGCCGCCGCGCCCGCCCTCCCCGCGGCCCTCCCGGGGGGCCGCCTCGGCCCCGCGCCCAGTGCCGCCAGGCGCGCGCCCCGGCTGGGGCTGTCGGCTCGCGCCTTGCCCACCGGTGCGCCCTTGTCACTGGTCCAGCCTGTGGCTCCTCGCTCCCTGGCGACGGGCCGCCCCCCTTGCCCCCCGCCCGGCGTGGGCCGCTCGGGGCCCTTCGACGCTCCGTCCCCGCCGCCGGCCCCTGGGCCCAGACGCGTCGGAGGCGTTTCACTGCCGTGGCCCACTTCGCCACGGCGCCCCGGCCCGGCGGCCCATGCTCCGCACGAAGGCGCCGCTTGGGCTCCACCTCCTGCTGCACGGCCGGCGCGGGCCGTCACTTCAGGCCTCCCGCTCGCCCTCTGCTGCCCTCTCCGCCTCGGCCTCTCCGCCCCCTGCGGCTCTTGGCCTGCGGCGGCTTCCCTCACCTGCCTGGGGCTTGCTGACCTCTCGGTCGCCCCCCAGCGTGCGGGTTGCCTCCCCGACGGTCCCCAAGTGGGATCCGACACGCTCGCGGCTGGAGGCTTCCATGATGCGCTCCAGGGCCTTCGACCGCCGGGATCGATCCCACCCAGTGGGCGCGCGTCCGCATGCATCCCCCGCTCCGTGGTACGAGGCCTCGACATCAGTCTTCGACGGTGTCTGGCGATCCGGACCTTGGTGTGTCGAGCGCCTGCACGTGAGTTGGTTGACAGCTGGCGGCGCGTGGAGTACGCCCGCTACCCGCGTGACGGTGTGACCGTTGGCCCCTGCCGCCTGCTTCTCGTGGTGCGGTTTCGAACCGGTGTTCGCTGACTTCCGGCACGCTCGCGGTGTCGCCCAACCAGAATCCCCCCGCCATTTTGGCGTTGCACTCCGGCCGGCGGCTTCCCCCCCAGTCGACGGCGCCCTTCTCAGAGCGGCAGCGAGGCCCGCCTCTTGTTTGTTCCTCCCTCCGCTGTCTCCTCGTTGCCCCTTCTTCTCTTTCCTGCTGGCGCAATTTAGGCCGTAGCTCGCTAGTTACGACTTTTGGACGGCGTCCGGCGTCTCTGGTGCGCTGGCGATCAAAAAGTAACCCCACCAGCCCATCCAAAGACGATGCCCAGAGGAGTTGCCTCGATCGGGGAAGTGGGCAGTACACAGAGGAAGGGTCCCCCAGTGGAGGCCTCTTAGAGCGTCTTGGGGGCTTCTTGGCGGTCCTGGGTGCCTCGGGGAGCCCCTTGGGTTTTGGGGCTTTTAGGGGGTCTCTTGGACGCGTTTTGGGCGCCCCTTGAAACCTCTTGGGCATATCTTGGGGCCCTCTTGAGGCGCTCATGGGAGCCTGGGGAGCGCTCTTAGGGCCATCTTGGAGGAGATCGATCAAAAAAATGGGAACTCAAATGACGACCCCTGAGCCCCAAAAATCGCCTCTTGGGCCCCTCTTGGGACGCTCTTGCTGGGCACTTGGGCGCTCTTGGGGCCGTCTCGGGGCTCTATTGGGCCTCTCTTGGGGCCATCATGGGCCCTCTTGGGGCTGTCTTGAAGCCTCGGAAGGCAATCGGAAGCGAAAGGGCGAGAAGGCAAACTTCATTGATTTCCATGAGCTTTTGAAGGATTTTGGCTCTTGGCGGCCTCCTGGGGAAGCTCCGTGGCCGCTCGGAGGCGTCGTGGGGCCTCTTGGAATATTTTTGCAGCCATATTGAGCCATCTTGGGCTATCTTGAGACATTCATCTTGTGCTCTCTGAGGCACTCCTAGTGCCATCTTGGGCTGTCTTGGACGCTCCAGCGCCTCGCGAGCCCCCCCTCCAGGTCCAGGGTATGGGGGTAGGGGGACAGTAGGGGGAGGGGTCAAGCTACCCCCTCCCCGCCCGCAAGCCGTCTCGCTCACTCCCACCCACCTTCCCAACACATACGTAGCACCCGAGTCTGGCCCGAGCCTGAGCATATTCAGCAGTTGTCTTTGGTTGGGCAGCTCCTGGGGGCCAAGCCGCCGCCGCCTCCGCCGCCGCCGCCGCCGCCGCCGCCGCAGCCGCCGCCGCCGCCGCCGCCGCCGCCGCTGCCCGCCGCCGCCGCCGCCGCCGACGCGCCGCCGCCGCTGCCGCCGCCGCCGCCGCCTGCCGCCGCCGCCGCCGCCGCCGCCGCCGCCGCCACCGCCGCTGCCGCCGCCCCCCTCTGCCAAACCGCCGCCGCCGCCGCAGCCGCTGCCGCCGCCGCCGCCGCCGCCGCCGCAGCCGCCGCCGCTGCCGCCGCCGCCCCCGCCGCCGCCGCCGCCGCAGCCGCCGCAGCCGCCGCCACCGCCGCCGCAGCCGTCGCAGCCGCCGCCAAGTGTACTCTGTATTGTTTTTGACAGGGACGGTGTGTGTGGGGGGGTGCATCGGGTTGGCTGCGCATATCCCGAATTTGGAGGCCGAGTGTGTTTGTACTGTTTTTTACCAGGGATGGTGGGTGGGGGTGGCATGGACCCTGGTTGGCCCCCAGTCGCCTGGGGGAGGGGGTGTTCATTAATAAGGAACAGTGATTCAACCTCTTCCTGAAGGGTAAGGAGGGGGTTGGAAGCGAAAGCTCTCTAGACCACCTACGCCCAGAGGGCTGGCTGGTGGGATGTATGCTCAGATGCGCTGGGATACACCGTGGTGCGGTAACTTTGTGTAGCTTCTCGGAAAGAACCGTTACATGTTGCGGACTCATCCTCCTTCTCCTGCCTCCCTCCCCCCCGATCGCCCAGACAGGCCGCTTGTTAAATGGCCACTCCGTGACATCAAATGCACGGCACCTCGGACACATCCCTCCATGGGACCACTAGGTGGGTGAAGCCGTTGCTTCTCCTCCCGCATCATTCCCCTCCCCCACCGGGCCGCAGAACGCGGATCATCGTCACGGATCTGGGCGGGGGGGGGCACGCGCGGTTTTCCTGCACCAGCCCCCTTCAGCTGGCACCTCCCACTCCCCCGGCCCTCTCCCAGAAGGGTTCGGCGGAGGACGTGAACACCAGAAGAAGAGGAGAAAAGAAGTAGAGGCGGCGGGAAGGAAGGGAAGGAGAGGGGGGGAGGACAAGCTACGTGCACTCGCGCCCAATCTGACATCTTACTCCTCCCACCCATCCCTTCCCATTGCGCGGCATGCTTTCTTATCCGCCGACAGGGGTGTCTTAGAGGCTCAGATGATCTCTACATCAAGCACTCGTGCGATGCGCAAGCAGAAAACAGGGCCTGGTACATTGGCGGAAGAAGAAGAAGAGGTGGAGGAGAAGGAAGAGCAGGCGGTGGCGGATGAGGAGGACGGGGGGGGAGGCAATGAGGAAGAAGGACGAGCAGCAGCAGCAGGAGGAGCGGGAGGAGCAGGATGGCAAAGGGGAAGGCGGAGCGGAGAGGAGGGGGGCAAAATGACGAGGAAGGCAGCGGATCCAGAAGTGTGGCCCATGCCTGGGGAGAGAGCGCCGTCTTGAACGACGGGAGCAAAACGCCGATCCTACTACTCTCGTCAAAATTAACCTCTAAAGTTGCTGGCACGTCATTTCGATTTCGGCGCGCCCCTCAATGTCGACACGCCGCCCCTTCAATGTCGGGGCGAGGGCAAAGATAGTCTGACCGAAGTTGACTCGAAAATTTGACGTCGACCGACATTGGAGGGGCGGCGCATGCAAATACCCCGCACTCATCGATACTCGGCCCCAGATCTCCCGACAAGCAATTCAACCACGTCAGACATTTTTGAGGTTAATTTTGACGAGGGTTGTAGCATGGGGCCGATGCCGAAACGGGAGCATCGTTCTGAGCGACTAAAGTCGCCCTGACCCTCCATTGCAATTTGGTAGCGAGACCAACTCCACTTTGGAGCCCTGTGCGCGAAACAACACTGCGCGGGGCCGCGCCTCGAAAGGACAAGGTCAGGGAAGAGAAGGCAAGCATGTTAATCGTGTGCAGCGGACCGATCGCCTCTCCAGACATGCATTCTGCGAAGCGATCATAATTTCAAACGTGGGTGTGGCCTTCCAGCTAGATGCGCTGTGGCCATGCTTCTACTCGAGCTGCACGTCGTCGCGGCTTGCCATTCCGCCTCTCTCTCCATCTTGCCTCTTTTTTTTCCTCTGTCTCTCTCACTCTCTCTCTCCCCCCCCTTTTTCCCCTCTGTCTACAGTATCGATGTATGTATACAAGACTTGAGGGCTCGCTTCGCTTCAAATCTTGGTCCTGCGTCCAAGCGTCCAGGCATTGTTGCGGGACTTCCGAGGGACTCATCGGAGCGGAAAGGCAATGACCAGGAGACGGGTGCGTGTCATGGGCCAGATGGAGTCTATAGGCATGGCATGGTTGCGGCGGAGGTGAAAATGAGGAATTCGATAGTAGCCCTGACCCCAACAGGGGTGACCGTTACGACGTCGAGGGTGTGTATGCCATGACCGCCAGCGGGGTGAAGGTCATGGCAGGACGGGGCTTGGGCAATGGCCTCGAAGCCGATGAGGGAGAACAGAAACCGATGAGAAGACCGCGAGGGGGGTGAAGGTCATGGTTCAAGGAGGTTCCAATCATGACCTTGGTAGAGGTGGCATGGCCGTGGCATGGGGCTCAATTCATGACCGGGAAAAGGCTGTCGGCAATACGGGGAAACATTGCGTCACGGTGAGCCCCATGAAGGGGGGAGGGTGGTAACCGTGAGCGGGGTATTAGTCATGATACTAAAGGGTTACAGGTGCGGTTGCACTGCGAGAATGGTGAACATGATGACCGCAAAGGAGGTCAGGGCCATGTCTGCTGAGCGTTGCTGAAATAACAGTTGGGCACGCAAGCGAAGTAACATCTCTTATCTGCGGAACGGCATACGCCCACGACTATCCCCGTTTGTCGAGTCGCTGGCCTCCAAGCCTGTGACTTCTCCCCCAACGCTGGCTTTTTGACCCACTTTCGATTTCCCGGGACCGGCTTGTCATCCCGAGTCGTTTTTCGACGGTCCAAAATTTTGCAAGCGGCCATCGGAAACCGACTGTTTGGAAAAGCCGTCAGATGCAAGAGGACGATGCAGAAGGGAGGAGGACGAGGAGGGAGGAGGAGTAGAAGGATGGGGCAGGAGCGGAAGGAGTAGAGGGATGAGAGGACGTACGCAAGTGGGGGGAAGGGGAGGGGCCGTCCTGAGGCCATCTTGGGCCATTTTTGCGACTCCCTGCTGGGGCCATCTTGGAAGCCCACCTGGGCTCTTCAAGCCCGCCGCAAGCGCCAACATTTCACAAATTATACAACGAGCCCGCCGCAAGCGCAGATTTTTTCTTCAAACCAACGTGGATCGGTCGCGGGTGGGTCGCGGGTGGGTCGCGGGGTGGGTCGCGGGTGGGTCGCGGGTCGCGGGTAGCGGAGGGTGGGTCGCGGGGTGGGTCGCGGGTGGAGGTGGGTCGCGGGTGGGTCGCGAGGTTGGTCGCGGGTGGGTCGCGGGTTGGGCCGCGGGTGGGTCACGGGGTGGGCTACACAACGACCCACCCGCGACCCACCCCACGACCACCCCGCGACCCACCCCGACCACCCGCGACCCCCGCGACCCACCCGCGACCCACCCGCGACACCCGCGACCCACCCGCCACACCCGCGACCCACCTCGCGACCCATCCGCGACCCACCCGCGACCCACCCGCGACCCATTCGCGACCCACTTGCGACCCACCCGCGACCCACCCCGCGACCCACCCGCGACCCACCCGCGATCCACCCGCGACGGATCCACATCGGCTTGAAGAAAAAATCGGCGCCTGCGGCGGGCTCGTTGTATAATTTGTGAAGCTTTGGCGCCTGCGGCTGGCTTCCCCAGAGTCTCGCAGACTGCCGACGTCCCCACCGCCCCCTCACTCTTATCCGCATCTGCGGGGTGCTACGCGTGTGTATATACATATATATATATATACATATATATATATATATGTATGTATATATGTATATATATGTACATACATAGATGTGTGTGTGTGTGTATACAAGACCGCGTTGGCGCTTCGCGCCACGAGCCTTGGTCCTTGAAATTTGGCATGCAGGCAAAAGTCGCAGCGGAAGGGCAGGACGGTAAAGCATACAACATGGCGAAAACTCATCGTTGTCTTGTCCGACTCGTCCTCCTAATAATGCCATTCGCTATCCTTCCCTAATGTGTCCTCTTCCCCTTCTTCGATCTGAGGTCCACGAAGGAAGTGGTGACCGCCCCTAGTGGCGATCTTCCTTGGTATTGCCCAGTCCTCCTACTCCCTCGTCCTCCCTTCTCCCTCCTCCTCCTCCTCCTCCTCCTCTTCCTCCTCCTCCTCATGCTCCTCATCATCCTCGTCCTCCACCAGGTCTCACCTTATCCACGGCGCAAGCCCCACCACCTCCTCCTCCTCCTCCGCCTCCTCCTCCGCCTCACCATCATCACCATCATCATCACCATAGTCATATTCGTCGTCACCATCATCACCATCATCACCATCATCATCATCATCATCATCATCATCATCATCATCATCATCATCATCATCATCATCATCATCGTCATCGTCATCGTCATCGTCATCGTCATCGTCATCGTCATCGTCATCGTCATTCTCATCATCCCCCTCCTCCTCCTCCTCCTCCTTCTCCTCCTCCTCCTCCTCCTCCTCCTCCTCCTCCTCCTCCTCCTACCCACGTGCCTGGAGGGAACGTCGCGAAACTGGGATTCGGACATGTATTTGGTGGAAATGCTGGAGGAGGGCGCCAATGCGGGGTCGTACGTCGAAGGCCTAGGGTCTGTGGGGAAGCGTCTCGGGGTCGTCGCGGAAACAATGTTGCTCGTTTGGGAAATAACTTGGAACCCCGTTTGGTTGATTTTCGGTCTTACTGGGGACCTCGTGAACCCTGGTTGGGGCGTTTGGGCGCCCGTTGGCAGTTTCGTGGGTCCTTTAGGGCTGGAAGGTTCGTACCTGGTTGCGGTCTGAAGGTCCGTCTTGGGGACTTCTTCGGAAATCGTGGGGGCATCTTCGCCCGTCTTGGAACTTTCCCGGGCCGTCATGGGTTGTCCTGGCGCGATGTTGGGGGCCTTCTGCGCCCTTGGGGCGTCGGTAGCACGAGAAAACGAGAATACCAAAATAATGCGAAAACTTGTAGGAACCGCATAGGTCTTGGATTTGGAAGCCCATGTGGGGGTTCCTCTTGGAGCTCTTTGGGGCGTTTGGAAAATCTCTTGGGCCATCCGGAAACCATGTTGGACCTTCTTGGGGCTACCGCCGGCTCGTTTGCACGACGTGGCAGGGACTCCCAGAAACCCGGAAGTCTCATGGGACCCCCGGCAGGGGCGCCCAGGAACCCCAAGAGCCAGGGATTCCAGAAAGTCTGGCCCGGGGCGGGGGGGGGGTGTCCCACCCTCCCGGATTTCCAAACATATAAAAAAGGGAAGATACTAGAACCACGCGCGCGCTATGCGCGCTTAGGGTCTAGTCGCAGATGAGCCACGGGTGCTGCTGTAAGCCCTGCTGTGGCCACAACGACGATTTCCAATGTTCTCGGGCCCGTGCCATCGACGCAAAGAAACGCGTTGTCAGAACGCGGGGCGCCACGTTCCCGCGTATCTCACAATCTCGCTGCCGCCCTTGTTCGGTTCATCAAACTTCGTTTTTTCTCCACTTCCACTTCCGCTCTGCCCCGTCGTGGCAGTCAATGTTTTTGCACATCTGCTCGGTCTCCCCATGCCCGATCACGCAGACATCTGCCGGCTCCTGATGTCGGGGTTGGCTCGGGGTCTCGTTGTGCGCGCGTGGGAACGCGTTTTTCTTGTGTGTTCCTTTCCGTGTGCTCCACGCTTCTCGTTTTCAGCGGTCGTTCAGCTGTCGGGCATCTGCAGGAGGGCGCGCGCAAATGCCCTGGTCATCCGTGCCCTTCTCTGCAATCAATTGTTGTCGAGTTCGTCCACGGGAGGTGGGGGAGCTTCCTTGTGCTGGATGCCAAACTTCATGCCGGCGATAATCGCACCCGTGGGATCAGAAGTTCGGGCTCACGGGGGATGCTCAATGATTTGCCTGGTAAGTCCCATGTATGGGGCTGCCTGGAACTCTGACCGGGCCTCTGGCGGTACCTTCTTGGCGTTCTGGGGAGGCCTTTTCAGGAGGTGCAGGAGGGGCACGAAACCTGAGACATTGTATAGTATAGCCGCACCCCGCTCGCTCGGGCGGGTCTGCCCTGCAAGGGTGAGGGGAGCAATAATCGCGTGAAGTAGTATGGTGTAGGGATGCCCTGTTCTCTTTGGCGGTGGTTTCCCTGGCGCTCTGGCGGGGCTTGCCCAGGAGGGGAGGGAGAAGCACGAAACCTCAGAAACATTATGCTATAGCCACACCCCGTGCGGTCTGACAGGGCTACGTCGGGTGCGGTGGGAGGAGCAAGAAAGAACAGGGACTGTAAAAGGTATAGCGACACCCCTCTCGCTCTGCCCGGGCCGCCCTTGAGGGGTGGGAATGACAAAGCAAATTGTGCAATGATAGGGTATAGCGATGCCCCGCTCGCTCTGGCGGGGTCTGTCTGGCGCTCTGGCGGGGCCGTCCCAGGAGAGGAGGGAGGAGCACGAAAGCTGAGAGGTGAGGGGAGGAAGAGGAGAGAGAGGAGGGAATGGAGGCAAGGGGAGGGGGCTGGAGGGAGGGACAGAGGGGCAGAGGGGGGAGGGAGCCATCTGGATCGTCTTCGAGCGCCCTGGGGCCTCCCACTCCCGCTCAACGGTCCATCTTGGGCCTGTCCTGGGGCTCTCTTGGGCCGTCTGGGGTCGGGCTCTCTGGGGCCGTCTTGGGGCTCTTTTGGGAGCCTCCTCGGCGGTCTTGGGGCGGTCTTGGGGGTGTCTTATATTGTCTTCGGCCATCTTGGAGCGTTGGAAGCTCGAGAACGCAAGAAAGCGGAAAACATTGAACAAACAACTGGAAATCAAGGATTTGGGCCTCGTCGGGCTCTCTCGGGACGTCTCTCGGAGCTCTCTTGGGGCCTCTTGGACGCCTCTTGGGTTGTGCATTTGCCGTCTCGAGCTCATCTTGGGCCACGTTGGGATCATCTGGGCAGTCCTGGAACGCCTTGGGGCCTCCCGCTGCCGCTCTGGGGCCCATCTTGGGCAGTCTTGGGCCTCCCGCTGCCGCTCTGGGGCTCTCTTGGGCAGTCTTGGGCTGCTCATGCGCAGTTTTCGGGCTCTCTGGAGGAGGAGGAGGAGGAGGAGGAGGAGGAGGAGGAGGAGGAGGAGGGGGAAGAGGAGGAGGAGGCGGACGAGAAAGAGGAGGAGGAGGAGGAGGAGGAGGAGGAGGAGGAGGAACATGACGAGGACGAGGACGAAGGATATGGACGAGAACATGAGGACGAGGAGGAGGAGCATGAGGATGAGGATGAGGAGGAGGATGAGGAGGAGACACAGGAGGAAGAGGAGGAGGAGGAAGATGAGGAGGAGGAGGAGGACGAGGAGGAAGAGGAGGAGGAGGATAAGGACGATGAGGTCGACGAGGATGAGGACGAGGAGGGGGACGAGGACGAGGACGATGAGGACGAGGAGGAGGACGAGGACGCGACGGCGTCTTGCGTGCCTCGGGGGGTGAGCTTCTTGGGCCTCTTGGGGGGCCGCTCAAGGGGCCTCTTGGGTGCCTCTCGGGTGCCTCTTGGAGGCCTCTTGGGGCCTCGTGGGGCGCTCTTGGGGCTCTCTTGGGGGCCTCCTGGGAGCCCCGGAGGGCCTCTCGGGGCCATCTTCGAAGCGGTCGGTCAAGCGACGGGGGGTCATAAATGTAGCTCCCCCCCTCGGGGGCCATGATCCTCGTGAGGGGTGTCGAAAAATGACCCTCCCAAGGGCCAAACAAGGACCCCCTGACTCATCGGGCCCCCTCCCAAAAAACCCAGGGAGGAGAGGGGGAGAGTTCCCGAATGGAAGACGGGTCGTGGAAGAGGAAAGAGACCCTCGTTAGACCACCTGTCGCCCAGAGGGCTGGTGGGATTAGGGCCGCGAGCCCCCAGCGCTAACAGCTCTCGGTCTCACCATCAGCATCAGCATCAGCATCAGCATCAGCATCAGCATCAGCATCAGCATCAGCATCAACATCACCATCACCACCATCATCACCACCATCATCATCATCATCATCACCATCATCATCACTGTCACCACCATCAGCCTCATTCTCCCCCTCCTCCTTCTCCTTCTCCTCCTCACCTTTATCCTCATCCTCACCCTCATCCTCATCCTCATCCGCATCCGCATCCGCATCAGCATCATAATCAGCAGCATCATCATCATCATCACCATCACCATTACCATCACCATCACCATCACCATCACCATCATCATCATCACCACCACCATCATCATCATCAGCATCATCACCATCACCATCATGTCGCATCATCGTCGTCACCATTATCGTCACCATCAGCATCAGTATCAGGTTCAGCATCGGCATCATCATCCTCATCATCGCCATCACCCTCCTCCTCTCCCTGCCCGCGCCCCGAGCGTGCGCGCTGAGCAGAGGGGCCGCGACGTGGGCGGCTGCATGTCCCACAAGCGTGCAGCCAAAGCTCGCGGGAATGATGCTCCGTGCCCGAGGGCTTCGGGGACGGACAGAGGCTGGCCTTTGATTCAAGTCGGGCATGTCCCCCTACAGGGGGATTTTCGACAAAAAAAGAGAAATACTCAAGAAATGCTCCAAATTGGTCAAAAAGTAATCCCAAACATCCCCTGACTATTTGCTCTCACTATGTTGAGATATCCTCCCTGTAGAGGGACAAGCCCGACTTACCCTTGGATTGCACCCGAGACGCCCTGCCAGGCCAGTGCGCACCAGGCCAGGGTCGGGCGCCTCGGGCGAGCGGCGCGCAGCCGAGCGGATGCTGCCTGGCCGCCTGCGCGAGGCCGGGGGCGGGCAAACAGCGCCTCCCCTGGAGGCCCTGGGCCCCGTGCCGGGTGCCCTGGGATCCCGCCCGGGGCACCTCGCTTGAACAAAAGCCCGCTGGCATGCGCCGAGGTGCGGGTGGTGGGCCGGAGCCAGCGCGGGTCGGCACGCCGAGCCAAAGTGTTTTTTTGTGTCGTTTTGCTCATTCTGTTGCTAGTTTTTCTGTCTGCGCTTTCTGACCCTACCTCTCCGCTTTCTGCGGGCAATGCACTTCTGTCCACATTCGCTGCAGCTTGGATTCTTGGTCCCCCTGCCCCAGAGGCCCGAGGCGCACTGGATATGGACAATGTTCAGTTGTGCGCCACCCGAGAAACACCAGCTGCGGCAGACCTGGTTCTCAGTGACTCTGGCCATATTCAGGGGCTCCGGGGCCCTACCACTAACCGGGTCCCCTCCTCCTCCTCCTCGTCCTCCTCCTCGTCTCCTCCTCCTGGCCATACCCGAGTGAAGCGCCTGGCCCTCCTCCGAAAAAACAGAAATCCGCCCCCTGGAGGTTCGGTTTTTTCGTCGACGTTCCGTGGGCCTCGGCCGTGCAGCGCCCCACTTCCGAGAAGGTCCAAGACGCACCGGGTGTGCAGAAGCATCGTGCCCGCGCTGTCGTCCAGCCCTTGCGGGTGGTCGGGCATGGTCCCATACAGTCGGGCGTGTCCACCTACAGGGGGATTTTCGACGAAAAATAAAAGATACTCCAAAAATGCCCCACCATGGCAAAAAATATTCAAAAAATGGTCCCCGGACTATTTTTCCGCCTATTTTTACATTTTCCCCCTGTAAAGGGACAGGCCCAACTCCAGATGAAACCTCAGACATGCGAAAAACAGAATGAACTCAAACAGCATCGACAGAGAGGTTTTTGTTGTTGCGAAGCCTCGTGACAAGCACATGAGCAGTTGAGACAAGCTAGCGAGGATCCTCGAAAAATCGCCCCCCTACTATACTCTTGGATCGTTTTTGAACGCTCCTCCTGTATTGAGCAGGGACCAGCCGCCCCGGCATTCCTAGAGTCCTACCACGAAATGTTCTTAGAATCCCAAGCTGTTCTAAGAACAATTACTCCGACAGTAGGACCCCGCATGAGAATCTGTTTAGCTTACCCTTTGCCCTTTCCTCTTCCTCCTGGGGCTCCCGCCTGAGACATCCTCACAATTCACTCACAGACGAGGCTCCCGCTCGAGACTTCCTTCATATTCATATCTCAAGAACCCAAAAGTGACGACAGTTGCACGTTGCGGATGACCCGCTCGGATTCAAACATGAAGTGCGGGCCCCATAGGGAGGGGGCTCCCACCTGAGATTTCCTCACAATTCACTCACAGACGAGGCTCCCGCTCGAGACTTCCTTCATATTCAGGCCTCAAGAGCCCAAAGGTGACGACAGTTGCACGTTGCGGATGGCCCGCTCGGATTCGAACATGAAGTGCGGGCCCCATAGGGAGGGGGCTCCCGCCTGAGACTTCCTCACAAGTCACTCACAGACGAGGCTCCAGCTCGAGACTTCCTCCATATTCAGGCCTCAAGAGCCCAAAGGTGACTACAGTTACATGTTGCGGATGACCCGCTCGGATTCAAACATGAAGTGCGGGCCCCATAGGGAGGGAACTCCCGCCTGAGACTTCCTCGCAATTCACTCACAGACGAGGTTCCCGCTCGAGACTTCCTCCATATTCATATCTCAAGGGCCCAAAAGTGACGACAGTTGCACGTTGCGGATGACCCGCTCGGATTCAAACATGAAGTGCGGGCCCCAGAGGGAGGGGCTCCTGCCTGAGACTTCCGCGCAATTCACTCACAGACGAGGCTCCCGCTCGAGACATCCTCCATATGCATATCTCAAAAGCCCAAAAGTGACGACAGTTGCACGTTGCGGATGACCCGCTCGGATTCGAACATGAATTGCGGGCCCCATAGGGAGGGGGCTCCCGCCTGAGACTTCCTCACAATTCACTACAGACGAGGCTCCCGCTCGAGACTTCCTCCATATTCAGATCTCAAGAGCCCAAAAGTGACGACAATTGCACGCTGCGGATGACCCGCTCGGATTCAAACATGAAGTGCGGGCCCCATAGGGAGGGGGCTCCCGCCTGAGACTTCCTCGCAATTCACTCACAGACGAGGGTCCCGCTCGAGACTTCCTCCATATTCATATCTCACGAGCCCAAAGGTGACGACAGTTGCACGTTGCGGATGGCCCGCTCGGATTCAAACATGCAGTGCGGGCCCCATAGGGAGGGGGCTCCCGCCTGAGACTTCCGCGCAATTCACTCACAGACGAGACTCCCGCTCGAGACTTCCTCCATATTCATATCTCAAGGGCCCAACAGTGATGACAGTTGCACGTTGCGGATGACCCGCTCGGATTCAAACATGAAGCGCGGGCCCCATAGGGAGGGGGCTCCCGCCTGAGACTTCCTCGCAGTTCACTCACAGACGAGGCTCCCGCTTGAGACTTCCTTCATATTCATATCTCAAGAGCCCAAAAGTAACGACAATTGCACGTTGCGGATGACCCGCTCGGATTCAAACATGAAGTGCGGGCCCCATAGGGAGGGGGCTCCCGCCTGAGACTTCCTCGCAATTCACTCACAGACGAGGCTCCCGCTCGAGACTTCCTCCATATTCAAGTCTCAAGAGCCCAAAAGTGACGACAGTTGCACGTTGCGGATGACCCGCTCGGATTCAAACATGCAGTGCGGGCCCCATAGGGACGGGGCTCCCGCCTGAGACTTCCTCGCAATTCACTCACAGACGAGGCTCCCGCTCGAGACTTCCTTCATATTCATATCTCAAGAGCCCAAAAGTAACGACAATTGCACGTTGCGGATGACCCGCTCGGATTCAAACATGAAGTGCGGGCCCCATAGGGAGGGGGCTCCCGCCTGAGACTTCCTCACAATTCACTCACAGACGAGGCTCCCGCTCGAGACTTCCTCCATATTCAAGTCTCAAGAGCCCAAAAGTGACGACAGTTGCACGCTGCGGATGACCCGCTCGGATTCAAACATGAAGTGCGGGCCCCATAGGGAGGGGGCTCCCGCCTGAGACTTCCTCCAATTCACTCACAGACGAGGCTCCCGCTCGAGACTTCCTCCATATGCAGGCCTCAAGTCAGCGAGTAGTGATGATGATGATGATGATGATGATGATGATGATGATGATGATGATGATGATGATGATGATGATGATGATGATGATGATGATCGTTCGATGCCGATGATGGTGAGTGATCGTGGGATGGTGATGGTGATGCTGATGGTGATGATGATGAGTGGGGAGTGATGGTGATGGTGGTGATGATGCGGAGGAGGAAGCAAAGAGCAGCAGAGGAGAGGGAGGAGGAGGAGGAGAGATCCTGCGCGGAGGGTGTGCAGAGAAAACAAGAACCCCACTTAGGATGTGGGGAAACACAATGTTCTTAGAACACAAACCCGATGTGTTCAAATAAGACAGTCCCGGCCAGAACTGTTCTAAGAACATTTCGTGGGAACCACAAGAGGTTCTGAGAACATTGCTTGGTAGGGCTATCGGCGAGCCAGGACGCTTCGCCACTGCTTCACTGCAGAGGGACAGGCCCGACGGAACCCCTGCGGGGAGGGGCGCCGCCCCTCGCGGGGAGGGCCGAGCCTCCCGCCCTCCAGGCGGCGCTGGGTCGGGCGCCGCCCCCGTCGCCCCGGCCTCCGGGCGAAGAGGGGGAGGACGAGGAGGAGGAGGAGGAGGAGGAGGAGGAGGAGGAGGAGGAGGAGGAGGAGGAGGGGGAGGAGGAGGAGGAGGAGGAGGGGAGGGGAGGGGGAGGAGGAGGAGGAGGAGGAGGGGGGAGGAGGGGGAGGAGGGGGAGGAGGAGGAGGAGGAGGAGGAGGAGGAGGGGGGGGGGCGCGCCCTCCTCTCCGTGGCCGCCGCCGCCTCCGACGCGGGGCTAGACGTCCTCCCTGGCGGGCTTGGAAACGGCAGGGCTGTTCCGATGTTGATTGTTGCTGTTGCTGTTGTTGTTGTTGCTGCTGAGGTTGCTGTTATTGCTGATGTTGTTGTTGCTGTTGTTGTTGTTGTTGCTGTTGATGTTGCTGCTGTTGTTGTTGCTGTTGTTGCTGTTGTTGTTGTTGTTGCTGCTGCTGTTGTTGTTGTTGTTGTTGTTGAACATTATTAATTCTAAAGAATAATTATTGTTGGGACCCCTGGTGCACGGCCCCCCTGCGCCGCCTAGGCCGCAGCTACATTTTCATCATTTTCGTGAGGAAGCCTCAGGTAATTCGATGTGATCAAGATCCGGTTGTTTTGTTCCCCCCCGCTTTCCCTTGCAAAAAACACTATAAAATGACATTTCTTGTTCTAATATAATCAAATTTCAAGAATCCCTTGCAAAAAATAAGGTAAAGTGGACATTCGCGCGCGCAAGACGAAATCCTTCCAAAAGCTTAGTGTTCGGAGCGATTTTAACATAAAAACATCAAAAAACCAATGGTTTTTCAACAAAAAAATGTCAAAATCTCATCCCGCGCGCTCTTGCGGATTCGTAGGAAACCCAACACTTTTTAAACATTTCTGTCAAACGGGCTTTTGCGAGCAACTTTTTCGAACTTCTGCGACAACGGTTGCGCACCTGCCAGGGCCATCATCCCTGTCAAATAATACCATGCGGGACACATTCGTTTTTTCTTCGCGCGCGCACGCCGAAATCTCCAAAAACCATTGGGCTTCTTAAGAATTTTAGCACCGCGCATCATAAAATCACACGAATCGCACCGTAGGTCCTCGAAAAACACCTGCACGACTTTTCAAAATTTCTACCCGCGCGCGCTGTCCGAATCCTAAAAAAACCAATGGTTTTCCAACATTTATGTTACATGAGCTCGCGCGAGCTACTTTCGCACGCTCTTGCAACGGGGTTCGCGCGCCTGCGAGGGGCCACAATCCCTTGCGGTTGCGCCATAGGTTGGTGGGGAAAAGACGGTGGGTGGGCGTGCAAGCGCCGTTCCCGCCCCTCCTCTCTCTTCTCTCCTTTCCTCCTTGTCCTGCTCCTCCTCCTCCTCCTCCTCCGGCGGGGGGCGTGAGGATCCGGCATCGCTCACAACCATCGGGACAACCATCGGGACAACCATCGGAACAACCATCGGGACAACCATCGGGACAATCATCGGGACAGTCATCGGGACAACGATCGGGACAAGCACAACCATCAGGACAACCATCGGGACAATCATCGGGACAACGATCGGGACAACCACAACCATCAGGACAACCATCGGGACAACCATCGAGACAACCATCGGGACAACCATATCCTCTCTCTCTTGTGTATTCCCACATCCCTCAGGAATTTGCCCTAAAGATGTGATCAACTATCTTGTGAGTACGTATCATGTGTATCATGTGTATCATGTACCATATGCATCATATGCAACAGATGTTCTGTGGAAGGCTTAACAGCTTCTGTGGGTTAACAAGGCTTAACAACTCTGTGGGTGTACGAACGTAGGCTTAACAACTTCTGTGGGTGTGTACTCCACGCCAGTGTAGTAGCCACGGTCGTCCGCAGGCCACGAAGTGAAGTGTCCGAACGTCATAGGGCGGGAAGCTGGGTGTGGGTGGTGGCGAAGAGTCGTGTGGATATTTGGTAGAGCTTGCATTGCCCCCCCACAAAGTGGGGGTATTGGCTGGCGTCGCATGAAAACCCTGGCACTGGTGAGAACACTGAGCGTTCGGGTAAAGTGATTGCGGTTGTTGTTGCTGCTGTTGTTGTTGCTGCTGTTGCTGTTGCTGTTGATGTTGCTGTTGTTGTACTTGAATATTCATACTTCTAGATAATGAGTACTGCTGATCTCCGGGAACGGTTCCGCGCGCTCTCGCCTCGACGCCGGCTACATTTTGTGTGAAACCGAAGCTCCCGTTCGAGCGTTGGCTTGACCCTAAATGTGGGCCCTTGGAGGCCCAACTACGACAACAACGGCTCCCACTCGATACTTCCTCACAATTTGCCCCGAGATACCCTGGCCAGAGAGGCCCCCGAACTCAGGAACGGCGCTCTCGCTCGAGACTTCCTCGCAATTCAATTAAGTTGGCGGAGGCCCAACCATGATGACAAGGGCTCCTGCTCGATACTTCCTCACGATTAACTCCGAGAGCCCCTTGCCAAGAAAGCCCCGAACTCAGGAACGGCGCTTTCGCTCCAGACTTTCCCGTAATTCAGGCAAGTTGGTGGAGGCCCGGACACGGCGACAAGGGCTCCCGTTCGATATTTCTCCATAGGTCTTCCGAGAGCCCCAGGCCAGAGAGGCCCCCGAACTCAGGAACGGCGCTCTCGCTCGAGAGTTCTTCGCACTTCAGTCAGTGGCCGACAAGGAGGAGATTCCCCCCGAAAAGGGGCACAATCGAAGACGAAGTGGGCGGGTATCGAGGGTTGGGGTATACGGAATGCGAGACACGCGTGCCAGTAAGAGCGAACAGTCTTACAATGACCGGTGTTGTTGTGGTTGTGTTGTTGTTGTCGTTGTTGTTGTTGTCGTCGTCGTCGTCGTTGTTGTTGTTGTTGTTGTTGTTGTTGTTGTTGTTGTTACTGTCGTTGTTGCTGTTGTTGCTGCTCTTATTATTGTTGTTGTTGTGGTCGTGTTGCTGCTGGTGTTGCTGCTGCTGTGGTTGTTGTTGTGGTTGCTGTTGTTGTTGCTGCTGCTATTTTCGCATACCTTCTGGGGCAACCGCCTGCGCGCCTCGCGCTCCGCGCCGTGCGATCTCTGTCCGTGCTCGTTCGCGCTGCCCCGCCTCCCCCTCCCTTACGTCGGGCGTGTCCCTCTGCAGGAGGAATGCTCAAACATAGCTGAAAAATAATCAGGGAACTTTTTTTTTAAAGCACATGTCGTTTTGCTATGTTTGTGGGTATTTCTTAATTTTTCGTCCAACATCGGCCTGTAGGGGGACACTCCCGACCTAACCCTTCCCCTGGAACAGGACGAAGGACTCGCGCCTCGCTCCGAAATCGCCCAGACCGCGCAACGCGAACGGCGACAAATTTTGCACCCTCGTGGTGGTGGCCCTTGCTGGTGGGACCTTGGAAACGGCAAGGCCGTCGTTTTTTCTTCTGCCGGCTTCACATTTCTTTGGGCTGTGGCGGAGCCTCTCGGAAACTCCGCCCCCTCCCCCCCAAAAAGTCCACCAACACGGTCGCAGAACGATGCTGCCTTCCCCTCCGAGCAGCAAGTGCTGCTGGGGGGGGGATCGAGATAGTTACAACACGGGCACTCTGTGAGCGGAGGCGAAGAAGGGGAGGGCCCCCCAGAGGGCGGGCCAGGTGTAGGGAGGAGGGCCCTTTTCTTGACGCTGAGCGGACTTTCATCTTAAGGTAACCCTAATATTGTAGAGTCTGAAGGAGGAGGGCATCCTCCTCCTCCTCCTCCTCTTCCTCCTCCTCCTCCTGCTTCTCCTCCTTTTTGGCGATGAGCGGCCTTCAATCCTAAGATTGTAGCGCCCGCCCTCCTCGTCCTCCTCGTCCTCCTCCTCCTTCTTCTCCTTCTCCTCCTCCGCCTCCCTTCTTTGGCATACTTCTGGATGCGCTCACTCCCGTAGCGTTACCTCCTCCTCCTCCTCCTCGCTTTCTTCCCAACTACCCTGTGGTGTTGGGTCCTCGTTTTGAAGAGACAGCGCCCCGCATCACTTCTCTCCTCCTCTTCCCCTCCCTTCTCCCATCCATGCATCGCCTCTGCATCGGCACACCACTCACAGGCTTCGTGGCCTCATAGGGAGCTCCACCGAAGGTCCCAATGGCGCAGTTCGCAGGTGGGCGTCACGCCCATTTCGGCACACGCATCACACGTTTCGTGGCCTCATAGGGAGCTCCACCGAAGGTCACGGTGGCGCAGTTCGCATGTGGGCGTCACGCCCATTTCGGCACACCCCCCAACCGTAGGGAGCTCTACCGAAGGTCCCAGCGGCGCAGTTCGCATGTGGGCGTCACGCCCGTTACGACGCACCCCTCACACGTTTCGCGGCCTCCTAGGGAGGTCCACCGAAGGTCCCAGTGGCCTAATTCGCATGTGGGCGTCGCGTCCGTTTCGGCACACCATCACACGTTTCGTGGCCCCATAGGGAGCTCTACCGAAGGTCCCATCGTGAGGGTTCACATGAGACCCCCTCCCCAAATCGGCACGCCCCTCACGTGTTTGTGGCCCCATAAGGAGTTGCTTCCACCGAAGACGATCTTCACAACTGTGGCACTCACAACTGCAGATGGGCGAGTTCGAGAGCCCTGAACACAAGAACATGTTCATCTCTTCGGGGCGAATGTTTTACTTCCGCCATTTTCCGCCAGCTTAGGCGGCCTCGTTTTACTTTCGCCGACCTTCCGCCGAGGAAGAGATGACAACTCATTCGATCCTCGAAGGCAAGGCCATTTCTGGAACGCCTCAAATGGTTGGGTCCTTCGCCAGGCTAATTTTGTGCGGTGCGGTGTCAGAGCCTGCTCGCTGTCTTCGCCCTGGGTTGCCAGATCTGCCCGGTGAGCGCACCCCTGACGGGGTCATCGGTGCGGGCCCTGGGGCCCGTTAGCGTCGAACGTCCTCCTCCTCCTCCTCTTCCCCCTGCTGCTCATCCACGCCTCCTCCTCCTCCTCCTCCTCCTTCTCCTCCTCCTCCTCCTCCCTCCTCCTCCGTAATCATGTTGGCCTGGTCGCCATTTGCCTCCGCTCATGGCTGGTCTGGGTGCTGCTGCTTGACAAGAATGGCGCGGGAGGACGGGGGTGTTGCCCGTCCGAGGCGCTCGCCTGGCGAGCGCAAGGCTGCCCGCGACTGGGCCCGTCGCTCCGCCGACAGGGCCGTGGTCAGGCTGCGCGAAGAGCTCGCCCGTGCCAGCTCGGAGCTGGACGCCGTTGCGGAGGCACTGGACGGGCCTCTGGGCGGCGCGGAGGTGACGGGGCGCGTGCGCGCCAACCTCCGAGCGCTGACGGCATTGCTCGAGGGGCGCTCTCCTGGCTGGCTGGCGAGGCTGCGCGGGAAGGTGGCGCTTCATTCTGTTGCGCCAGGCGCCGCCATCGACACGGCGGACGCGTCCACTCTTCGGAAGGCTCGGCACGGGCCTCGTCTCGAATCCAGAATCGGCGTCCTCTCGAAGCATCCCGCGCCTTTCGTGCCTGGCGGCGGGTACCGGTGCGGGCTGGCCGAAGTGGACCCGTCGTTCCACACTCGGCGGAGGTGCCCAGCTTTGGCGCGGAGCAGCTTCGGGAGCAGGAGTTCGTCCCTCACTTCATCGACGCAGCGGTGGATGACTCCTGCTGGCCTGCAGGTTTGGTTCCAGAGGGATGCTACCAAAGACCCTACCCTGGTTACAGGTGCGTGGTCTGTACACCTCCCAGGAACGCCCAAAGCCTAGAGAGCCGCCAGGACGCCGAACATCACGCAGGGCTTACCCTGCTAGCCCACAGGAGGTTCAGCGCACAGCGCCGCGTAAACCAGGGTAGGGGCGTTTTGAGTTCCCTCTATCCACCTGCAAGGCCTTCGGGAGCCACTCTGCGATTCCTGCGTTCCTGTCGTTTCTCCCATTGCACGGTCGAGGAGAAGGAGGCGGAGAGGCTGTCTCCGGAAGTCGCGCGCTCCCGCTGCGTCGCGGGGCGCGCTGCTTCTTGCTCCGTTGGGCCCTGTTTGGGGGGCGCTG
>CAUYUJ010016242.1:174695-197195 GCA_963575745.1 Prorocentrum cordatum | reverse complement strand
ACTCCGCTGTTCCATGGGGAACCTCAGGAAAACCCAAGGAGCACTGCAAAACCACTAAGGAACACAGAGACCCTCCCACACGAAAAGGCTTCCTTCTTCCGCGGCCCGACCGCATCTCGAAGCGCCTCCCGCCGCGGCGACGAGAAGCCTCCGGGAGGCCCCACGAGGACGACAGACAGCAGGGCGGGCCGCCGTTGTCTCGACCGACCCTCCTCCCTCCTCCTCCTCCTCCCCCTCCTCCCCCTCCTCCTCCTCCTCCTCCTCCTCCTCCTCCTCCTCCTCCTCCTCCTCCTCCTCCTCCTCCTCCTCCTCCTCCCGAAGAGAGCCCCTGGAGCCAAAAAACAATGCGCCGGCAGGCGTGTGCCCGTCGGCCAGAGTGCCGCCCGCCAACTGCCGGCAGCGCCACAGCCATGCGGCCGCGTCTAGGGGTTGGGCATGCCCACCGCAGGCCCCCGGAGCGTCGGTCGTGCGGGGGGTGGTCTTGTGGTTGATGCTCGTGTCGACGGGGTAACGCGGTGGACGCGCGCGGGTAGGTTTCGGATTTCTCGTGTCTGCCTGTGTCGACGGGGATGACGTGGGTGGCGCGTGTGGGCGGACTTCTTCGGACTTCCCCTGGATTCGATGTAGGAAGTCGCATTCATTTCCCAAACAGTGCTTGCACTTAGTTTTGTTTTACTTCTGCTCTAAAGAATTGAGCTGCTGTGCCGCTCTGGCGGCTATGTTGCCACCGTCGCCGCCCCGCCGCCGCCTCGTCGCCCCCCGTCGTCTGGGCCCGTGTGCCGCTCTGGCGGCTATGTTGCCACCGTCGCCGCCCCGTCGCCGCCTCGTCGCCCCCGGGCTGCACAGCGTGGGATGCACCACACCAATTGCACCGCCTAGATTGCACCATGTAAACTCTCCGTGCTTAAGTGAGAGTAGACTCTCCTCACTCCCAGGATGATCGGCCCCCCTTTTCGCCCCCTTTTGTTCTGCCCCATCGTCCATCCTAAATCCGCCGATCCGGCGTGCGAGCTTCTGAGAGCGTGGACTTGAGCTCGCTCAAGCTTCGCTCTGCACGGGGGGGGGGGACCCCATTCCCGACGCATTTAGTGCTCGCGAGCGTGGCGGCCCACAGGCCCACCAAAAAACCCCCGGAAGCCCTGGAAGGGGGGAGGGGGGGGGAAGCCATTCCCGACGCATTTAGTGCTTGGGGGCGGGGGGCCCACAGGCCCCCAAGAAACCCCCAGGAGACCCCAGAAGGCCCCTAGGAGGCCCGAAAGAGGCCTCCTCAAGAGGCCCCAAAACGACCCGGCCCGGACCCCAAACTCTCAAATCATCTTGACGCTCCTCGCGCGCCCTCTGGGGCCCCAAAAATGTTCCCGCCTGACTTTTTCGAGCCCAAGAGAAGTCCAACAAGAAAACCCCGAATCACCGAACGATTGGTCCAAGACGCCCAAGATGGCCCCATGGCCACTACCATGATAAACATCATCATGATCATCATGATCATCATGATCATCAAGATCATCATCATTTTCATCATCAACAAGATCATCATCATCATCCTTATCATTATCCGGAGCGCCCCGGATCGGCGGCATTGGCCGGAGGCCAGCACTACATGAATTCATACCATGCCGAGCTGGCCGGTATCGACCCCCCTCATCATCCTCTGCAAAAAGTTCGATGCGCGCACACACGTTTATCACAAATCATCAACTTTCAAAAATCACTTGCGAAAAACGAAACGAATTGTGCACGCGCGCGTTGTCGCGCGCGCGTGCCAAAATCCTTCAACAGCCTCAGGTGTCGTAAGGATTTCGAATTCGAATGTCCAAACGACATATAAAACACACATGGTTTCGCAGAGCGGATTTTCAAAAAACGTTTGCGCGCGCGCTCTTGCGAATTCTTGACAAAACCATCAGTTTTTCAACATGTCCAAAAAATGCGACCAAACGGACTCCGCGCGCGCATGCCAAAATCGTTCCGGCGCCCTTTCGCGCGTGCTGTCGCGAGAACCTCCCGCAACAAAAAACGGGACAAAGTGCACGCGCGCGCGTTGTCGCGCGCGCGTGCCGAAATCGTTTAAAAACTGTTGGTTTCGTAAGGGTCTCAAAATCGAGTGCCCGAACACGTATACAAACATATGGTTTCGCAACACCAGTTTTCGAAGAAGAAACGGCGCTCGCGCTCTAGCGACTTCTCAATAAAACCATAACAAGTGTTCAGCCTTTTTCGTTCGGTTCTGCCAAGCGAGCCACTCGCGCCGCATGTCGAATTCGAACGCCCTTGCGCGCGTGCTGGGGGGGGGTACGATCCGCGTCAAATCATACCATGCGGGCCACTTTCGCGCGTCGGCCGCGCGCGCACGTCGACCTCCTTCCAAAACCTTCATCACCGACGCGTGGACGCTGTCATCGTCGTCGGCGTGATCAGCATCGCCGCCGTCACTGGCCGTGCCGTCGTCGCTGTCATCATCGTCACCAGCACCGCTACTAGCATCATCGTGTCTACCTCTGTCGACGTTGCCACGATACCGCGCCCGCCCAAGTCGCCGACTCGCAGTGAAGTGTCCGCTGGGGTGTGCCCAGCGGTCAGCGCCACCGCGGCCGCGTCGGCCGCGCCAAACTAGGTGGCCGCTGCGCGCGCGACCATGCGCGGCCGCAGAGATACACCAGCCAACACCAAGCATTCATCGCAATCGCCGTCGCATGGGTTTTGCAAACCAAGTTGCGGGTGGGTTGGTGGGATGATTGCGGCAGCAGTGGGGTTGACGACTCACTGCGAACAGAAATCCCACAAGCCCTCTGGGCGCAGGTGGTCTAACGATGATTATCTTTCCTCTTCCAAGAGCTCCTCTTCCCCTTCGTGGAGGGGTTTACCCACCCCTCCCTTTACCCCCTCCCTTGGACCTGGACGGGAGGAGCGCGATCGCCTGGAACGTCCAAGATGGCCTCAAGATGGCTCCCAGAGGGCCTCAGAGAGCCCAAGATGGCCCCCAAGATCGTCAAGATAGCCCAACATGGCTCATCATAGCGAACAACATGCTTCCAAGAGGCCTCAAGATGACCACAAGACGGTTCCAGGTGCTATCGGGGACCCCACAAAACCCCTCCAAGAGCCCTGCACCCTTCAAACACATAAGGGACATTTATGATGTTTGCCTTCTCGCCGTTTCGCTTCCGACGCGTTTCTGAGGTCTCAAGATGGCGCCAACATGGCCCAATAAGGCCCCAAGAGAGGCCCAAGAGGCCCCCAAGAGGGCACCAAGAGCGCTCTCGGGCGCCCCAAAAGCGCCCCAAGAGGGCTCCAAGAGAGAGTTTTGAGGGCCCCAGAGAGGGGACCTCGATCGGGACCCCCCCTTCTTTGATCGATCGCCTCGAAGATGGCCCCAAGAGGCGCTCCAGGGCTCCCAAGAGAGCTTCAAGATGGCTCCAAGAGGGTCCCAAGAGGTCCCCCAAACGGCCCCAACATGGCTCAAAGACACCCCAAAAGAGCGCGAAGCTGGTTCCAGAATGCGATGTTGAGGGCTCCAGAGGGGGCAGGGACATCTAGAATCCTCATTTCATCGATGCTTTCCAAAATGTCCCCAAGATGTCCCCAAGGGCCCCCGAGAGGCTCCCAAAAAGGGTTCGAGATCCTCCTCGTCCTCATCCTCATCCGCGTCCTCGTCCTCCTCGTCCTCCTCGTCCTCCTCTTCCTCCTCCTCCTCCTCCTCCTCCTCCTCCTCTTTCCCCTCGCCCCCACGCGGCACCCAGGGATGGCCCGAAGACGCCTTCCAAGGCCACCCCTTTGCTCGCTTTGTTTCCCCAGATGTGTCTCTTCGTCCCTTTTCCCGTCAGCTCTGAAAGGCATGGTTTCTGAATGAGTTGGTGGGGGTACGAGAATCGTGAAGAATGTATTCTCCTTCCTAAAAGAAAACAGACTCCCCCCCCGGGTTCTCAACACCCCTTTTTTCGTATCGCAGCCTTCATATGATTCTCCCCCATCGCCCATCCTAAATATGAGTTCGTGCCATCCCAGCCAGGCCGGTATCGAACCCCCCCCCGCCAAATTCTGCAACCAAAACGATGCGCGCGCATTCGTCGATCAAGAATTATAATGTGCAAGAACCCCTTTGCAACGCATGGGACGAAATGCGCACGTGCGCGTCGTCGCGCGCGCATGAAGATCAGGGCCCCGTAGACCCGGACACGCTAGACCCGGACACCCAACATCCCTCGAAACCGAATTTGCCAAGCGGTGGCACGAACGAAATACTGCACTGCAGCGCTTCCAGAATAAACCCGGACACAAGCCTCAAAAGCCTGCAAGACCCCCCTAAGCCCGGACACGAACCCGAATCCTGCAGTGCAGCAGGCAAAACATGCACGGGTGCTGAAAAACGTGACCTAACAGGAAAGGATGTCGTTTCCTTGGTTTTCCGTGTCCTGGTTTATCTGTGTCCTGGTCTCCGGGGGCCTGAGAAGAAAAACTTCAAAAGCCTCCTGTTCCGTAGAGAATTCAAATTCGAGTGCCCAAAAACATAAACCATAGGGTTTCGCAACACGGATTTCCCCAAAAAGCTTGCGCGCGCGCTCTTGCGAATCCTCAAGGAAACCATTCCACATTTTCATAACGTGCTACCAAACGGGCTTCGCGCGCGCATGCCGAAATCGTTCGCGCGCCCTTGCGCGCGCGTGCTGGGGTGGCACGATCCGCGTCGAATAATACTATGCGAGCCATTCGCGCGCGTCTGCCGCGCGCGCAGTTCGAACGCATCCAAAACCTTCATCGCCGACGTGAAGACGCCGTCATCGTCGTCGGCGTGATCAGCATCGGCGCCGTCACTGGCTGCCCCGTTGTCGCAATCAACATCGTCACCAACATCGCTACTATCATCATCGTGTCTACCGTTGTCGGCGTTGCCCTGATACCGCGCCCGCCCAAGCCGACGACTCGCACTGAAGTGCCCGCGGGGATGTGCCGAACCGTCAGCGCCACAGCGTTCGCGTCGGTCGCGCCAAACTAAGTGGCCGCTGCGAGCGCGTGGTCGGGTTGGCGCGGCCGCAGAGATGCACCAGCCAACGCCTAGCATGCATCGCAATCGCCACCGCATGGGTTTTGCAAGCCAAGTTTCGGGTGGGTAGGTGTGATGTTTGCAAGAGCGCGGAATGTGTCAGCTCGCTTGTAACAAAGCAATTGCACCACATAAATTGCGCCACGTCGATTGCGACACCTACATTGCGCCACGTAGATCGAACAACATATTTTGCACCACGCAGGCTGCACCATATATTTTGCCCACCAGAGATTGTACATGGTAGCACTGCACAACATATATTGCACAACATGTGTTGCACAACGTGGATTGCACCACGTAGCTTGCACCACATGTTTTGCACCACGTCACTTTTCCTTCCAAACAAAAAGAATCAACTCTACCCCCCCGGAGTTAACGGTACCCCCTGGGGTATTGTGATTTCATATGTATCCTGCACACTCGTCCATCCTCCATGTGAGTTCATACTATACCAGCCAGGTCGGTATCACTCCCCCCCGCCATCCTCTGCAAAAAAATACTATGTGCGCGCTCTCGTTTATCAAAAATCAGATGTGTTCAATAATCCCTTGCCGAAAATGAGACGAAGTGCGCACGCGCGCGTCTTCGCGCGCGCATGCCGAAATCCTTCAAGAACCTTCGGTTCCGGAAGTATTTCAAAATCGAGTTTCCCACAAACATACAACAACACATGGTTTCGCAGCACTGATTTTCTAAACTAGTTTATGCGCGCTTTTGCAAAATCTTAGGAACACCGCAGGTTTTTCAAAATTTCCAAAATAATACCAAACGGGCTTCGCGCGTGCATGTCTAAATCTTTCGAACGTGCCGTCGCGAGAATCCTCGACAAAAAATGAAGCGAATTGCAGACGCGCGCGTCGTCGCGCGCGCATGCCGAAATCCTTCAAAAACCTTCGGTTTCGGAACGATGTCAAAATCGTGTGTCCAAAAAACAAACAAAAACACAAGGTTTCGCAACCCGGATTATCAACAAAAGCGTGCGCGCGCGCTCTTGCGTCGTCGTCGTCGTCGTCGCCGTCCTCCCTCCTCCCTCGTCGTCGTCGTCGGCGTCGTCGTCGTCCTCTGTCGTTCCTCGTCGTCGTCGTCGTCTTGGCATCGTCGTCGTTTCCGTCGTCGTTGTCGCCGTGGTCGTCCTTCCTCCCTCGTCGTCTTCGTCGGCGTTTCGTCGTTGCCCCTCCTATTTCGTCGCCGTCGTCGTCGTCGTCCCTCCTCGTCGTTGTCGTCGTCCTCCCTCCTCCCTCGTCATCGTCGTCGTCTTCGTTGGCGACGTCGACGTCGTCGTCGTCGTCGTCGTCGTCGTCGTCGTCGTCGGCGGCGGCGTCGTCGTCGTCGTCGTCGTCGTCGTCGTCGGCGCTGACGTCGTCGTCGGCGTTGTCATCGTCGTCGTCGTCGTCGTCAGCGTCGGCGTCGTCGTCGTCGTCGTCGTCGTCGTCGTCGGTGTTGTCGTCGTCGTCGTAGTCGTTGTCGCCGTTGTCTAAGTCGTTGGAGAAGTCGTCGGTGTCGTCGTAGTCCTTGTCGGCGTCGTCGTCGTCGTTGTCGCCGTCGTCGTCGGTGTCGGTGTCGTTGCCAAGTGCCATTTGGTACCCACCGTCACTGTCTTAAGAGGTCTTGCGACCGCGGGTGGGAGGGCGGGATGTTTGCACGAGCAGTGGAGAGGACAGCTTCAAGTTGAGCAAGTGATTGATTGCACCACATAGATGACAACACCAAGCTGCACAACATGTATTGCACAACACATGTTGCACAACATGGATTGCACGACGTAGACTTCACTACAGATATGGCTCCACATTGACTGCAACACATGTTGCCAGAAACGCACCGTTTGGGGCCCACACCGGCCAACATCTACAGCACGGAATTCGCGATGCGCTCGCGGATGAGTTCCACGATTGCTTCATGCGCTCGCTCTCCGAGGATGAGCACCTTCTCCAAATGCCGCCCACAGACCCAAACCCACGCTTCAAGGGCAGCCCCCCTCAGCCTCTGCCGGAGGCGCGCGGCAGTCGCCGCGCTGCAAAAAAAAGGAGCACCGACTCAGGAACGAGGGGGCTTTTCTGGTCATGTCGCAGGCCTCGAGGTTGACACCAACACCAACATCGGCGGTGTGCCTCCACCGAGGGAAGAAGATCCCGATCTCGGCGAGGGTGGTAATGTTCTGGCTTCCAAGGTGACCGAAACATTACCACCAACAACGAAATCCAGGATCACCTTCCCCCTGTGGAGGCAACCCCCTGAATTGGCGTTGGTGCCCATTTCCAGGACTCCAATCATGGCGAGCCTCGGCCATGGACAGATTTCGGGAGCGGCTCGACGGCCAGCGCCCCTCCCGAGCCCGACGCTTCCCTTGCCTCGCGGCGCCCTGCCCAAAACGTGCCCCGACGGCGCGCACAGGGACGCGGCGCGCGGGGGCGGCCTTGCAAGAAGGCGGATGGGCCGCTCAGAAGCAGGGCGCCTGCGGAGAGTCCCTCCTGGCTGCCGAGAGGCCGTCCCGGACGTCCGCGGGCCCTCCTCGCAGGGACCAGGGGCCCTCCTTCCGAGCCCCCCGCCTCCTCAGAGGGCCGCCCCCCTTCGCGCCCACCGCGCGGTGCGCGCCTCCAGGCACAGGAACACCCACTGTCACAGAAGACGACCTGAACACAAACTTCCGGACGTGGGCGCGGATTTCTTGGGTCGGCGCTGGATGCTGATCCCGCGCGAAGCGCGCCAAGGGCGGCGCGGGAGGCGCCGTCAGGGGGCCAAGCACCGATCCCAGCAATCCGCGCGGACCTCCGATGGTTCATGCTCATGCAGGGCTTTGCTCTCCGGATGCCCCATACTTGCCCAACAGTGCGCACGTCACTGCGTGCCAGAATGTTTAACTTCCGCGCGCGCAATCGCCCCCCAACCTGTCTCCCTCCGACGGCCCCGGTGGAGCAGTGCGCCGCGCGCGAGCTGGCAACCCTGGCCGCTCTGCACAGAAGCCAGGGGTGCGCTGGAGACGAGTGGAGCGGCGAAGACTTACGGTCATGAGCTTTTGCTCAGCGTGCCGCGGCGGCGGCCCCGGCGACAAGCTGTGCCTTGCAAGCCGATCGCGTGTCGCTCCGCTCCGCGGGGCGGGAGGCTCGGAAAGGCTCAGGGAGTTGACGCCTGGGAGCTGGGACGTGGAAGTGGTTGGCGTGTCGCGCCGACGCGCGGTGGGCCAGAACTTGCGGCGCGACACGCTAAGCAACGTTCCCGACCGTATGGCCCAAGCGCGAGAATCATCTCGCATCCCCGCAGAGGGGGCCCAACATAGACATGGCTGTACCCTTCTCTGGCTCCCCACTCGGGGGCGCAGCGCAAACGAGCGCCCGCGCCACCCCACGCGCATCCCTGCCTTTTAAACCATGTGGCGATGCATCAGCGCAGCATCGCGGAGCGCATCCGAATTTCTCGCCGCGCCTCTTTGCGAGAGTCTGGCCGCACTGGAGCCGGTCGGGATGAGCAGACCACAAGCTGCCGCCCCCCCTTCTGCGCTCGATCGCCGTGCTCGGACCCTTTGCGGTGGGTGATGGCGGCGGCAACGAAATCAGACCGAGTGCTAGAGAGAGGGAAAGAGAGAAAGAGAGAGAAAGAGAGAGAGAGAGAGAGAGTTTGCCACCCCCGTTCTCCTCCTCCTCCTTCTCCTCCTCCTGCGTCTGTCCTCCGTCCCACCTCTTGTCCAGCAGCGCTGCCTGGAGGCCGGCAGAGGGACGCATGGACCTTGCAGGATCCTGCAGGATCCTGCGCCCAGACCAGGATCAGTGCGACCCTGGCCCCTGGCCCTGCAGGATCCTGCAAGATCGGGCGCTCTGGCTGACCCCCGTTTGCACTGACCCCCGTCTCTTGAGCCCCGAAAGTCTTGGGGGGCATGCCCTCCGGGTGCCGCGCCCTGTCAGGCCCGGTGCCTTCTCGGCGGGCCCCCGCGCGGCGATAATTGGCGGCGCGCACAAGGGGGTAGGGGGAGGGGGGAAGGCCTCTTAGCAGGAGGCTGCTTCTTAGAAGGCGCCAGCCTTGCATCTACAAAGAGGGCCCGCGCCCTCTAGGAAGCAGGGGTGCTTCTAAGAAGCCTTCCCCCCTCCCCCCCACCCCCTTCGGCGCGTGGCCAGGGTAAGGTGCTGCCGGGGCGAGCCGGGAGCCAGCCTGGCTCTGGAGGACGAGGTTCGACGTCTGTGCTCCGTGCGCTCCCTCTCCCCCGACGACAAGGGGGGCTGCAGACCCTGACCCCCTCGAGCCAGGAAGAAGTCACCGCGGGAGGTGTTCGCTATCTTCGCCCCCTCGGGGCCCTTATCACCGGGCCTCGGGGCCGTCAAAGAACGACTCGGAATGAAACACTGGTCCAGGGGAATGGGTCGAGGCCTCGGGGGGTCGACGCAAGGAAAAAACCATGACGCTGGGGGTCCGGGGAGACGGAGCCTCACGCAGGCACCCGACAGAACGTGCGCATCCCGGAGACGGAGTGTCACGCACGTGCGCATCCCAGATCGGCTCCAGTGCGCGGTCGCGAAAGGATCCACGGCGTGTCTACGAAAGTGGAAGGCCTGGACATGGGCACCAACACCAATCCAGGGGTTTGCCTCAGCAGGGGGAAGATGATCCTAGATTTCGGTGTTGGTGGTAATATTTGGACCACCTGGAAGCTAGAATAGTACCACCGTCACCGAGATCGGGATCTTCTTCCCTCGGTGGAGGCACACCGCCGATATTGGTGTTGGTGTCTACCTCTAGGCCTGCGAGAAAGGATGCTGCCGCCAGCAGTTGGTGGGCACCCCCCTCCTGTATCTCCTCTTCGTCTTGGCGGCGAGCAGAGAAGGCCGCGGGCCGAGGGGGCGCACTTTTATACGAAGCGAACGCGCCTCCCTCGCATTTGACCACCCCGGCTTCCAAATAGGAGCCATGCGATCCCAAGCTGCCCGCCCGAAGCGGCCAGGTTGCTTGACGAGGAAGCGCGTGGTATGACTTGGTTTTGCCCGGGAGTGAAAAAGCGGGGTCGGTAATTCACCCTCTGATTCTACATGGTCGGAAACCTCACCGCCTCTCACTGGAGGTCTTCTCGTGAGAGACGGGGCGCCGTCTTAAAGGCCCCCCCCCTCGCCCTGGACCTCTTGTGCGCGCCCCCGATCGTCCTCCCCAGCGTAGACACTGCGAGCAAGACTCAGAAGTTGAGCAAAGTGCCACCGACGTGCCCTCCAAATACGGGCTGGCCCTCGCCTCAGCTTCGCGGCCGAACCGTGGCCGCTGGGTGAGAAGCTGCCTGCCGAGCTCCCTCCCCGATACCCGATCTCGCGAAGCAAACAACTACGCGATAAATGAGCGACACATCTAAAACAACTACAGTAGTCAGACCTAGGCCATAAGAACATCCTTCAAGAACATGAGACCCTCTGGCGGCCAAACCAAGCAGAACATCCAAGAATACCTTCCCAATGGTGCACAAGAGCATCCAACAAACAGGATACCCTCCCCGAACCGACCTCGATCTATATACGTCGGTCCGACTGCACGACCCGAACTCGCGACCCCGGATCTGGAGAGGACCGGTCCGATAAGCTCACGGGGTCCGGATCGGGGCCAGTCGTGATGGTTTCGCGACGCCTATAGGTGTGAGTCCCCTGCTGCTGTTGCTTCTCGCCCGTCGAGCTTAAAGTTAGCGCGCGTGGAATGGGCTCGGAAACAATGGGTACAATGCTCACCAGCAAATGCTGTCTAAATCCAGAATCGGCAGCAGCCGCTGTTGGGCAAGGGCTGCTGTCGGTCTTCGTCTCCGTTCTTGTCGTGCCCATGCTGATCCTCCAGATAAAAAAACAACGGAAGACCGCACACACCTGATCCTTCGGAGGTCGCGCGGATTTCTTAGGTCGGCGCTGGGCCCCCTTCCCAGGAGCGCCTGGGAGGCGCTGCCAGGGGAGCGAAACGCCGACCCAAGAGTTCTGCGCGGGCCACCGACCAGTCCGTTTGCTCCGTTCCTGCTCTTCGAGGAGCACAAGGCACCACCCAGGAGACCTCCGCATCCCCCTCCTCCCCCTCCTGCTGCTCCACCGCGTCCTCCGCCTCCTCGTCCTGCTTCTCTATTCCTTGTCCTTATACGTGACTCCTCCCTGTCGCACCCCGAAGCCAGTCGAGAGGGTGGGCTGGGCGTTTCGCTTGAGTCGTCCTCACCACTCATGACCCTGAAGCTAAAAAAGTAGCAACAGTTTCACAGATGGAGGGCAGGTGGTTTGCAGCATGTGGCTCTCGCCTTAGCGCAGCGTGCGTTCGTCTTAAACATTTTGCAAGCGTCTCGCGGATTGAAGGCGGTTCGTCTTCAAAATGTGGCTCTCGCCTTGGCGCCGCTCATATGCATTTTGATCAGCTACAAGAGCTTCACGGATTGAGGCTGGTTCGTTTTCAAAATGTGGCTCTCGCCTTGGCGCCGCGCACGTTCATGTCAAACAAGTGTTTTACTGATCCTAGGTCCTATGGGGAACGTACCAGAAATGGTGTTTTGGACCGATTCATGACTGTCAGTGCGCAGCAGTTGCTTTGACTCGCGGTGAAATCCCAGGAATGGTGTTTCGGCACGAGCCAGGGCCGCCGGGGCCTCGCAGATAGTCTGGGCTCGTGGCGTCGAAGCCCTGAGAATCTGGACTTCGCACGCTCTCGGCTTTTTGCACGGTTTTTCCCCGAGCGGGGCAATTTCTTCAGTGGGGATAAACCCTTGTAGGGGCATATGAAGGGGGAGCCTGGAAGGAGGGTGTATTCCAACATCGCTGATGAATCTTGGGTTTACACTGGTCTCCCTCGTCGTCGTCGTCGCCGTCGCCGTCGTCGTCGTCGTCGTCGTCGTCGTCGTCGTCGTCGTCGTCCTCAGGGTCGGCTGCGCCCGCCGCGAAGCCTTCACAATCTGCGCGGGCCTCCGACCATTCCGTTTGGGCCGCTCCTGCCCCTTCGATGCGCACACGGCACTTCCGGGGAGGCCTGGGGCCCGCCCGCAGGACAACGTGCTTCTCGGGCGTAATTATGGTCCCCGGCACCTCTGGGTCGGGAATTTATCCAGACCTCGCCATCGCTCGGACGTCCATTCCCCGTGTATTTTTCACTTCCGTGCGGTTGTTTTCTTCACAGGGTGGTCCAGGATGCTCGCCGATGGCCCCCGCCGGGAGGAAGAACGCCTACGTCCGAGAGAGGCCAAGGGACCCACGCCGCAGGTGCCTGGAGGGCCGCGTAGGGCCCGTCAGGGGTGCCTCCGCCCCCTTCCCGCCCTCCTTACCACCCGCCACTGTACACCATCACCATCACCATGTGCTCACTCCCCGCCCCTGCCACGGTGTACACTCGGGTCGGGCGAAAGGGGGGGATAGCAAAGGGGGGGTTTGAGAATCAGCTCACGTAGCTGATTTTCCCGGCGCCTCACGGCGCCGGGAGGCGCCCATGTATCGAGGAATGGGCCCCTCGGTGGGGCCGAAACCAGCTGCATGCAGCAGATTTCGTAACCCCCCCTTTCCCAATCCCCCCTTTTCGTCCGGCCCGATGCACGCCCTCCTGGCCGGAGGCCAAGGGGGTCCACAAACCAACCTGGGGTCCAGGATGGCGCTGGCCAGGCGTCGTGGAGGCCATGGCAAGAAGCCGGCGTGTCCGGAGCGAAACGAGCCATGGGCCCCAGGGGCCTTCCCCCAAGACTTTTTCCTGCCCGCCCTGAGCTCACCAGCCTCGAACGTATCCCTAACCCCTAAGATTGACACGCCAAAAGGCGATGACAATCCTAGGGATTCGCCCTCAAAAACTGAGGGAACCCCTAAGATTGGCATCGTGATGAGGAGGTGCCCGGCATAGGGACTATGGGGACATGTTCCAGGCTGGTAATGAGCTGCTCCTTGACAGCCCCGTGGCCCCTGGGGGCGCCCCAGGGGGGCCCGACCACGGCGGACGGACAGCTCGGGACCCGCTGTGGAGCCGCTGCCCTCCTGGCGAGTGCCGCCTGCGGTCCGAGTGCCGCCCCGGCCGGCGGGCGCGATCCTCCGACCCGGCCGCCCCGCCGCCGCTGAGGCCGCCGCCCTGCAGACAGAGCGGGAGCATCTCATCGGGGCCCTCGCTCGGCACCTGCCGCCCACCGGCGCTGGGGCCGCCCACCCGCTGGCGCCCCTCCTCGCTCTCGCCACGCCCCGGGGGCTCGTGGCTGGCCGCGCTCGGTCCCGACGTGCCACCGTGGTTCGTGACCCGCCAGCGTGCCTCGAGCACGCGATGCAGCGCCCCTCGGACGGGGACTCCTCCAACGGGTGCTCTGGCCAGCGTCCCGGCGAAGCCAGTCCTCCTCCCAGGATGTGGGCAACGCTGCAACGCCAGAGAGAGGCCCAACGTTTTGGTAATCTTTCGAAGTGCCCGTTGGTGAGTACCCGTTGCGGTGCCGCTGAGCCAACGGCCCCTGAGGTCCGGGCGTCGCGGTCTTTCCCCGCTGGGCGCCTGCCCTCGGCCCCGGGCCTCCGGGGCCCTCGCGGGTGGATCCGGCTCGAAGAGCGCCGCAGGAAGACGGGGCCCAGGGCTCTGGTGAGAGTTGCTCTCGCGAAGTTGTGGCTTTTCTTCGCGTCGCACCTCGGGGGAGCGCGCTAGAGCTCCTGCAGCTGTGAATGTCGGAGGGGCTGTGGACCTCTCGGGGCCCAGGCCCCCCGGCCTGCCAAGATTCGCCAGGCTCTTCCACGGCGTGTCGCGTGAGCTCCCCCGGCCCAGATGTAATTCAAACTGTTTGTCTCCACATCCAGAGTTGGCTTCTTGTTTTCTCTGCACACGCCCCCGCGAAGGATCTCATCTCCTCCCCCCTCTGCCCCACCATCACCATCCCCATCACCATCATCATCGTCATCATCAACACAGCGGCATCACCCTCACCATCATAGCCATCGTCATCTTCATCATATTCATCATTATCTTCATCTTCATTATGCTCGTCATCATCCAGACTCTCTCACATAATCACATACTCAGCAGCAACATCATCATCGCCATCACTGTCGTCACTATCATCGCCATCATCATCATCATCGCACACCATGTTCTCTCACACGCATCATCACCGCGCCATGTTCTCATATTCGCCATCACCATCATCGTCATCATCACCGCGCCATCATCGTCAATCGTCGCAACGCCATGTGTTCACCGTCACCGTTCATCTCTCTCTCTCTCTCACACACGCTCACACAATCATCCCGATGAGCACTCGAGCGCATGCCTCGTGTGTGAGTGAATGGAGAGGAAGTCTCAAGCGGGAACCGCTTCCCAATGGGGCCCATAAAACATGTATTAATCCGAGCGGGTCAGCGGCATATTTTTCACGCAAAGCACTTGTGCAAGGGGCAAACCGTGAGGATGTCTCTAATGAGGGCGTCGTCTATGAGTGAATCGAAAAGAAGTCTCAAGCGGAATCCCCTCCTTATGGGGCTCGCAGGTCATGTTACTAATCCGAACGGGTCACCGGCATATTCTACCAAACGTAACACTTGAGAACCCCACGGGGGCAAACCGTGAGGATGTCCGGAGCGGTGGTCTTGTCTGAGTGGACAGTGGACAGCGAGGAAGTCTCAGTCGGGAGCTTTATCTTCATGGGGCCCACGCTTATTGTTTGAATCCGAAGCAGATCATCCGAATCTTACCACGCATAGCACTTCAACACGCCAAGGTGGCAGATCGTGAATATGTCGAGAGCGGTGGCCTCGACTGTGAGTGAGTGGCGAGGAAGTCTCGACCAGGAGGCCACTCCGTGCGGGGCCCGCACGTCATGTTCGAATCCTAAGCAGATCATCGGCGTACTCTAGCAGGCATTGCACTTGAGTGCCCCAGAGAAGCAAGTCGTGAGCAAATGGCGGGGAAGTCTCGAGCGGGAGGGAGCCCGCCTTCCTTCCCTATGGGGTCCTCAGTAATGAGCGGGGCCATCTGAATCCTGTAACCGTTGTCAAATTTACCCCCTCCCTGTGGGGGCCGCACTTCAGGGTCCAATCTGTAAGACATCTGAAGCGGGAGCCCCTTCCCTGTAGGGCCCGCACTTCATGTTCGAATCTGGGATATCGGAAAACTTGAGCACCCCAGGGGGGCACTACCAGAAACAACTCTCCAGTGGCAGAAAGCACATGTTTCGGCGAGGAGGAGGAGGAGGAGGAGGAGGAGGAGGAAGAGGAGGAGGAGGAGGGGGAACATGAGGATGAGGAGGAGGAGGAGAAAAATCTAACGAGGACGACGAGAAGGACGGGGAGGAGGAGGAGGAGGACGAGGAGAAGGAGGCGGTCAGAGGGCGGGAGGAGGGCCTCCGCCAGGGCGAAGAGGAAACGGCGAGGGGAAAGCTATACAAATTCTCGTGTGGGGTGCTATACCGTCGGAATAATCCAGGGCCCCCACGTGCTGTGCGCCGGGCCCACTAGCGAGTGAGTTCCGAAAGCCCTGAGCCCCCCGAAGAGGACATCCATTGGGAGGTCAACCTCTACTTCCGCCGGCCGTCGGCCGGCGGAGCCGCCCTGGGTTCACCTCCGCCAGCTTCCGCCGACCTTCCGCCGAGGGAGATCTCCGAACTCCTCCGACATCCTCGAGACCGAGGCCCTGTTCTGGAGCGCGCCAAGTGTTAGGTCGGGCATGTCCTCCTACGGGCGGACGCTTGCACGGAGCATGGGCAACAGTGGAGGCAATGCCAGCATCGTCAAAACAGAATCCCCATGCCAGGTTTTGGCGGGGCTGTTTTCGAAGACCCCTCCTGCAGAGGGGCATGCCCGACTTGAGCCAAGCGCCCGGGACCTCTCCCGCCCGTGACGGCCCCGATGGCCCCCCCTTCGTGCATGGCGGCGGGAGGGCCCACGGGCCGCTGGACCCGCCGGCTCCCCGGGGGGCGGTGGGCTGTGAAGCAGCCCGCTGGGCTGCTGCCTCGTGTGCGCTTGCGGGTCTTTCGCTCTTCTTCGTCTCCGGTCTCTCCAGTCCTGCCTCCTTTCCACGGCCCACCCTGTATACACACGCGCTACGATGTTCTCTTGTTTTTGATCCATACATATGTATGTATGTATGTATGTATGTATGTATGTATGTATGTATGTATGCATGTACGTACGTATGTATGTATGTATGTATGTATGTATGTATGTATCTCTGATAAATCAATGAGGCAACGTTGAGGAGCGATTCGCGAACCATCCACTCCGAATCACGCGAGCGCTTCGCTGTCACGCCACAGCGCGATCCCACAAGACATGTTGGGGCACATTCTTGCTGTAATACATGTATATACATATACATATTTGGGGCACATCCTTCGTCGATCTCTGCGGTTCCGCAAGAGCCCAAGACGGCAGAAGATGAGCCCGATATGCGTATGAGATTGCCCGCGGGGGCCACAAGGCGCTCCGGAGAAAGCAAAACAAACTGATCAACAGTTGTGCGTTGCAATGTTGTGTTGCATGCCTCATGGTCTGCTCCTCGGACGTCGCAAGGTCGCTTCCAAGACGGCACCCAGAGCCCGAGAAATCACCCCCAAGACTGCCCCAGTGTGGCCCAAAAGGGCCCCTGATATGCCTCAAGTGTCGCCCCAGGATGGCCCGGCGATGCTCCAAATGCCCCAACTGGGCCCTGGAGGCCCCATCATAGCCCCAATGTTGAAGAACATGTCTCAAATAAAAAGCCGAACTCTATGCACCGACGCTTTTTCCGGCCCCGCACGGAAATTTGCACAGGAACGCGGATCATGGTGTATATGGGTCCCTGGTGTATGCATTTTTCGCTGTTTCCCCGGGAAAGCGGGGAAACACGTATACACCACACCACCCCGACGTCGTCCCCGACCCTCAAAAAGTCCTGGGATTGAGCAACAGCCCGCCGCTGGTAATGTATCTGCTCCAATGTCCGATTAAGGGTGGCCTTAGACGCCTCAAGACACCACCAAGAGGCCCCAGATGGCCCCCAAACTGATCCAATATGGCAGCAAGTCTGCCAAGCCGGGGAGGGGAGGCCCTGGAAGCCCCTCACAAAGCCCAAATGCTGAATTACATGTCTCACAGGGGGCCTGAGACGCCTCAAGACACCACCAAGAGGCCCAACGCGAGTTGCAGGGAAGCGCGAGCCACGCGTTTCCACCCTGCCGAAGCCTGCATCGCCGTCAGCCCGTCTGCGCCAAGAGGCCCCGAGATGGCCCCCGAGCTGATCCAAACACAGCAGCAAGTCGGCTAAGCCTGGAGCGGGGGGGGGGGGGGCAAGGCAAGGCAACGCGCGCCTGAGTCCGCTGGGGGGCGGGGCCTGCAGGCCGGCGCGGGCGGGCCGGGCCCCTCAGTCGCAGGCGCGGAACTTGTGGTCAGCGCTGTGTGTGGGGCAGGAGTGCAGGCTCCAAACGGCTCCATCGAGTGCTGTCCTGTGCTGGTGTGGGCCATCGTCCGCTGCCTGGCTGGAGAAGCATGTTTGCTGCAAGTGTAGAACCTCGTCTTCCCACAGCGGGGGGTGGGGCAGAGGGCGCTCAAGCCGCTCGCCCTCGAGAGGCCCGGCAGAGGCCCCCCCGAACCTAGCTCCGGGAGGCTCCCCCCGGGCGCCCCGTCGGTCCACGAGCCCCAGAGATTGGAGGCCTGGAAAGCAGCACCTACACCAAAGCAGGGGGTTGCGCCCACGGGGGGGCGGATGATCATAACTCTTGATGTTGGTGGTGGTATTCCCGCCACCAGGAAGCCCCGAGTATGACCAGCATCGCCGAGATCGGGATCATCTTCCCTCGGTGGAGGCACACCGCCGATATAGGTGCTGGTGCCAACCTCTAGGCCTCAGAAAATCGCTTCGGCTGGTCCGTGAAACCCCGACCTGTCCGGACGTGGAGTCGCGCAGCGCTGCGGATACCTTCATCGTCGTCGCCGCTGCCGCTGCTGTTCTTGACAACATCGGCTGAGAAGGTGATCACACGCCCTGGTGGCCCAGCCACCTGCCTCCTCCGCCTTCCTCCCATCTCCTCTCGAATCCCTCGTGCTTTCTCCTTCCAGCTCCCCCTCCCCCTCCTTCTCCTCCTGCTCCCTCCTCCTCCTGCCCACCCCCCTCGAGTGTATAATGTTTTCTGTGCTGATCCTGGCCGTCCTGTCAGTGTCTCTTCGTTTCCTCGCCGCTGCGCCGCGCGTCTCCCTCCTTCCTCCCGCCCCCCCGCCTCCCTCCTCGCCTTCCCTCTGCTGCTGCTGCTGCTGCTGCTGCTGCTGCTGCTGCTGCTGCTGCTGCTGCTACCACCTCTGTGTTTTTGTGCTTTTGGATCCCAGCTTCGCCCCTTCCGACACTTGAGCAGGGACCGACCGTCCCGGCATTCCTGTAGGCCTACCACGAAATCTTCTTAGACCCCCCCCAGAATCTAAGAACAAAAACCATGCTCTTAGAACGTGAACCCGATGTATGAAACCAGGGCGGCCTCGGCAAGAGATGTCCTCAGATCATCTCGTGCAAACCACAAGGCTCTTAGAACACTATTTGGTGGGCCTTCTAGGCACGCCAGGAGGAGGAGGAGGAGGAGGAGGAGGAGGAGGAGGAGGAGGAGGAGGAGGAGGAGGAGGAGGAGGAGGAGGAGGAGGAGGAGGAGGAGGAGGAGGCTCCGCCACTGCTTGAGACACACCCCTCACATCGGTCGTGCCACCGTGCCTCAGGCATCTACGCCCGTGGCCGCAGGTGGGGGAACTGCCACGCGGGCCTCCGCCCCTTTGTCGGCACATCCCACCGGGAGCTCCGCCTCTGGCCCTCACGGGCCCAGACATCCCGCTGCTCCCCTGTTCTCGATGCGTGGGCCCCAGAGGTCCGGACCACTTCCCCAGGGCCGGCTTTTCGTCCTGGGTCGTTTCTTGACGGCCCCGACGCCCAGCCAGGGCCCCTGGAAGCCGAAAGCGGCCGAAAACCGCCCGCTGCATTTTTTTTGTCGGAGCGTCGGGTCTCCAGGGGGAGTTCGCACAAAGGGGCCCTTCCCCTCTCGGCACACCGCTCGCCCGCAGCGTGCCCCACACGGGGGTCTCCACCTCTGGCGCCAATGGGGGACCTCACACGCGGGCCTCCGCCCGCTTCCGCACACCTCTCACGCGAGCCGCGCCCAAGACAGACAGGCGCGCTCCACTACTCGCAGAGCAAAAACTCGCAAACGGCCCTGATCCGCCGCGAGGGACTTACGATCTACTGCATCGAGGAGGCACTCCTCCTCCTCCTCCTCCTCCACCTCCTCCTCCTCCTCCTCCTCCTCCTCCTCCCCCTCCTCCTCCTCCTCCTCCTCCTCCTCCTCCTCCTCCTCCTCCTCCTCCTCCGCCTCCTCCTCCTCCTCCTGTTCGGACGTTTGCGAGCAGGCACTTTGCGAGCAGCGGAACGCGCTCGGTGGCAAGAAGGACCTCCTCCTGTGGCCCCTGCGAATGAGCTTGCGGGCCTCCGCCCACCTCGGCGCGCCCCATCGCACGCACTCGTGCCTCACAAGGAGCCTCCACCTGCTCACCTCCCAGTGGGGCGGATGATCCTGCTCACCTCGGCGCACCACTCACACACGGAACCCTGCGCCCAGGGGCACCCCGACCTGACCCGTCCTCTACAATCAACCCGCATGGTAAGGATGTGGGCAACCTTACCAAGGGTACCCTTTCATCCTTGCTCCTTCGGCCCATCCTTAGCGACTTGTGCTGGCCAACCTCGTTCGAGCAACGTTCACATGGGCCTCCAAGGTCCTTGCATCCATACCGCGCATTCTTATGATATGGGTTGACTGTACTGCGAATCTTAAAGGGCTGCCGCGAAGGGGTCTCAGAAGGCAGACGGGCTTCTGAGAGGCGCAGCGCCTCCTCAACAAGCCGCCCCCCCATCGCCCCGCCCGGCCAACGTCCACTCCATCGTCTCCTCCTGGGCTCCATCCTGACTGGCTTTCCGAGCCGCGCTCGGCCGCGGCGACGAGGGGCGGGGGTTCCGACGGGCACAGAAGGTTGCGAAGACCGCGGGGGAATCTGCGGCAACTTCTGCGCGCCAGCGAGGGGAGTCGCCCGTGGCGGGGTTCGTATTTCGATGTCGTCGGCGTTGGTTCTTTGTGGCTCGTTCCACCTTGAACGATCGCCGCTCCCCAACAGCGCATATCGTTCGATGTCGGCCGATCCTGGACCACTGGCGCCAATCAACTCTGAACGCCCTCGCCGGCATCGCTGCTGCGCCGCACCGACACGAACCCACTGTATGCGTCTGCGCGCCGCTGAGGGGGGTCGCCACGGTTTGTTCCTCGACTTTTGCACGGCGACACTCGGCGACAGCTCCCAGAAGAGGACCAGCCCACTGGCAGCAAATGGGGCCAGGCTGCCTGGGGTCGTGCTGCTGCTCCTTCTCGCTCCAGCCCCCCCTTGTCCAGCTCAGCTGCTCCACCTGCTCATCCTTCTCCTGCTGCTGGCCATCCTCGCTGCTCGTGGTCCTCATCTGATGCGTTTCCTGGAGGGACGCCAGCGAAAGGGACTTCTGAGACCGCGGCGTCGCATTGGAGACCTCTACAAGCGACTGATAGCGTCCCGTGATGACCTCTCGCGCGAAGCCGAGCGGACCTGCGAAATCGGCATCGCCCGTCCCAAGAGTCCCTTTCTCTGGGGCCCCTTGTGGAATAGCATGATCGTCCTCCCCGCTCCTCGTCCTCCCATTTGATTGACCCGAAAGGGGGTCCAGCTTAAAGGGGGTGGTGTAATAGATTTGGGGCATCTGTATTGCACATGTATTGCGCTGGAGAATTGTGTTGCCTTGTACTGCAACTAATGCATTGCACGCGAAAATCCGGCAATACATTTGAGCCGAAGAAGGGATCGCATGCCCCAAACCTATTGCAACCCATGAGAACAACCCCAATTAGTGGATGGTTTTCGCTGAGGAGATCGACCAGGAACCCGGGAGCCCGGGAACCCAGAACCCACCGAAACCGGCCCGGAACCAATAACGGGGAACCCGGGAGCCCCGAACGGGACATCCGGGAACCCAGCCTGCTACCAACATCGGCGGGAAGCTTTCGCCAAATGTGTCAACTTCCGCAAGGACCCCTTCAGTGCAAGCACTGACTGGGGAGCAGACCTGTGGCACCAGATCTCTTGCACCACCCCCTTGTAGCTGGACCCCTTTCAGGTCAGCCAGACCCCCTGGCACCCCGCGTGGTCAGACCACGGGGCGGATCATGCGGCGGCTGGCAGGCCACCGGCTGCTGCGGGAAGTCCACCAGCTGGGCGTGTGGGGCGCGGGCCACTCCAGGGCGGGCGGCTGGCCTGCCCGCCTCCGCCTGCCCCCCGCTGACCCCGGGCCCCCCTGTTCTCCAGGCTTTTTTGGTCGTCTCTTGCACCGTTTGCACATACATACGCAGATCGGTATAACACACACACATATATATATATGTGTGTGTGTGTGTGTGTGTGTATGTGCACGTATGTATATGTATATATACATAAATGTATGTACATGTGCATCTCCGTATACCTATAAACATGTGGGTCTACATGTGCACATGTATACACATATGGGTGAACATGTATGAACATGCATATCCATACACGACTACACAGATGTGACTGTGCATATCCGCATACACAAACATTTACATATGCACATACGTGTATATATGTGTACAAATGCATCGATATATGCATACATGTGTGAACGCACAAATATGTATATATAGATATACCGTTTTTCTACATTCTCATGATCTGGGACCCTGCGGCGAAAACCTCCCCCCCTGAACGGAACCCCTCTGGATCCTTGGCCCCAGGGGCACCCGGGACGCCCTTGCAGACGGTCCCCTGTGCTTTCCTGGGCTCCTGAGGCCCCTGCCGGGCGAAGGAAACGGGGCCAAATCAGTCAGGAAGGCGGCGGGACGGCCCCGCGAGAGCCCACAGAGACCCCATACACCCACCAGACGCCCGAAGACGGCCCAAAGAAGACCCCAAAGAGGCATTCGAAACGCGAGAAGCATTGTTTTCCTTGTGCTTTTGCATGATTTGGAGAATGCTGAATTCTTCGGTCTCCAAGGCGTCCGAGACTGCCCAGGAGGCCAGAGCATCGCCCCACATTTAACCAAGAGGGCTTCCAGGCAGTCCACGAGGAGCCCCAAGACGGCCCAACAGGGCCCAGAGATGGCCCGAAGCGAGCCCCATGACGGCCCAAGATGGCCCCAACACGCTTCCCGAGTCATTGCAAATCGTGACCGGGTCGTTCACGGAGACCGCGGTTGGAAGCAGGGTGGCCCAGGGAAGCCCCCAGTGGCCCCCAGAAGGAACACAGGAGGCTTCCAGACTTACAAGGGGCTCTCCTAGGATAAGCCTCCACAAAAAGAGCTGAGAACTGTAGCGAATTCAAAGGGGAAGGGCGAGAATGAGGAAGTGGAAGAGGAAACATGAGGGAAGGATAAAAACATGATTGCAATGACGATGCCATAGTCGGCAACAGCGAGTTATCGCTAGAATTTAAGTTTGACCTTATTGTCTTCTTGCCTGCGTGCCGAACCTGACGGACCA
>CAUYUJ010016242.1:107195-172195 GCA_963575745.1 Prorocentrum cordatum | reverse complement strand
GCGCTCAAGCCGGGGCGCCGCGCGTCAGACGGTGGAGTCCGTCTGGTCGCCGATGTCGGCGAGGCAGCCATACCCGTGCTCAAGGACCTTGCGAAGTGACAAGGTTTTGGCGGGCGGCCGCAAGCAGGGCAGGCCAAGCGGCGGGGCCGACTTGGAGGAAAGAAGCGACGAGGCGGTCGCTGGCGGTGGCGAAGAACAAGATACGAGCCCGCGCGTGCTCGGGCAGCGCAGCAAGAACTGTCGAGGCGGCGGCGGCTTGCAGGTAGCGCTCGGCACTGGAAGCCTGACGCCAACGCCCACGCCAGAAGACGCGAGGGACGTCTTCCGTAGCGATATAGAAGTCTGTTGCGCCAGAGCCCCGCAGACAAGCGGGCGTCAGGTTGAGCCCCTGACCTGCTTTGGCAAGAGGGACGCCCAGAGCCAAAAGCAGATGATTCCACCGAGTACGGAAGCCGCTCGCACCGAAGGGGGCGAGAGGATCGGTGGAAGCCAACCTTCCAAACACTTGACTCAAAATCTTCACCGTGCCCCGATCGGAGCAGCGAGCATGTTGCGTCGGGTACGTTCTTCTGGTCTTTGGAACAAGAATTGAAAGAAAAGCATCCCCGTCGACTTCGAGACGGTCGCATGGAAGCGACAGGTCACAGCGGCGTGACGCCAGCAGTTCGCCAGGCCTGAGGAACATCGTGAAGCCCATGAGCAGCAGCGCCGCCATCACAGGCCAGTCCCAGGCGAGACAGAGCCCGACCATGGCGCGCAGCAGCGCGCGTGGCAAGGGGGGACGAAGCTTTGGCGGCTCCGCAAGCTTCCATTGTTTCGCTACGTCCCAAGCTTCTGTCAGAAAGGCCTTCCAATGCGGATGGGCGCTTTGGATTCCCAAGATGGCATGGACCAAAATATAATGAGGGAAACCTGCATCATGAAGCCACACGCCGAAGGTCGCGAGGAAACGAGCGAGAAGTATCCCGCTTCGGTAAAGTGTGGCGGGTGGCACGCCAGTGTGTTCTGCTAACCACAGCTCGAAGGCATCAATCGATCTCGAGCGACGGTCGAGATACGCGGAGGTGAGGTGAGAATCGCGCACAAAGGGAGTGCGCGGAGGGCGAGCGGGCGCGGACGGCGCAGCCCGACTAAGCCCTTGGCCTGCGGTCGGCGCCGCGGCTCCCAGGGAGATGCAGAGGCCGCAGACGCACCACAGGATGAGCGCAGGGCGGCCAGGGCTTGGAGAGCTGATCACCGTGGCGGCCCTCCTGCGCCTGGACGCGTAGAAGGGCGGAACGAGGGCGTCCCGCCCGTCGGTCTCGAACCCCGACGCCTCCGCCAGCATCGCCCGCGCCGAGCTGAAGGACCCGCCCATGTTACGGTAGGCACGGCGAGCCCCTGCTTCGATCTCGGCTGGCAGAGCGTCCCCTCTCTCGAGGGTCGGCCAGTCAAAAGGCGGGCGCGGCTCGGCACGCGCAGCTGCGGCTGCTTCGGCAAGCTCGGAACGAGCTGCCGAGGACGTGAGGCCCGAATGATGTGGCACGGGCACCACCTCCGCGAAGGCGTCGAGGATCTCGGACGGAGGGGAATGGGATCCCCACAGCGCTGCTGGGATGGCGCCGTGACTGTCCTGCAGGTGGTACAGAAGGTCGAAAAGGCAGGCCAGTTTGCCCGCGCGCCGCCGCTGCTCGATCTTTGAGCCGAGCCCGATGCCACGGATGGCGCCCGCCCCCATGGCCTGGAGGTCAGCATCCGCGGGGATCGCCTCGGGCTCGACGATGGCCACGTAAGGATGCAGCCACGAGGCCTCGTCAAGCGGCTCGGCGCCGCCTGTCTGAAACAGGCGCTTGTAGGCGTGCAAGGCCCGCAGGAGGCAGTGCAGGTCATCCTTGCCCTCAGGCTCGGCGGCCCCTGCGGGTGCAAAAGTCCTCAGCCACGACGCCGCGCTCTGGAAAGCACCTTGCCAGGCGGGGCCCCACCTCACCACTGTGATCTTCTCACCGCCTAGGTTGAGGCGCCACGCTAGGGCGCTGGCGGCCCCTGGAGGCAAGGGCTGCTCAGCGGCCGCCGAGGCCGTGCGCCGCGCTGCGAAGGCTGCAGCCGCGGCGCTTCCAGCGTCACCACTGTGAGAGCCGCTGAGAGGCAGCTCGGGCTCAGAAGCTCGACCAAGCGCGAAGCCGCTCGAAGACCCCCCTTTCTCGGCGGCACGCCCTCCTCCCTGCGGGGCCGCAACAGCATCGCTGGAAGAGCGCATGCCTACCGAAGTCGGAGGGGCCTGAGCAGCGGAGTCCGCGCGGGAGCTGGCTGGCCGCTGCGGAGTGGCGGGGCTCGGGCGACGCTTCGGAGCGACTCGAGGGGAGCGCACCACGCGACGCCCAGGCGACGCACGGGAACGCGACGCCGCACGCCCACCAGAGTGGTGACGGGGTGGCGATGGCGGCGGGGGGACGGGCCGCGGCGTCTCGGAGCCAGCACGCGTGCCGCGGCCCCGAGAGCGGCTGCGAGCCGCAGCGTGAGCGGCGGGCGGGGAGGCCTCTGCGCGGCGAGGGAAGGCCGCCTGCAAGCGGCGGAGGGCCTCAGGGTTAAGGCCCGCCACGACGCGCTCGAGGTCCACCGAGGAGTCAGTGAGGGCACTCAAAACGACGTCCTCGAGCTCCGTCGGTGAGTCCTCCTCGCACGCGGGCTCCGCTCTCGAGCGGCTGCGGGCGCTCGCTGGAGGAGACCCCTCAGGAGTGTGCGGGCCTACCGATGCCTCCCCCGCCGGCGGCCCCGACGGCTCCTCAGGCGCGCTCGAGACGTCGATGGGAGGCGAGGAGCAGCCTCCCGAGGGGGAAGTGTAATCAGTCCCGTACGGGTTCGGAGACCGCGTACGGCTGCGGGCAGGGCTGCGGCTCCGCGGTGGAGGGCCCACTCCCGCGGCGGAGCTGGGGCGTGCCGCGCCTGCCCAGCGACGCGCATTAGCAGTGCGACGCGCCCTGCGGCCCGGCGTCGTGGCGGCTCCCTCTTCAGGGGCGGGTAGCGCCGCCGTCGAAGCTCGCCGCTGCTTCTTGGCGCGCTTGTTGCGCGCGGCGCCCGTGCGCGAGGCGGAGTGTGGCGCGTGATCACCGCGATTGGGCTGGTCCTCGACAGCCTCGTCCCGCGGGCCCAGGCGGGCGCGGACCGCGCGCCCCTCGCGACGGCTGAAGCTGGACGCTGGGTCGTCGGCAGGCCTCGCCAAGGTGCGCGGGTCCACAGCTTCCACCTCGGCCAGAGAGCGCCCAGTAGACGACGCGGGGGCGTCCCCAGCACGAGCGGCGCGATCCGCGTTGGCGAGGCCCGTCGAGACCTCAGCGTTGTGCAGGACGGCGCGCAGAGTTTTGCGCCAATCCCGACCCAGCTGGACGGGAGCCGTACGCGGCAAGCCCGCGGCCTCACGACTGGCGGCCTCGCGCAAGCGACGGAAGTAGGCGCGGTCGGCCATCCCTTCCGCGAGCTCAGCACGAGCGACGGCACGCTCGCCTTCGCCGCGTGCTGGAGCCTGCACCGTGCGCCTGGTGGCGTCGGCACGCGCGGTGCGGAGTGCGTCGAGCTCCACGCGGCCGCGCGACACGGCGGAGGCGAGGATGGCATCAGACTCAGCCGCCCGCGTCGCGAGGGCAGACGAAACCCTGCTTGGGAGAGGCGCACCCGAGGCGGGGAGGGCAGCCCGAGGGGCCAGCTCGGCACTCGCCAGGGCGACCCGCGAAGAGACCGCTTCCTCGAGCGCCTGAAGGGCCATGGCCGACCCAGGAGCCAGCTTGCCCTTGCGGGCGCCCTTCCCTGCCGCTTTTGCCTGGGCGAAGGCGCGAGCGGCAGGACCGTCACCGCCCGTGCTAGGAGCGGCGGGCGGCGCGGCGGCCTGCGAGAGGGCCTGGAGCAGCACTGACTTGGCGTCGCAGAGCTGCTTCCACTTGAGCGCGCGGGCTGCTCGCTCGTCGGCCCCCAAGTGTGCAGGAGTCCTGTCTGGATGGCAGACCAGGGACTGGCGCCTGAAGGCGGCCTCAATGGTGCTGCGCGAGGCCCCGTCCACGACGCCAAGCAGCTGGCGAGAGGCGCTCACCCTGGCCGCTCGCTGGAAGACGCGGGGGGTAGCAGCCGTGGCCCCCTTTGGCGCTTCCCGCGAGCCGACACGCGACGAGCCCCCCCCGATCGCAGGCGGAGGGGCCGCCGCGGCCTTGGAGCGGAGGGCCAGGGGCGGCGCGCGCTTGGCGGCGGGGGGAGCCGAGCCAGCGCTGGCGGCGACAGGGTCGGGGCCGTGCGAGCCGCCCGCCGAGGACGCAGACGCTTTGGGCGTGGCGTCTGCTGTGGATGTGAGACGCCGATCGCAGTCAGCGAAGAGCGCGTTGCGAGGCCCGCGACGCTCTCCGCTGGCGAGAGCAGCTTCGCTGACGCTCTCGGCGGCGCCCGAGTGGTCGAGGGCTTCGCCCTGGGCGCCGTCGCCGGCGGCGTCGGCGGCCATGCCCGCACCCACCGGGAGGGGGGGGGCGGCCGCCCAACGGTGGCTGAGCAACCCCTCAGGGCCTCGAGCCACAAGCTGCGCAACAAATCGGCCCCAGAGACAGGTAGGGAATGGCGAGCGAGAGTCGGCGTACGCGATGCAGTCAAAGCGAGTAAATTCTCCTCTCTCGGCTTCCACTAACCAGGCGGGAGGGTCACGGGACGGGGGCCTCACCGCGCGGTTGCGCGTGGGATCGTCGGCCCTATGCACGTCCGTGGGCACGTACATGCCTCCCATATATAAACCTCCTCCTATCACATAGGGCAAAGTGGTCGAGAGAACATGAGATAGACCAGGAGAGCTGCTGCGCCCGTGCGCGGTCGCGCCCAAAGCCACTTTTGAATCCAGGAGAACGGGGATCCGAGAGTCAGGGAGGCGAACACAGCAGTATTTGCACAGACTCTTATACACTGTTGTCTCAAGGATGTTGATGTGACGAGGCATGCGGAACTCCCATTTGTACGCGAGCCGAAAGCGCAGCGCCTCTGATAGCTCGGTGACCCAACGCGGCGCGACGGGGGGCTCAATAGAAGGGAGCCCCAGGTCCTGATGCAGTTGGGTGAGCTCAGGGCCCAAGGGCACGCCGCGGCTGAGCACGGCGAGGAGGCTCCGATTGTGCAGAATCGTGTGCCACCCCCCGTGCTCCGATCTGCGCCACAGCTCGGCAGAGAGCTGCGGGCTGATAGGAGCGCGGACAACGCCCCCCCAGCCGAGAGACGCGTCCGTACCGAACACCTCGGGGCAAGGCTGCGCCCGAAGGTCGGTTATAGCCGTAAAGGCTAAGAAGGTGCAGGCCAGGAGCTCGTCGCGAACATAAGGGGGCAGGTCGTATTCGATGCCGTCCTCGGTTGCCAGGCGCGACAAGAAGTTGTAGACGTGCGTAAAGATGGCGAGCAGCGGGCGGCGATAGAGGAAGACCTGGACCCAGCAGCCCACCAGAGAGGCTAGCAGGGAGCGGGTGGTGATCCCGAGGTAGATTTGGATCAGGGTCAGCCTGCACAGGGCCACCGTCCGCACAAGAGGAGCGCAGACGATGCCTATGCGCCCCTCCACTTCGGCGCCCACCACCACCTTGTGCGTTTCGCCGCGCGCGCGCTTGCCTGGATGCTGTATCAGGCCCACGCGCGGGTAACCCGCATCACAGGCGGCAAAGACCTCACGATCACGGCGACACGGGTCGTCGGGGCGAGGAGCGGAGCCACGCCACGAGAGCTTCTGAAAACCTGTATGGTCATCAATATTCAGCATCTCGACAAACGGGCCCCGCGGGAAGGGCGAGCGGTGGACAACCTGCTCGTGAGGCCGCAAAGCCCCGAAGCTGTGCAAGACGCCTTCATGCGCAGAGTTGGCAATCTCCACAGCCATGTTGTCGCCCATCGCCAGAGCATTGAGGCAGGGCGCGACATCCACACCTTCCAGCTCGGGGCGCCAGGCTCGAAAGGCCTTGAAACGCGAGGATGGCAGGCGAACGCGCAGGGCGTTACGTCTGGCGCGCGCGGGGGGGACGCGGAAAGTATAGTAAAACTCCCGTAGGTCGTCACAAGAAACGGCCAGCCACTCCCCAGGTGCCAGCCCCAAACGGCACAGCAGGAAACCTTGGCCAAGGCGCTGGGTGCTGGACGAAATTGAAGCACAGCGGCTGTTCACGACCGTGGGGTTCAGGATCAGCCTGTCGTAATCGCTGTCCTTCGGTACCCTGAAAGCTCCACAGGCTTCATCCCAGGCGAGGTCCGAAGCAGGAGTCAGGTACAGGGCGCCGCAGGCATCCCACTTCTGGAGTAGGGCCCACAGCTCGGCGCGGTCCATATGGACGCGCGCACCCTTCTGGCCAGCAGGCCACTCTGATGCCGGTAGCCGCATAACCTCAGGATCGATGAAAGCTTCGCGGACTCGAGCGTCAGAGAGGAAGGGAACGGGATCAAACTCTGGCGAATAATCCCACTTGATGCGAGACGCCCTGACTTTCAAATCGAAGGGCTCGGCCTGGGTGGAGTCCCAAGCCGCCGCAGTCGCCAACGACCCAGGCACAGGAGGAGCGCCGGTCGGGCAGTGCCGCATGGGGGCGGGTACGGAAGAAGAGGAGGTGAAAGAGGCCTCCAAAGCTGCAACATGGGTGGCCAGGCCATGGAGCGAGACCTCAGTGGAGTCGAACTTGGCGAAGGCTCGACCTAGGTCGCTCTTGCCGCCACGGGCAAGGCGAACTGCGATCCGACACAACCGTTCGATACGGGTGCGGACGCCCTCCTGGCAGGGCGAGACCGTGGCGCGGACGCGAGCCTCGGCGGGAGCGAGGCTGGGGTGACCCAAGGTGAGCCAGTTCAACGCAATAACCGAATACTGCGCGAGCGTCCGCGCCGCGCGCCGCAGTCTCCAGCGCTCCCTGCGCCTCGCCGACAAGCCGTCAGGCGGGGGACCAAGAGGTGGAGCAGGCGGGCACGGCCAAGGATCGCGGGGAGGCGGCCCCAAAAGGTACGGGCCGTCCCTGTCCATTGCACGCATAGATGAGCGGGAGAAAGATCCAAGAGAACATCGAGCACCCATCCCAACCTGGGACAGCGCTGCTGCCCAGTGGGTGATATCAATGTTCGCGCCTGGGAACAGGCGCAGCAAGGCAGACAAGTCAGCGACGAATGGCGCGACTTTGGCAAGAGCAGCAGGGGTGCTTGAAGGAGAACAGGCACCAGCAGGGACACCAACCTCAGGGGCTGCAGGCCCCCTGGAGGGCGCGCTCGACTGAGGCAAGCGTCGGCCAAAATGGCCGAAGGGATCCGAGAAGCGGTTCGGAGCAGAGCGAAGGGCGTGGTGGCGGAACGTACTCCTCCCTGCGGGGCCGCAACAGCATCGCTGGAAGAGCGCATTCCTACCCTCACGCCCTCGCTGTGCCCAAACGCGCCTAGCAACCGCAACAGCGTCGGTGCAGTCTGTGTGCGGCGGCGTACCCCGGCCCCGCGAAGGCCCACCCTTCCAGGAGGCGGGCGCCAAAGGCGCCTTCAGTCCTTCTTGGGCACCGCCTTCGGTGCCTTGGAAGCACCCTGGGACTTGAAGGGCTGCTTCGAAACCTTGGGCTGCTTGGGCTGGTGAGGTGGATGCTTGGGGAGCGCGTCGGCGCGCTCGGCGTCGAGACGCGCCCGAAATGCTTGCAGCTCCTTCACGTATTCGCCCTGCGCCGACAGCCAGCGAGGATCCACCAGGGGTGAAAACGGGGTCTGGGCCTCGCGCTCCGTGTGACGACTGGTCACGCGACACGGGGGAGGCTCCAGTCCCGTGAGGAACCAGGCGGCTTCGAGATAGCCGCGGTCCCCCGCCAGCTGGTCGATGAACATACACTGACACGTCAGAAGAGTCTGGACTCTCTCGGGGTTGCCCTCCTCGCAGGCCCGCCACAGCTCGGCGCTGAGGAAGGCGAAATGCGTCAACAACTCGTGCGTCGTCGGCTGAGCCCCCAAAGGACTGTGCTCCCGAAAGTACTGATGCATGGCCATGGGGGTCACGGCGCTGACTTCCACGCCCAGAACGCGGGCCAAATTCTCCTTCATCAGCCCTCGCACGTCGGGGCCGTGCTGTATCAGCGCTTGCTGCCACTCGCGCCTCCGAGCAATGCCCCCCATCTGAGCCGATGCGGGCGCGGGGTCGCCCGAACTCGCGGGCGGAGATTGAGCTGAGTCGCTCAGGGTCCCCAGCAGCGGATGGACGGTTGGGCGATGGCCCCGCCCCTGCTGCAGAAGGAGGGACTGGTGCAGGCACTGTAGCATGAGGCTGAGGTCCGTCGGATTGGCCGCATGGGGCGGCTCTGACCCGTCGGCGCCGCCCACCTCGGCAAAGCCGTCGGCCGCAGCGGGATGGGCTAGCCCAGGTGGCGGCGGGGGACCCATCATTCCGAAACCGGACGAAGGGGCCCGAGGGACAGCAAGAGAGCGCGCCTTTTCCCACGCCGAGACCAGCGCGGAGGTCGGACCCTTGGGACGCGCGGAGACCCGCTGTGGAGCTACGGGCGCGTGGGACAGGGCGGCCTCGATCCCCGCAGGATCCAGCCCGAGGCGCACCGCTTCGTCGCTGAAAAGCTGAGGCACCTCGGGCCGATCGCTCCGAGCAGCCGGAGCGGAGCCCAGCGGCTCGGGTCGGCCGACCATCGTGGAGGCCGCGTGGGCTGCAAGCAAAGCGCGCATTTCGGCAGCTACTTCGGCACGAGTCATAGGAGCCCCGTCGTCCAGAGCCGCCGCAGGGGCACCAGGAGCGATCGGAGCGGGACCCGCGACCCGTGGCGGCGCGGCTGTGGCCGCGCGCTTCGCGGGCGGGCCGCGCGGCGCTCCAGCGTCCGCGGGAGATCGCGCACTTGGGGCCGTGCGTTCGGCTTCCTCGTCGGCCGCGAACCCTTCGGGCTCCTCCATCTCGTCGGCAGAGTGATAGGGAGTAGCCCGATCGGCCCCTGGGAGCGGCTCTTCCCCTGCGGTAGGCGGGGCGCCGTGCAAGCGTGCGTAACCCTCGCGAAGCACCCGAACCCCTGAAGGATGAGGCCAATAGACGCGGCCCCGCACCTCGGCGAAGGGAACGATGGCTGCGTCCTCGCCGAACTCTAGAGGGTAAAGCGACTCGAGCTCGAGCTCTGCAACCTCGATATCCACGACGAGGACGGATGCAGTAGTGGCGAGCGGCCGCGAAGCGGCCCCCTGGAGCTGGACGTCCACTAGCTGGAAAGGGCCTATCATCCCAGCAAAACCCCCCGCCTCGGCAGCCTCGAGCTCCGCCGTAGGGCGAAAGGCGCCAGGCAGGGCCAGAAGGATGCCCCCTTCTCGAGACGCGAGGGGGATAGCTGCCCAGCTGGTGTCGCCGTCGTCTAAACGCCATCGTGCGTAGCCGCGAGCCGTGGGCGCCGCGAATGGGTAGAGCTCGGGCCATAGAGGCCCTCCGCCGACTGGTGGCAGCTCGGCCATCAATGGGTGCTGCCGTGGGAGCTGCTCCCCGAAGGCTGGGCGTCTGCCCGCTCGAGCGCTCGAGGCCGAGGCGGAACCCCGTAAGCCAGCGCTCGCGCCGCACGGCGGTCCTGCCCAAGGGAGGCAGGCACCGCTCCGCGCGGCCAGACGGAGACCCTGAGTCTCCGCCACACGTGCGGGCCCAGCAGCCCGAAGCAGCAGCCTGCGCAGGCGCTGCACGCGGCCGTCACCCAAAGGAGGGCGACGACCGTGCTGAGCAGCCAGGGAGAGACCCCGCCGCTCAGATCCACCGCCAGCCCGAGGCAGACGGTGGGGCAGGCGGAACCCGCCGAAGGGAGGGGACAGTAAGCCCCCTCACCCTCGGACGAGTCCGCCTGCTGGATGGACCAGGCCGGTGCAGGAGGCCCTGGGTCCTGAAGCACAGAGAGGGGGGCGGACACGAGCCGCTCCTAGAGCGCGGCCCGGAGCCCCCTGAAGAAGATCTCCCCAGCGCCTCCGAGAGCCGCTTGTGCGAGCGCCTGCATAAGGCGTCCGCACGCGCGGCCGACGGGGGGGCACTTGGGCAGAGAAGCTGCGGAGACAGCAGGAGCTTGCTCACAGAGAATAGAAGAAGCATTACGAAGATGAGGCGGATGAGGACCACAGAACGCTGTGCACGTCAGGTCTTTTGTTGGGAAGCAACGAAACCCTGTGTATGCTAGGTCTTTTTTTGGGGTGGGGTGGGGCGTTGAAGGTTTGGCAGGCTCCAGTGCTCGCCGCGGCCTCCAACCAACACCTCTCTCTCAGCCTACGAGAACAACAAACAACAAAAGCATCATACACAGTGTTTCGTTGCTTACCAGGCCCAAACATCCAAACCAACCTAGCATACACAGAGTTTCGTGGCACCGAGGGCCCGCGTCTGAAACAGATTCCCCTATCCCCTACCGTTCCTCCTCCTCCATCTTCCTCTCCTCATCCTCCTACTATCCTCCTTATCGCTCCTTCTCAGAGGGAATGTTGTGAGAAGCGGGCAGGCAATGGCAATGGCCACCAGTCTGAAACCAACTTTGAAACTCACTGTAGGACGCGGAGGAAGGGGAGTGGAGCTCCCTGTGGAGCCACCACGTATGTGAGGGGTGTGCCGACATGTGTGGGGCGGCCAAGTTGTGGACGCACACGCTGGGGCCCTGGGTGGAGCTCAGTAAAGGGGCTTTGACACGTGTAAGGGGTTGTGCCAGAATGAGCGGGGGCGGCCGCGTTTGGACGCACCCGCTGGGGCCTCAGGTGGGGGCTCCCTATAGGGCCACGACGTGCGTGAAGGGTGTGCCGAAATGGGCGGGGCTGACTTTGCTCAGGAACGAGGCTCCCGCTAGAGACCTCCTGGAGATTCAAACTCTCAGGTGTCACCAGCTGCGTGCTTCTGACAGGGTGCGCCGATGGCCGCCTCAGAGTAGTACGATAGAGCGGGGGCCCTCTAGGTAGGGGGGCCCCGCTCGAGACTTCCTCGCAATTCGCTCACAGGCGAGCGCTCTGGACATCCTCACAGGAAGCCCCAGAACGAGGCTGCCACTCGAGACTTTGTCGAGAACCAAGCTCCCAGGTGTCGCCAGACATGTGCTTTTACTTGTCTTCAGATGGCCGCCTCGAATTAATAACATGAAAGGCGGGCCCCATAGGGAGGATGCTCCCGCTGAAGATTTCCTCGCAACTGACTCGCAGACGAGGCAGACGAGGCTCCTGGTCGAGACTTCCGCAAGATATGTGTGTGTGTGTGTGTGTGTGTGTGTTTGCGTGCGTGCCCATGTGTGTATGGGAGTGTGTGAGTGAGTGAGTGCGTGAATGTGCTGACGTCCTGGGGGGGGAGGAGGAGGAGGAGGAGGAGGAGGAGGAGGAGGAGGAGGAGGAGGAGGAGGAGGAGGAGGAGGAGGAGGAGGAGGAGGAGGAGGAGGAGGAGGAGGAGGAGGAGGAGGAGCAGGAGGAGGAGGAGGAGGAGGAGGAGGAGGAGGAGGAGGAGGAGGAGGAGGGGGAGAGGGCGCGATTCACATGACCCGTGGAACTCCACTGGACCTGCGGGGCCTGTGCCTGGACGCCTCGGATGCCAAGGATCCCCGACGCCAAGATGCCAGGATACGAATTTACCGGGATGCAAACGCAGCATCGATCCCAGGAGCGGAATCCTGGGAGCACGAAGAACCTGAGATGGCTTACAGTTAGCCCTGGACATCCAGTGTCGGCCCCGGGAGCGGAGGTCCTTCTGGGAGCACGAACAATCCGATGCGGCCTGCAGTTGGCTCAGACGGTGCAAAGCCAGCCCAAGGAATGGAGTTCTGGGAGCACGACGAGACCGAAGTGGCTTACGGTTGGCTCCAGGCATGCGCAAAGACGCCTGGGAATGGAGTTCTGTGAGCTCGCAGAGCACGAAATGACCTACCGCTGGCTCGGGACACTCGAACTCATTGCTGGGGGAGTGGAAGTCTGGCGACCCGATGATCACAACACCATGCTTTTCCTGGCTTTCCGATGGGCGCCTCGGATTAGTAAGCACGAAGAACGGATGCATGGTTGTTTGGAGCACGACGTGCCCGAAGTGGCCTATAGTTGGCTACGGACCTCCAAACTCAGCATCACGAGTCGAGTTCTGGGAGCACGGACAGCCCGAACTGGCTTACGGTTGGATCACCATGACCATCGTGACCGTCATAACTATCGTAACCCTCAAGATTAACATGTTCAGCATGGTCGTTACGAACATCAACTCATCGATCTCAACATGTTCATGGTGGGCATGATGATCATGATAGTCATGATCATGACCAGGACCATGATCGTCATTCCCACCATCATTGCCCTCGTCATAATCATTGCCATCGGCAGCATCATCACAACCATCACCATCGTCACCACCATCATCGTCATCATTATCATCATCATCATCATCATCATCATCATCATCATCATCATCATCATCATCATCATCACCATCATCATCATCATCACCATCACCATCACCATCACCATCATCATCATCATCGTCATCATCATCACCGTCAGTACCATAATCACTCTTAGCATCATCATCATCATCATCATCATCATCATCATCATCATCATCATCATCATCATCATCACCAGCTTCATCATCATTACCATTACCATTGTCATCATCACCATCACCACCATCACCGCCATTGCCACCAAGATCATTATCATCACCATCACCAGCACCATCATCATCACCTACAAGTACCCTCATCACCGTCACCATCATACTCATCAACACGATCATCACCATAATCACCATCACCAGCATGACCAGCATGATCATCAGCATAACCCCCATCATCGTCATCATCATCAGCATCACCATCATCGTCGTCATCACCACTATCGCCACCATCACCATCATCATCGACATCGTCGTCATCATCGTCACCACCACCTTGCTGATCAGCTGATCAACTCTGGGCCTCAGACCACGGGCCGAATCGCCCGAGGTACTTCCTCCTGGATGTATGAAGGGGTCCCAATCACAGGGGGGGGGGGGGATGAGATGGAGGGGAACGGCGAGGGGAGAGGGGGGCAAGGATGAGGTCTGCGCTGGGCTGCATCAATCATACTCTCCAGCCGCGGTGCCTGTCTTCCCCCTCCTCACCTGCCCTCGGGTCTCGTTGGTCTTGCGGGCCCAAAGGGAGAAAGAACTTGACGAGATGAGACGGAACAGAATTGCTTCCCGCGCCGTGCAGAACCATATCTCCTCCTGTCTCTGCTACAGCAACATCACTATGACCCCGGAGTTCCCCCCCACACATGTTGACCAACGGTGCTCTGGTCACGGCCAAAAGAAACCGCTGCTCTACCCATCGGTCGGAAGAAGCAGGTAGAAACATGAAGTAGAAGGCGCTGACAGTAGATTGGGTCTCCGCCCGCCCCCTGAAGATGAGGCAAGAGGGGAAGCTACTCGATCATTGAAGTAGGAAGGCACTTAAAGTATATTGGAATCTTGGAATCCCGACCGATGGGTACGCTATTCGAACTGAGGGCAGCACAACAACCAGGGGCATGGTGCCTTGCTCCCTGCTAGTGCTGCCTCCCAGCGTGACGCCCGCGGGCATGTGGCACAACGCAGTGTCAACAACCGCTTCGACCTGCAGAACCCACAATCTTTGGGGCCTCTCCGCGTGCAGCTGGACGCCCATTGGACGCGCTCCAGAAATAGCGAATGGATCATTACCGTGTGGGTCCTCCGTGCTCGCTGCCTCCTTTTGCTTTGCACGGACATCTGCTGTCCACGGCTGCTACGCCTTTGCTTCCAACCTCCTGCTCCTCCTCTTTGAAGGGGCCCTGGGACACACACAAATAAGTACACACAAATAAAAGGATTCTCCATATTTTCATATTTTTGTCCGGGTTTTTGTCTTTCCCCCACTTCCCATGTTTTCCCATATTTTCTGGGGCGTGCACGATTAATTGTGTCTGTTTTTTTTTCCCTCCTGACTCATGAGGGCCAGAAGAAGGACCCCCTCCACGGGCAGGGGGACCCATGAATACATACGCGATGCGACTGCCTACGGTCAGGAGCTTTTTGCTCAGCGTATCGTGGGGGCGGCCCCGGCGACACGCATACGTTAGAGGAAAAATAACCATGCACATACACCGATTTTGGCCAGGTCCATCCTGAGCCCAAGGTCGGTGCACACGCCCTCCTGCCTTGGCCAGGAAGACATATGCACCGATCCTGGGGCCCAGGATGGGCCTGGCCAGGACTCGTGCACGTGCATCGTTCTCTTCGCCCGATGCGTCCTGCGAGCGGACAGCTGACGCTTCGCTCCGCAGGGCGGGGGGCCCATGGAAACGCTCGGGACGGTGCCGCCTGCAGGCGGCACCGTCCCGAGCAGCCCACTGGGCGGTGCCGCTGGCCACGTCGCAGCCCCCATGGGGGCTGCGACGTGGCCCGCGCGTCGCGCCGAGGCGCCGCGGGGGCAGAGCCGGCGGCGCGACCCGCTGAGCGGCGGCATCCCCCGCCGCCCCACGGCCTCTTTTTGTGCTGCCCGGGGCCGCCGCGGAGTCGCTGCACGGGACCCTCCGGCTGCCGCGGAGCCGCCAGGCGTCCCCCTCCAGGCTCGGGAGCGGCCAAGAGGGGGGTGTCCAAGAGGGGGGGGTGCAAATCATGGCCGGCGGCACGTGCGCGGCCCAGCGGGGGGGCCAGGGACGTACTGAAACAAGAAGAGGCGCCATGAAATCTGGGGAAATATCATGGACCCCGCCATGATATCCCCCCCCCTAGTCATCACCCCCCTCTTGTCCGCCCCCGAGAAACATTGGATGAGAAATCCAGAGCCTGGAAGCCGGTGGAACTCCCATCGTGGATGGCCACGGATATCTCCGCCGCCCTCCTCGGACAAGGAGCCCTCCAGGGTCTGCAGCATCCTGGGCACATTCCTGAACGAACGCCCGCACCGTATGGCAAAGAAACGCAACCCTCACATGGATCCTGATCGGCATCCCGATGGGGATCCTGATCCTGGCATGCCCGGCCGGTACAGCGTGTACGCCATGGTCACTGCGATAAAGATCCTGGCGGGGCTTTCAGTGCGCCGTGCGGAAATTTGAATTGCCTTGGCATCCCGCAGCCTTCCTGATCGCGTCCCTCCTGTCAGCCATGGGCAGGCAACTCCAACAACCGCCATTTCTGCTCTTTCGACTCCCATCCATCGCGGCTTCGATGTTCCAGTCACGATCAGGAGCTTCAATGTACGAGGCCTCCCACATCGGGGTCCAATACTCGGCTTTGACTCTCTTCGTCTGTTGTTCATCGTCGACCAAAATACCCCACTCTGCCAGGTCACAAATGTACAAATTTTGTGAGCCGATGTAATACGCAATGTCGTCAATGATAAAATGCTTCGCGTGCATCCCCATACCTTTGCCATCTCTCCAAGTGTTCTTTCCGCCTTGTTTGATGTAGCATATGCGGAGGTTGTTCTTGACTTGTTGTTCCACGTCGACGTCGTGGGGACCCATCTTGATGATCTCCTTTATGATCTCAGCTGCGACGTCATTGCACTCCCAACCATTCCCATACAACGCCTCGGTCATGCTGAGGTCGTTAGGGATGGAGCCAGGGGTGCTCAGTGCGATCTCGACCTCTGACAACAAAATATGTGAGACGTGGCTTGTCACAAGAATCGGTGTTAACAACAGTTGCCTGACACTAAGGGGAATTGCCACTTCTTCAAAAGCATCCGCGTGCAATGAAAACGAAATACAGGCAGATGCTGTTCCGTCGTTGGGGAACCTCTGAGGGTCTGAGTACATCCTGGGAGAAGGGAGGAGGACAAGGGGGAGGATGGAGGCGAAGAGAAAAAGGAAGGGGACGGAAGAGGGACAGAGGAGCGACATCCGCTACGAATAACGAGGAGGAGGAGTAGCATAACGACAAAATGAGGAGGACGATCAGTCTGAAAAGGACACATCGGTCAACATGTAAGTGGTGCTGATGGTGGCGAACCATATCGGGCCTCCGTCGAGTGGGAATCTGACACTAGCGTGCATGACATACGTTTGACGGGGCGTGATCGGCAACCGAACCTACCGTGCGCGTCGAAGGTCATCGATTTGCAGATTAACCCCGAGTTGACGGCAGGTCAGGTTTGCCATCGCTCCACCTCAGGTGCAAACTCGAGCGACCCATTCCCAGCTCAAGATGATCGAGATGGCGGGGCGAGGAGGCGGGCGAGCAGGAGGAGGACTGGGAGGACCAGTAAAACGGAGACCGTGAGCAGTACGAGCGGGAGGAGGCGGCGGATCATGAGGAGGAGGAGGTGGACCGGGAGGAGGCAGAGGATGAAGAGGACTCTCGGAGGCCTCTTGGGGCAGTGTGAAGTCCTCCCAGGATGCTCGCTCTTCGGGCCTCTCAGTGGCCCGTTTGGCCAGTGCCACTGGGATCCTGACGAGACAGGGAGCATCAATTTGAACCCTCTAGGGGCGCAGACCTCACATCTGCGTGGGACAGTCTGGGCCTTCATTGGACCCCCTCCCAGGGTTCCCTTGGGCCGTCTTGGGAATCTCTCGGGGCCGGGGCCGTCGTGGGGCCCTTTGAAGGCGATTCCGAAACGATGTTGGAAATGAGCCCTGGTCGCAACCCCCTCAGGGGCGGAGAACATAACAGCCTTTTGCTTTTCTGCGATCTTCGGGCCCTGGGGAATTCTGACCAAGCATGAGCAAGACACGGCCGTGCCCAATTATCGATTCTTCTTCTCCCCAAACAGTGCTTGCACTTAACGGGCTCTGACTTCCCTTCGATATGATGGGCAACGATAGGGGGGGACTGGCATAGGGGGGAAGACATCGACCTGGAATTGGCGATACATCGCCGATAGATCGGCGATGTGCCTCCGATAGGGGGGGAACTGGCATGGGGGGAAGACATCGACCTGGAATTGGCGATACATCGCCGATAGATCGGCGACATGCCCCCGATAGTGAATCCGCGCCTTCCTGGGCAGGTTGGGGCTATCGGGCCCTTATCGGCGATCAGTGGGCAATTGGGTGTCGATGCTCCCCCCCCTAAGCCTGTCCCCCCTATCGTTGCCCCCGAGCGAAGCAACTGAGCTCCAATGGCGGTCTGGCCAGCTTATGGCCGCCCGTCGCCACGCGTCGCCGAGGAGGAAGAGGAGGAGGAGGCGGAGGAGGAGGCGGAGGAGGAGAAGGAGGAGGAGGGGGGGAGGAGGAGGAGGAGGAGGAGGAGGAGGAGGAGGAGGAGGAGGAGGAGGAGGAGGAGGAGGAGGAGGAGAAGGAGGAGGAGGAGGGGGGGGAGGCGAAGGAGGCCGCCCGTCGCCGCCCGTCGCTGCCGCCGTTCGCCGCTGGCGGGGTGGGCCCCGCGTGGCGGAACCCGCTCGCTCGTGGCGGCCCGTCGCTGCCGCGTCGCTGCCGTCGTGCTTTTGCAGTCGTTGCAATCGCACGGCGTGGCGCGGCATCGCTCCGCATTGCTTGGCATCACTTTTCCAGTGCAGATCACAGTGCAGCTGCTCTGATGTCTGTCTTCCTTTGCGCTGCGTGGCATGGTTCTGTGTCGCTCTGCTTTGCGCTGCCATGCGCTGCCTTGCATTGCGTTGCCTTGCATTGCGTTGGTTTGCATAGTGTTCCACCGGTTTCCATTGCTTTGCATCGCTTTGCGTTGCATTACAAGCTCATTGCAACCACATTGTAATGACATCGCATGCCATTACATTGCGTTGCTTTGAATTGCTGGGCATGGCTGTGTATTGTTTTGCATTGCGTTGTGCTTTGCGCTGCAATCACCGTTTATTGCCATTGCGATACATTGCCTTGCGCATCGTTGCATTACTTCGCATTGATTTGCATTGGTTTGCTTTACGTGGCATTGCTGTGCACCGCATCGGTTGCACATGTGTAGCACCTCCTAGATTGCACCACCTGGATTGCAAGCGGACTGTTTGGAGTCCAGGCTGATACACATTACTGTTATCATGATTTTTTATGTGAATGCATAAACTAGGCCAACAACACAAAGCAATTCTCGTCCTAAGACGGCGCTTTTCCTCATCCACGACGCCCATCTGGTCGGCAGCGCAAGCCTCATAACGATGAGTTACGAATTGAAGCTCACATTGCCCGCCCCGTTGTGAAAACAAACGCTCCCCGCCAGCTGCCAACGAAACCGAATTTGCAAGCTCGATCCCCCTCACCGAAACGACAACTGCAATCACGATCCCCCTTTCAACGATCCACCAACGCGCTCGCATAACATTATGGTCCGTCATCGTGCCCTCTGGCACGTTGAGGCGTGGAAGCATGCCAAGGTTTGTCTGGTCGTTTTTTTAGTGGGGGGGATTCTATTGCGGGATCACTCCGCCTCACTACTCGCAGACTCTTGTGTGCACCCCCCACCTTTCTGGGGCCACTTCCCTTGTGCCCGCTCGAGGATGCTGCACTCCCAGCGCGGCAGCTAAATGTCCAAACCCCCATTCCGCGCGTGCTTGCTCGAAGATGGTGCACTTGCAGCATAGCAGCTAATGCTTGAACTCCCTTTCCGCACGTGCCTGCTTGAGGATGGTGCACTTCCCGCATGGCAGCTAATGCCTGAACCCTCATTCCATGCGAGCGCGCACGAACATTGTGCACGTCCCGCCGCCCGGTTGCGAACTCCGCGCGCCCACTCGAAAATCGTACAAGTCCTGGATTCCCAGGCGCTGCTCCCAAGCGCTCCAGGGCCTCCTAAGCCGCGATCCGTTGCTAAGAGCGATGGGTATGCGTCCCGAGCTTTCAATACGGCCCGTGCAAGCAACTAATGACACCAAAATGGCCCAAAACGTATCGAAAGCGGCCCAAGATGGCCCCAAGCCGGCCGGGTATTCATTCAAGGCGGCCCAAGAAGCCTCCAAGAGAGCCCATCATGGCCACAAGAGGACCTCCAACATGGCCTGGAGAAGCCAACATCCAGGGTGTTTTTTTTGTTGTTCGTGTTTTTGTTCATATATACATACGCTCATACATACACACACGCATATATATATATATATATATATATATATGTATATATATATATATATATATACAAGACTGCAGTGGCGCTTCGCGCCGTGCACCTTGGTCCTTGGAGTTTGGTATGCAGGCGGAAATGGCAGGAAGGTCAAGCCGACAATTTAGCGATAACTCCTTGCTGCCTTTTCTGGTATCTCCGTTCTAATAATGTTGTTCGTTGTCCTTCCTCCATGCTTATTTTTCCTCATTCTCGCCATACCCTGGGCATTCTCCCCATCCTCCTCAGCTCTTTTTGCGGAGGCTCCTCCTTGGAGAGCCTCTGGGGGTCTCACCCAAGTTCTCAGGCTTTCTTAAAGCCTTCTGGAGGCCTCCTGGGTGTGTTCTGGGGGCCTCTGGGCCTTCCTAAGGCCAACCTGCCTCTAACCGCGGTCTCCCTGAACACCCCAGTCACGATTTGGAATGCTTCAGAGGGTGTCTTGGGGCCATCTTGGGCCGCCATGGTGCTCTCTTAGGGCCATTTTGGGCCCCTGTTGTGCCGTTTTGGGGCTCTCTTGGACTGCCTGGAAGCCCTTTCGGATGGTTGTGGGGCGATTTTGGAGCCTCCCAGGCGGCTTCGGACGCCTAGGAAACCGCCGTCTTGGAGCGTCGGGAAGCCGAAAAGAGGAGAACCCCAAATGCACCAAAAACCTACATAGAATCAATGATTTTTCCCTCTTGGGCCTTCTTGGGGGTGCTCTTGGAGGCCTCTTGGTACGTTTTGGAGCGATCTTTCGGGGTATGACGGCTTCTTGGAGCGCTCTTGTGCTGTCTTGGGGGTCTCTGGGACGTCTCCAGTGACCCTCCTGATCGCCCTGGGTGTGCTGCGAAAGCTTGGCAAAACGCCCTGCGAGGCCCAGGGGGCCGCTTCGAGGCCCGTCCGGAGGGTCCCAAAGCTGCAGATCCCGGGGGTCTGGTTTTAGGGGAGGGGGGGGGGGCGGGTTTTCCCCCCGCCCGGGCTTTTAAAAATATAGGAAGAGGAATATGTGTGTAGATGGGTTTAGCAATCTCGCCTTTCTGGGCTGCGTCAGCTCAGGACGGCCTTAGAGGAGCTCACGTTGGCCCGAACATGCATCCAAGACGGCCCCAAGACTAGCAAGAGGGCTTCCTTTGGGATCCAAAACAGCCTTAGAGGGCCCTTCGACGGCCCAATGCGGCGACAAGACGGCCCCACGACGGCCCCCATAAACCCACCATGCGTCCAAGAGGGCCCGAAGATGGCCTAAGATAGCCCCAGGCTGGCGTAAGAGGGCCCCAAGACGGCCCCATAAGGCCCCCAGGGACCCCCGCGACTGCCTCACAGGGGTCAACACAGCCCAAAGACGGCCCAAACGAGTTCCATCATCGTCATCATCATTAAAACCATCATCAGCATCATCATCGTCGTCCTCCTCCTCATCATCATCATCAACATTCTCATCATCATCAGCATCATCACAATCATCACCCCCAACCACCAACAGCAACATCACCATCACCGTCACCATCATCATACTCAACAGCACCAGTACCAGTATCATCATCATCACCATCGCCCTCGCCATCATCATTGCCATCATCATCACCATCACCGTCATCGCGATCACCATCGCCATCAACACACTCATCCTACCATCATCACTATCATCCTCGCCATCATCACCATCACAATCACCATCACCACCATCACCACCATCACCACCACCATCATCATCATCATCATCATCATCATCATCATCATCATCATCATCATCATCATCACCATCATCACCATCATCAGTTTCGGCTCGCGAGGTGCCGCCCCCTGGGGAGCCTGCCAGCGCAGGCGAGGCGCCCCCCGCGCGCGCCGAGATCGGCGCTCGGCCGCGGCGACCCGCGAGGACGCCGCGCATCATCGAGCGCGACTGGGGCGCCGCTCGCCTCGCCTGTTGGCCCCTGCCGGAGGGCGCCGCTGCTCGGTTCAGGGTTCAGCAGCCATCACGGCTCGTCTGCTGGCGGCATGGCGCCACAGGCCTCAGCGGCGGTCCTGGCGGGACCGAGGACGCCGTGCTGGGGTTGCCCATCGTGCGGCTGCGCGACGGACTGGGCGTCGCGGCCGGTCTGCCGCTGTGGACAGCGGGCGTCGCAGAGCGTGCAGCAGAGGGCCCGAAAAAGCAGACAAAGAAGCAAGGGCAGCAGGTGGGCCCGGTCGTCGAGGTGGTGGAGCAGGGCTGCAAGGTGCAACACTGGCGCCATGGAGTAAGGAGTGGAAGAAGGTGGAGAATGCACTCAAAGAAGCTCGTGCGCAGCTCGCGGAGGTCACAAAGCTCAAGTCAAGTTCGGGACAGTCGCATGTCGCGACGGACCTTGAGGGAGACGAGCCTGGCATCGCTGACTCCAAGGATGCGACCTTGGCGAAGCGCACGGCCCTGCAGGAGAAGATCAACACTCACGAGAAGTTGCTCAAAGAATATGCCAACCTCGGTCCCGGGGGCGCGGAGCTTGAGAAGCTGGCGCGGGCTGGGCTTGAACAGCATCGCGAAGACATGCGTGCCCTCAAGCCTCCTGGTACGGCCCACAAGCAGTGCGTGCAGAAGTTGGCGAAAGTCAAGTCGCAAGTGCAGAATGCCAAGAAGAAGGAATATTCGTTGGAACAGCAGCTTGAGAGGATCCAGGAGGCGCTTGACCAGAAGAAGGCGCACCTGGAGGCCAAAGAAGCTGAAGTCATCTCCCTCGAGCAACAGGTCGCCACCCACGCGGCCAAGATCGGGGGAACAGGGGACACCACCATCATGTCGGAGATCCTGGAAGATCTCTTCGTGCTGGACCCACAACAACTACCAGAAGAAGAGGAAGATGGATCCGAGGAGCTGCGCAATTTCGTGTCGCAGCGTGTCTCGAATGCCCGTTGGACCAAGGTACGTGCCATGCTGTGCAAGCAGGTCGCCTCCAAGGTCAGTGCGCAGCCGAACCCTCATGTGGCTGCTGCTGATGGTAACGCAAGTGGTGGGATTGATGGCTCATGCACAGGAGCCCCGGCAGGGACATGTGCAGGAACCAAACGGTCCACATATTTCGCCTTCGACAAAGGCGAGGCTGACGTCCTGTGGAATCACATGCACGATGCGTCCACGGGAACAATCAACGTGGACAGCAAAAAACCGTTCATGGAGATGGTTGTCAACATCCAGAAATCCAAGCAGCGGCGTCTGTCATCTGGAGGGGCGGTCTAGACTGGAGGGACGGATTCCTAACGAGCGTCGGCTACCCCATGTGACGGGACTGCATGATCAGAAGGGAATCAATGTTTGCCCTTCGCCCCCTGTCGGTCACGGAATTTCGCGTGTGATTGAAACGTTCAACGCTAGCGCAGGGAAGCAGACGCTCAAGAAACGCTTGGAATGTACATCCGCCCTTATTCTCATGGCTCAGGAGATTGGGTATCATGAATGGGAATGTGAAGCACTCAGATCATGGTCTCAGGCACGTGGTTGGTCCGTGCCTATTGTACCAGGATGGTCTGGCAAAGGCCAGCGGGCGATGGCAGGTGTTGCTGTATTCGCGCGTCAGTCTGTGGGACCCCGAAGCCCGCGATATCCAGATGGACGGCTGTGCAGGCAGAGTACCACCAACAGTGCGATACCTTTCGGATCTGAGCTCATCCCGCACAAGGATCAGCATGTTGTAGTGGATGCTCCTGGATGGCCGTCGCTCAATATCTTCAACCTGTACTTGTTCACGGCTGAGGGGATGTCTTCTAGAAGTGCGAAGGTGCTTGTGAACATTGGCCTTGCGATGGCAGGGCTTGAAGGTCCGTGCACTATCGGAGGTGACTGGAACATGGGGGCTGAGGAGGTCGAGGCTTCTCCTATCACGACGAATGCAAAAGTTGTTATCGTCAGGGCCTCTGAGATTACGTGCAGGACGGCCAAGGCGAACACCACAATCGATTTCTTCGCGATGACGACGGCGGCTATCAGGTTAGTCAAGCAGGTTAAAGTAGACCGAGCATGGGCGACGAAACCTCACAGACCCGTTGCGGTGGAGATGGTTACAATCGTTGATGAGCTTCAGTACCTTACCTACGTTGGTGGAAATAAGCTTCCTGCTGGTGTTGTGCATGGTCCTTTTCGCACTGACTTTGACTGGTACAACGAGCTTGCCTACGCGGAGACTGCCGTCGACATCGCCAAGCATGGGAACGCAGACGCAGCGTGACATTTCCTCAGTATGGCCTGGGCGAAATTTGCCGTGCAAGCTGGGGCGCGACTAGGGCGCGCTACTGGAAGCGATGTCAAGCACTTCGACAGCTATGCCCGTCGCGTTCGACCTCAATGGGCCGAGCACAGTTACGAAGGGCGTGATCAAGCAGGCGTACAGAACATTGCAGATGGATGGAAATGGTTCAAGGATGCGCTATCGGGTATATCGGTCATCAAGTCGGGCACACCTGTGGACAGGGACAAGCTGAAGGATGAGGTCATCGGTTTTCAGATCACCATCTTCCCTGGGCAAGGTATATGTCATCGTTTGGACTCTACCATTGCCCATGCTCGGCGGCGCCTGTCGACTGATGTATTTTCCTCGGATGACATCAACCTGCTCATGGAAGGGGCCAATAGCGATATCCAGTTGGCGATGCAGGATGCTGATCGTGACAGTGCTCAGAGATGGAAGGAATGGTGTGATGGGGCAAGCCAAGGCGGAGCTGGCCGACTTCATCGGGTGACGTCGTACAAGCATGTACAAGCCCCCACGGTAGTGCAATAACGAAGTGGAGATTTCTCGGCTCATCCTCATCGCATTGTGTCTGACATGGAGGATCAGCACAGCAGGTTATGGCGAGCAGAAGTGAAGGCTCCTGTTGCATGGGTGCCCGACCGTTCTGCTCTGCATAGAGCCACCAAGTACCATCCGCAGTGCGTCGAGGTCCTTCACGACACGCACTTCCACCAGTCTCGACGGTTGCCATCCTTCTCATTTTCAGCATCTTAGCGATGAGGCACTGCTGGTGCTAAGTGCCCTCTGGGAAGCAAATGGGCGCATAGGGTTGTTACCGAGTCAGCTCGCGTGGATGGTCATGCTCATGCTTCCGAAGGCCATGGGAGGCCACAGGCTCATCATTCTCTACCCTGCGAGCTACAGGGCATGGCAACGTGCCCGACGAGCTGAGCTGCAGAGGCTACAGGAACACATTTCAAGGAAGTACTGGGGGGCAGCAGCTGGACGCAGTACGATTGACAGCGCATGGCTCCTTGCTGCGAAGACGGAGACCAACGTCGCGGGGCGAAGGCACACAGCGACGGCCATAAGTACTATGAGACCACCCCCTGGAGCAGGCGCGAGATAAACTTGTTCGGCTAGGAGCGGAGACGACCCAGATTAAGCTGGTCTTCAATCAATGGCAAGGTCCAAGAATAATCCGCCTGCGAATGCACCGTGGGAGTTGCCCGCGGCATGCAGTTGATGGCATCCCAGCTGGAGGCGGCTACGCAGGTATCGTGATCAAAGCGCACGCGGTGGATGGGGTACGATAGATGCGTGACGCTATTTCCATTGGTCAGATTCTCGTCCAACATCGACGACACGTCCCTAGGTGTGGAGAGCGAGTCCAAGGAACTGGTCGTGCAATTAGCAGCTGCAGCAGCTGCAGGTTTCCGTGGCACGGCGAGCAGGCTGGGAGCGACTCTCAATGACAAGTTGGCGGTGGTTGGTAGCTCTCAGGACATCACGACAGAGATCGCACATCGGCTTGATGTCAACGTGAAGGTCGGCGTATGAACAACGCCGTATCTTGGTGCTGACTTTGCAGGATGTCGGCCCAGAGGTGCTGCCAAGACGCGAGGGACGTACAAGCAGATAGTGCACCACTACTCACGGCGTTTGAAGAAGCTGCAGAAGTTCAGGATCTGTATTCCGACAGAGGCATCGACGAGGATAGCCAGGTTGCACCGGACTGGGGCAAGACCAGCCTTGATATATGGCGTAGAGGTCAACGACGCCAGCGATTGTGAGCTCAACGCCCTGAGGAAGAAATGCCAGAAGTACCAGGAGCCATATCACGGTGGAGTCTCATGGGCTGCGAAGATGGTAATGCACGGAGATCCTGCGATCAGGGAAGCTTCTGCTCCAGCTACGCAATGGTGCAGAATGTTGTGGCTATCCCGAGCTTTCCCTGCTCGGGCCATGGCTACGACGGCGCAGTTACTCGATTGGTGGCAAGCTGCAGTCAATGTTCCTGGTATCGTGGCGGAATGGTCTTTAACGCGTGGTTCACTGCAGCGTGTGGCTCTATCCATTGGACGCGCAGGCTGGCGGGCACTCTCTGGCGACAGGTGGCTGAATCATAATGGCGAAGTGGCGCAGGTGGACCTACTAACCCCAGTCATGTTGCAGCGGCTCCTGGAGGAAGGTCTATGCCGTCAGCATGAATTACGTGTGGGCCAAAAGTGATTTGATGACCCTTATGCTCGAGTTTCCTTCGATCTCATACGCCCCTTCACCAGAGCAAAATCGATGCAGTTCAATCAGCAACAGAAGTTTTTGCAGCAGGAGCTGTATGCGCGCTGGAGAGTGGACACGGTCCCGAGCGCTGCGCGAGGGCTACATCACTGATGGTAGGTGCGAGTGCGGGATGATGGACATGCTGCGCGTAGGCTGGCTGATTGCACGCTGGCGCCTGTCCAAGATGCGCGGCGTGAGGCAGCGGTGGGCGAGGAGCTTCTGCACAACATCCGTGGCTCTCCTGACGAGAAGACTCTACTCAGCGGCTGCTTCAAGTTCACCAGCGCCGACATTCCGAAAATGAATGCAGGTGCCCAGGCGTGCGTAGTGGGCGCGCGCGGTCACGACGTGGACTCAGCTCCTGGAGCCCTGGTGGCGGATGCGGTCCCTGAGGACACCGAATTCATCGAGATTGCCATCGGCGGTTCGTGCTCGAAGCCGGGGCTCCTGGTCCTGCAGCGTGCTGGATGGGCAATCGCCTTGTTAGGTCCACAGTCAGATGTGCCACTGAAGAGTACGTTTGCCCCTGTGCCGTCGACCCTGCCCCAAACTTCGGCGATGGCGGAGTGCCTGGCTTATGCGTGCACTGGGCAAGTGGCTGACCGAAAGTGCTGGGCGTATACTGAATTCTTGGGCACGGCGAAAGCGGCCATTGCATCGGACAACAGGCAATCAGCGGCGAACTCGATGTACAGCGGCGTGTTGCAGTTTGCGAAGAGTATGCCTGGGGAGTCAGGCGTGGGAAAATGATTCACATCAAAACCCACAGGTCTGGTGAACACTATGAGAAGCTGGATGACGCCATGAGGAGGTTAACGGACGGCAGCGTGATGGCCGATCATTTCGCGAAGCAGGGTGCCAGGATGCGTGAGGCCAGTGCAGATGATCTTGCCGAACGCATACAGCAAGCTGATGACAGGTGCTTCAAGTTGGCTAAGCTGGTGGCGGGCATTCTCCCCTTGCACACGAAGGAGACCCAGGGGTGGGCGAGAGCCCAAGGGTGCAAGGAGGTACGAAGCACTAGGACGCAAGGTTAACATCAGTGTGTTGACACGCCCCCGGGCACTCAGCGCACTCAGTGCTTGCAGCTCCACGGCCAGGACGAGCAGGATGTCGTGAATGATTGCCGCGGTGCGCCCTCCTTCTTGGTTGATTTCTCACGAGCACCTCTCGGGCGCAGGTTCGTAGCAATGAGTCAGCGAGGTGATCTTGCATCTGCAGTTGGTGGGACGGTATTTGCATGTGTTGGCTGTGGTGCGTGGGCACAACATCGCAGGGATATCGAGCTCAAATCCGAGTGTATTTACCCCGCTGCCAAAGGAGCCGAGGTGCTGCGCAACCTGAGGAACGGTGTCGGGCCACACCGAAACCTCGCAAAGTACATCGACGCAGCCGTGCAGACCGGTACCGTGGCTAAGGGGGCGGGCGCAGCCATCAAGGAGAAGACCTCAGTAGTGCGAGCTGTACCTGACGGCCCTTACGACTTCGAGACAAGGATGGCAGCGCTGCGCGAGCGGATCAAGAGAAAGGAAAAGGATAAGGAACTACAGCGCGACGAGCAGAACACCTTCCTCGGCAACAGTGCTGCGTCTGCGCTGGCTACTGACATACAGCCCCAAATGGCCAGAGATGTGCATTCCTCTGGGCTGGGGGCACGTACGAGCAGGAGTACATCATCATCGTCATTGGCGGTTGATGGAACTGGAGGTCAAAGCATGGAGACCGACGCGGCGGGGGGCACAAGTGGCGTTTCCAGGCGAAATGCACTGGAAGAGCCACCCCGTCGGTTGCGGAGGAAGTGCGGCGACCAGAGGTGGAGTGTGGTGAAGGCTACTATGAGCTCGGCTTCTTCCTGCCAATCGTCGCGAGCTCAAGCTGTTGGCCATCAATGTATTACGGAGACCAATGGCTGAGTTGATTCCGAGGAATCTGGAGCTGCGGGATGGCACTTAGATTATTCGCTGGAGAGCAGATGTGGGTTATCGAGCTCCTGAGCGCCATCGTGTTGCTGATGATGGTGCTAGAACGCAAGTCCCAGCCCTCAGGTGCACCCACAGGGGTAACCAGCGTGTGGGGCTGGGCTCAGTCGCCTTGGCTTTTGCTGGAGCCTGCGCCCTGGTGCACCCACGAGGTAAACAGTGCGTGGGGCAGGCCCGCCTCGAAGCATGCAGCTGGAAGTGGTCAATGCATGGAGGTCGACGCGGCTGGTGGCGCAAGTGGTGTTTCCAAGCGAAACAAACTGGAAGAGCCACCCAGCCGCTTGCGGGTGAGATGCGGCGACCAGTATCAAGCTGTGGTGCAGTCGAGCACTACGGATACCGCGCTGAGCTGATTCGAAGAATCTGGCGCCGCGGGATGGCACTCAGCGTGGTCAGACAGCCGCAGATGCGGCACAGGTTCTACGTGCGGCAGTTCGTCTACTTCAGGGAGCTGCCGCCGCTGCACGAGGAGGACCTGGGCGGGGCGGCCGCGGCCTGTGGCGCGGCCCCCCCTGTGCGCCAGGTGGCAGGACCGCCGTTATCGGCGTTGCTCTTCTTCTTCTTCTTCTTATTAATATTATTCGTCTTCTTCTTCTTCTTCATCACCGTCATCATCATCACCACCATCACCGTCACCATCATCTTCACCATCAGCATCATCGACTCATCATCCTCATGATCCTCATCGCGGCTCGCCCAAGCCTGGAGACACGAGGTGTCACATGTGCCGGCCTCCCGTGCCCCCCCCCCCCGAGCAGTCCCCACCCGGAATGCTGGGATGCCACGGCGGCGGGACTTGTCGCAGCGCCGCCTGACAGAGTCCCCGTGAGCCGCCAGCGGAGGGGGCGCGAAACCCAATGCCGAGCCAGCCACCGCTGGCGCACGCCCCCCCCTGACGCGAGAGCTGTTCTGGCACGCGCGCAGATGTTTGGCCTGCCTGCAGCGCCTCCAGCATGGTGTCGCCCTCGAGCTCTTCTCGATCCATGTAATAGAGGAAAAAGAACTATACACATACACCGATTCTGGCCAGGCCCATCCTGCGCCCAGGATCGGAGCATACGCCCTTCTACCTTGGCCAGCAAGGCATATGCACCGATCCTGGATCAAGGATGGGCCTTGCCAGGATCGGCGCATGTGCATACATCGCCGTGGCAAATGTTCTTTCAATTTGCCTTTTGGAATGACGCACTCGTGCGGAGTAGCTCGGAATTGTTTTACTAAAACTACTCCGCGCGCAATCGCGCCCCGCTGGATAATTTATATGGTTTGGCGCGGAGTAGTTTCCGACCCCGTTTTGGGGTAACAGAGTTATGAACGTCTCCGGGATCGGAAACTACTCCGCCGAATGATCCCAGCATCATGTCATGCTAGGAAGATTAAGAAGGATGGGAGAGACCTTCATCATAGCAAATTGAAGGAACTTTTGTCACGGCTGTGTAGTTCTCTTCTCCCGATGCAATCGGTTTCCAGGGCCCCCCACCCACAGCCCCCCAGCTGCGCGCACCCCCCCGTCCTCTCGAGCTTCTGTGGGCGGCCCCTCGGCGCCTCACCCGGCGGCCTCCCAGGGATGCCAGAGAAGAGGCCTCGATGGCAACCCCAAGGGCCCCCCCCATCGAGGGCCCCGACACCAGGCGTCTCTCAAACCCAGACCTGCGACTATGTTTTTTCCCTGCACCGTCCCAGAGGCCCCGACCCCTTCCCCAAAGGCAGTTGTTCGTCCCAGATCCATGGTTGATGGTCCCGGGGCACAGTGACTCGCCCCATACGCCAAAAGCGAAAGGAGGAGAAGGAGGGGGAGGAGGAGGAGGAGAAGAAGGAGAAGGAGGAGGAGGAGAAGGGGGAGGAGGAGGAGGAGGAGGAGGAGGAGGAGGAGGAGGAGGAGGAGGGAGGAGGAGGAGGAGGAGGAGGAGGAGGAGGGGGAGGATGAGGAGGAGGAGGATGAGGAGGAGGAGGAGGAGGAGGAGGAGGAGGAGGAGGAGGAGGAGGGGGAGGAGGAGGAGGAGGATCGAGGAGGAGGAGGATCGAGGAGGAGGGGGACACGGCGTCTCCATGACCTGTGCTTCCCAGGTTGCTCGGCTCAGGGTGGCCTCTGGAGCGGCGCCCACCCCGTGGCCCAAAAACGGCCAACACTGTCCAAGAGACCGCCCAGACGGCCCAAATCGAGCGTCCAACGAGCGCCACAGCACTCCCAGACAGCTCACGGAGGGCCCCAAGAAGTCCCCGGCGTGCCCCTGGACGACCCCTGAGGCGCCCACATAAATATCTTATTGACCAAAATAACCACTGCGTTTTGGAATATCATCTTCCTGAAACATTTGCTCTCAGGACCTGAACCCCCTTCATAAGCGCCTGGCCGATGGCATTGAGATACACGGCGGGCCAGACAGTCCCGGGCAGCGCCATCTTGTCCAGCCCTACCCTCAGAGTCCCCGGCACACATGGCGGCCCGAGGTCTTGCAGAGCCATGCGGATGGACTTCTTGGACGCCTTGAACATTGCGACGAAGGCGTCGTCCGAGGGGCGCGCCTTGTGCAACCTTGGACGACCCACCCCTTGGATCGAACCATACCGGCCCATGGTGATCATGCGCACGTCATGGGGCCCGCGGCTCCGTCTAGGATCAGCATTTGGCCGAAACCAACTCAACAGCATCTTGAAACGACCCCCTCCAGACTCGGGGGGAAACCTCTTCGCGTATCCAGGGGGGAACACTGCCGTCCTGCCCTCGGGGAATTCGCTCACTGTCACGCGGGTCTGGAGGGGAGTTGGCAGCCAGTCGGGGAGCTTGTCGACAAACCACCCTACACAGTTCGACTGCATTTTCTGGATGAAGCTCCACTGCTTGTCCAGGTAAATATGCCCGTCGCGGGCACACCGCCCTGCGGCCTGCATCGAGAGGTCGTGTACTGGATTTTTCTGAAGATAGTGCGCATCCCACAGGTTATGCCCTCCTTGAAAGAGGTGCACGCCATCCACTGCGATAATCTTTGCATGGTTCCATGACACCCCCCTGCGCCATGCACCGACCCACAACTGAATGTTACAGGTATCCTTCCGGATGCCGCTCACGAGCTCTCTGATCAAAGCATGGCAATTGACAGGCATGCCGATGATGTTTCCGAACATGATGCGGATGATTATGGGTGGTCCTCGTTGTTCCACTGCAGTGGTATTGATTGACTGTATTGCCGTCTTCATGCGTTCCATGAATTTGCCGTCTGGTGGGCTCAAACTCGCGACGTCGCACCAACGCTTGGTTTTCGCCATGATTCCCGCAATCCTTTCCGGGAGCCAATCAGAATGCCCTTCGTCTGGATCGTTCTGACTATGCCATGTATTCTGGGGTGTATCACACACCCTGCCTATGATCTGCCCCGAAGTAACATTCCAACACTCGTGATGGGAATAATTGTGGCTCCAACGCAATGTATGGTATGCTGCTTCCGCGATGTACGAAATACCTTCTGCACTCTTGTCCTTACACTCGCCTGTGGAAGACAAGTCGTCTGTGTCCTGCCAGCAACACTGCATTGGCAATATAAGTGGGACAATCGCCACTGGGGACTCAGAGCCAGACCAACTTGAGCCAGCGCGGGTAAACGGAGAAAACGCGAGCGTGTGAGCCCGAGCGTGGGGTGCGGACCAGAGGCGGTTGACAACAGAAGACTGGATGCGAGGCGGAAGGGCTCCCAACGCACCCAAGGCCTTGGTCAGACCTGCTTCTCCCGGGCACACGCCGACATGGAACACGGACTACGGATCCGCAGATCTGACACGTGGGCGCTACCCCCCCGTGCAAAAGGCAGCTGGTGTTTTTCTACACGCCTCCCCCCCCCGATTTCGATGTTCCATGCAGTGCCGATCTCTTGTTGCGCACTCCGCCCGTCGCACGATCAGCATTGAAGTGGGGGGCCGGGGGGCTAACCAAGCAGCAGCTGCTTTTCGCACGGGATTGTTTACCAGCCTGGAACATATCGCTATCCCTGAGCTGGGCATCGCCGCATCACAATGCCAATCTTTGGGATGCCCTCAGTTTCTGAGGGTGCATCCCTAAGATTGTCATCGCCTTTTGGCGTGTCAATCTCAGGGATAGGGAGAAGTTCGAGGCCGGTGAATTCTAGGTCCACGGCTCAGGGAAGGCACCTCCCGAAGCGAGAGGCCAGCACCGCCCGATACTCGGCGCCGGAGCGCGCCGCTTCTGCACACGGAAACGGGGCGCGTCGCCCAGCCACGTACACACATTGTGTGAATCCACGCCTGCGCTCCTCCTCCTCCTCCTCCTCCTCCTCCTCCTCCTCCTCCTCCTCCTCCTCCCCCGCCCCCTCCCCTGGCCCTGCCCGCCGCCGTCGTCCGTCGTTGCTGCGATCGTTCAGCTGTCGTCCTCGTCCTCGCCGTCGCTGTTCGTCGTCGCCGTCGTGTCCGTGGCTCCCCCATTGCTCTCCGCCTGGACTCCTCTCGCCCCGTCGGGGCGCGCGGGGCCACCCTGGAATCTCAGAGCCCCTGCCCCCCCTGGCTGGCGACGTCAGCGTGCCTGCGCATGCCTGCGCACACGTGTGCGAGTGTGCACAGGCATGCGCAGAGGGCGCGCCGCTGGATGCCCCGGAGGGGGGGGGGGAGGTCCAGACGACGCCCCCCCCCCCCCCCCCCCTCCATCCGCCCCTTTCCCCGGTCCGTCGTCGCGGGATCCCCTTCCTTTCCCGATCCGCCGTCCCAGGCCCCTCCTGCCTTCCAGAAGGGGGGGGGGGGGCGTTCGAGCCCCTCCCCACCCTGTGGACTCTGAAATCGGACCCCACCCCCCCACCCCCTCCCCCTCGGCCACGCCTCCCCCCCTAACTTCAGAACACTCTTCCCTTATCCTACTGCCCTGACGCACCCTAACCCTCACAACCTAGCCGCCACACCCTAAGCCTAAACACACAAACCCGAACAACCTAACCCTAACACCTTAATACCCAAATGCTAACACCCTAACCCTAACACCCTAAGCCGAACACTACCGCCCTGAGCCGTAAGCCCTAACCCTGACACCCAAACCCGCACCCTACCGCCCTAACCCTAACACCCGAACCCTAACACCCGACCCCTACCTAGCCCTAACGCCCTACCGTACCGCCCTAACCCGAACCCGTCCACCCTAAGCGTAACACCCTGACACCAATACCCTAACACCCTACTCCGAACCCTGACACCCTAATCTTACCACCCTGGCCCTAACAACCTAACACCCTGAACCGTAACACCCTACCCGTAACACCCTAAGCCAAACACCCGAATCCTAATACCTATACGACCACCCTTCGAGTGATAAGGAGGTTCGGGGGGGGAGGAACCAACGTCTCACTCGATCGGTCTCACTATCGATCTCAGTATCGGTCTCGCTCGATCGATCTCCCTCGATCGATCTCCCTCGATCGATCTCACAATCGATCTCACTCGATCTATCTCACACTCGATCTCACTCGATGATCATCATCATCATCATCATCATCATCATCATCATCATCATCATCATCATCAACATCATCATCATCATCATCATCATCATCATCATCGTTCGCATCATCATCAGCATCATCATCATCAGCATCACCATCATCATCATCATCAGCATCAGCATCAACATCAGCATCAGCATCATCAGCAGCAGCATCATCAGCATCAGCATCAGCATCAGCATCAGCATCAGCATCACCATCATCATCATCATCATCATCATCATCATCATCATCATCATCATCTCATCGTCAACATCAACATCAACATCAACAACATCAACATCATCATCATCATCATCATCATCATCATCATCATCATCATCATCATCAGCATCAGCATCATCATCATCATCATCATCATCATCATCATCATCATCATCGCGGGACACCGCGGGACACCGGCGGGACACCGCGGGGCACCGCGGGACACCGCGGGACACCGCGGGACACCGGCGGGACACCGCGGGCCACCGGCCGCCCGGAAGGGAGACATTTGGTCCGGCCGCGCCTCAGCCACACGGGACACCAGCGGGACACCGGCGGGACACCGCGGGCCACCGGCCGCCCGGAAGGGAGACATTTGGTCCGGCCGCGCCTCAGCCACAGGAGACTTTCTTCTCGCCCGCCCACGCAGCTTCGCCTCGCCCGCACGCACGGCACGCACGAACACGAAACCGAAATCGATTTCCCGGTAGGGGGGCTCTCCGTTCCACTTCGATCTCACCCCCTCACCTTCGACCCTAGCGCCCGGACCCTAACCCTAAGCTCCAACCCCTAAGCCCAAAGCCCTAATCTCTAAGCCCAAAGCGCCGCGCCCTCAGCCTTCAGCCCTGAGACTATACTCCGAGGCTTTAACCCTAAGCCCCAGGCTACAAGCTCCAAGGCATAAACCAACAGCCTTACGCTCTAAGTGGCGACGATTGTACAATTCGAAGCCCCCCAGGGAGCTGCTAGTTCCCGGCTTGGTGTGCGTACTCTCTTACTCCGCCGTGCCTCCCAGGAGCCTACGAAATAGCGACGGCTGCGCAGTTCGCATCCCCCCAGGGAGCTGCCAGGTCCCGGCTGGGTGCGCGTACTCCCCTACTCCACCGTGCCTCCCAGGAGTCCACAACAGTGGCGACGGTTGCGCAGTTCGCAGCCCCACAGGGAGCTGCGAGGTTTCGGCTGGGTGCGCGTACTCCCCTACTCCGCCGTGCCTCCCAGGAGTCCACTACAGCGGCGACGGTTGCGCAGGTCGCAGTCCCCGAGGGAGCTGCGAGGTTTCGGCAGGGTGCGCCTCCCCAACTCCGCCGTGCCTCCCAGGAGTCCACTACAGTGACGACGGTCGCGCAGGTCGCAGTCCCCGAGGGAGCTGAGAGGCCCGAGCTGGGTGCGCGTACTCCCCTACTCCGCCGTGCAAATATCAGGAGCCCACGGAAGTGGCGACGGTTGCGCAGGTCGCAGTCCCCCAGGGAGCTGAGAGGCCCGAGCTGGGTGCGCGCACTCCCCTGCTCCGCCGTGCAAATATCAGGAGCCCACGGAAGTGGCGACGGTTGCGAAGTTCGCAGCCTATCAAGGGACTGCGAGATCTCGGCTGGGTGCGCGTACTCCCCTACTCCGCCGTGCCCCCCATGAGCCCACGGAAGTGGCGACGGTTGCGCAGTTCGCAGCCACCCATGGAGCAGCGCAGGAGGAGGCAGGAGGACGTGGGAGGAGAAGCGGAAGGAGCGGATACCACATTGCTCTATTCAAAACGAGTGCCCAGCACAGGATTGTTGGGAAAATACAATCCGGTGCATACTGGCTGCTGTTACCATTACCTTCTCAAGCCTTCAACCCTCACGAGCCCCGATGTCACATATTCGCAGTTCGCAGCCGCCCAGGGATGGCGAGGTCGAATCGAAGTCTACGTAAGGCATCACTCTGCTGGACCCCCCATCAGCCCTCGAAACTGTCGACAGTTTCACTGTTCGCTGCCCCCCCAAGCAGGCTTCAAAAGTGGCGACGGTTGTGCAGTTCGCACCCCCCAGGGATGGCGACGTCTAATCTGAATCTACCCCAAAGCGTCACTCCGCTGGCCCCCCGACAGCAGCCCTGAAAAGTGCCACCAGTTTCATAGATCGCTGCCCCTCCCCGGGGATGGCGATATCTAATCTAGGTTTACGTAAGGCGTCACTTCCCTGGACCCCCCAGCAGCCCTCGAAAGTGTCGACAGTTTCGCAATTCCAGCCAAGGATGGCGATATCTAATCTAGGTTTGCGTAAGGCGTCACTCCCCTGGACCCCCCAGCAGCCCTTGAAAGTGTCGACAGTTTCGCAATTCCAGCCAAGGATGGCGATATCTAATCTAGGTCTGCGTAAGGCGTCGCTCCGCTGGATCCCCCAGCAGCCCTCCGAAGTGTCGACAGTTTCGCAGCTCGCAACCCCTACAAGGATGGCGAGGCTTAGTTGTCGCCGCTTTCGAGGGCTGCTGACCCCCAGCAGCCCTCGAAAGCGGCGACAACTTTGCAGTTCGCAGCCCCACAGGTATGGCGAGGTTTAGTTTAGGTCTGCGTAAGACGGTCAGACGTGATTCCGCCGGACCCCCCTGCAGCCCTCGAAAGTGGCGACAGATTCGCCTCGAAGCCCCCGAGGGATGGCGAGGTGTAGCGTACATAGACCTGCGTAAGGCGCCGCTCTGCTGGACCCCCCAGCAGCCCTCGAACGTGGCGACAATATCGCAATTCGCAGCCTCCCAACGAACCCCCAAGCAAGACGGCGAGGTAGAAGGCAAGGTAGCCGGCAGGTAGGACGAGACAGGAGGAGTGGGGCGGGAGGAGGAGGAGTTCTGGACCGCAGTGCTCTGTTCAAAGCGAGAACCAATGCAGGAGTGTTGAGAGAACACCATGCGGCGCACATCTGCTGATCTTCGCCTCGCCTTCTCAGGCCTACAACCCTCACGATTCGATTCAAACATAATGCTTTTCTCCACATCCCGATCGCACATCTGCTGATATCAACATCGACTTCTGAAGCCCTGAACCTTCACGATCCTATGCAAATGATGCGTTTAGTTTTTTTTTTTCTGCACACGCGCAATCTGCGCCGCTCACGATGCTTTTTCACAAAAGCACTATGCGAAGCACATCTGCTGAACTAAACATCGCCTTCTCAAGCTTTCAACCTTCACAATCCTATGCAAATGATCTGTTTTTCTGTGCACCTCCTGTGTAAGCCTTTCACGAGTGCCGATCACGATCCTCTGGCCTAACACACAGAGACACAGAGGTTTCCACCCCAAGCCTCTCCAGCGCAAAGGGGGGGAGGGATGGGCGGTCCGAAATCCCCCCCTCTCCGGCGGGAGAGGGGGGTTCCCGAAACCCCCACCCCCTCCTTTCAAAGGGAGAGGGGTGGTCTCCCCTTTAAAGGCGGGGGGGGGGGTGCGAGCAAGCTCCCCCTTTCTGTTAGAGGGAGGGCTCCGAAAATCCCTCCCTTTGAAGGGAGGGGGGGATGTGCGAGCACCCCCCCTTTTCAATTAGAGGGACATCCACTGGCACTGTTTCGTTATTTGCAAGTGCTCCCCCGCGCCCCTTGTCGGCCTCCAGACGGCCTGGAGATAGCGCAATGTCGATCCCATACGACCTCGATGCCCCAAGACCGCCCAATATGGCCCAGCGATTCCCCAGAGGCTTTAAAGCGACGCCAAGAGGCTCTGATAATCTCTGGGCAGACCTCAAGGCACGCTCATAGAGGTCCCCTGGGGAGGCTCAGAGAGCCCAATAGCCCAAGCCCAGAAACGTGCCCAACTCATCTGCAAACAATTGGCACCAGCAGCATGCTCACCATACTCGTTGATCATTGGAGCAAGCATGCGGACGACGAAAAGACATGGTATTAGCAACGATGACGCAGCGACCTTGCGCGGTGGCTTGCGCGGGACGCCAACGTGGCACACCGTGTAGACAAGAAAAGGGCACTTAAGCGCGGCCTTGCGCGGGAACCTTGCGCGAATGTCTGCGTAATGAACATAATTTTCTTCCGTTGCTGGTGTGGCTCCCTGCGGAAGCTTTATACAGGTAGCCGTGCCGCTGCACGCCATATGGGACCGATTGGGCGCAACACTGCGGGAAACGAGGCTGAATGTGACGAAAAAAAGGACGACAACTGAGATGAGGAAAGGGCGACTGGAACGTGGCGATAGCTGCTCTCGGGCCGGGCGAAAGGGGGGGATATCAAAGGGGGTATTTGAGAATCAGCTCGCGCAGCTGATTTTTTCGGCGCCAGGCCATGTTTCGAGGCATGGGCCCCTCGGTGGGGCTGAAACCAGCTGCATGCAGCAGATTTCGTAGCCCCCCCCTTTCCCCATCCCCCCTTACGTTCGGCCCAGTGCTCGCCTGGCAGCGCCCAAAAGCAAGGAGCGCCGTTTCACGTGGCACCACCCCGCCAGACCCCCAGGACAGAGGGACGGGAGAGTGGCGAGGGCTGCCCGCCTGGCAGCACCCATGGACTTGCCGTCGCTCGGACGCCCATTCCTCGTGCGCTTTCCCGTTTCGTGCGCGTTTCTCTCGGCGGCGCGCACAAGGGGGTGGAGGGCGGGGGGAAGGCTTCGTCGAAGGAGGCTGCTTCTTAGATGGCGCCGGCCTTACATCTAAAGATAAGGCAACACGCCTTCTAAGAAGCAGGGGTGCCTCTAAGAACCTCCCCCCCCTCCCCCCACCCCCCTCTGTGCGTGGCTGATTTTTTTTCCCCAGGATGATCCAGGATGCTCCTCGATGATCCCCGTCGAGGAAAAAGTACTCCAGATTTCGTAATAAAGGGAGGGGGGTCTCATTTCGGGGGGGGTCTCTTCCAGGCTATCTTGGAGGGCCTGGGGGGGTCTGGGGACGATGTTTTGGAGGGTTCTCCCACGGGGGAGGTCTGAAATGGCTTGTCTTGGAGGGTCCAGACCCCCTCCCTTTTATTACGAAATCTGGAGTACACACACGTCCGAACGATACCAAAGTGGAGAGCGACAGCTCACCCGCGCCTGTGCCCGCCGCTCCTCCGCCGCAGCCGCCCCGGGCGGTGCGCAGGACGGCGACCACGGTTGCGCGCCCGGCGGCGCCCCCAGGAGGGCGATGTCTGGTGCGAGCCTCTACGCGCCGCGGAAGGGAGTTTTTCGGTCTCTGAGTGCTAAAAACCAATTGTTGAATTCAAAAAGGACTAGGTTTTGGATTCAAAAAACCAATTCGTGAATCCAGAAAGCATGTTTTGAATTTTAAAACCAAGTTCTGAGTTCAAGAAATCTTTTTTTGAATTCAAAAAAGAATATTTGAATTCAGAAAGCCAGTTTTTGGAACACAGAATCCAATTCTTTGAATTCAAACACCTGCCCCCCTGTTGGCAAGACTAAGGCTCAAGGTCTCCCAGATGGGGTCCGAGTAGATGGGGCCGGAGCATCGCGCCGCATCGCCGATGCATCGGCGATGCGGCTCGATCCAGAGCCCGACTCCCTCCACGCCGACGTCGCCGACGCATCGCAAACGCCGCCGATGCATCGGTGATGCGCCGGCGATGCGGCGCGATCCCCCGACCCCACTCGGACCCCATCTGGGAGGCCCAGAAAACGAGTCCTGGATCCTGGGGCTTTGCTCCGAGGCCAGCTCTCTGAGGACCCGCTTCGCCGAGGACCCCGGCCGCCGGGCCTCGGGACCGTCAGCCAGCGACTCGGGAAGAGAAGCGGGTCCTGGAGACCTCGGGGGCCGACGTCGTGAGCCAATCCTGGCGGTGGGGGTTCTGGGCTTTGCGGTGGGCGCATGCGCTAGGAAGCCGTGCTGCAAGAATTCTGGGGGGGCATGCTGCTCGGTCGATGTTGGTCTTCGCGGAGAAGCTCCGGAACTCCAATGTGTGCCCGGGGTCGTCGGGAACGACTGTCCGTGGGCCAGCCGCTGGCAGGCTGGTTTCTTATCTGGTGCGCCCACTGTAGTGCAAGCGTTGGTCTGAGAGCTCGATGGAAAACCACTTACACAACATACATCTCAAAATGCACGCCCGACCCTGTCCTGCAGAAGTCCGTCGCGCATAACGAGGCAGCAGTTGGTGGTCTCCTGAGGAGGTCGCACCACGCTGATGATAGCGAACAAAGGGAACGGATGTGGGTGGGGAGAGGGGGAGGGATGGAGGGTGAGGTGTGGGAGAGGCAGGGAGGAAGGGAGAGGGAGGGAGAGGAGGGACAAGTGGGGTGGAAGGAAGGATAAAGGGAGGGTTGAGGGAAGGAGGGCGAGGGAGTGGTTGTGTAAGGGTGTGGATGGAGAGACGATGGAGGCAGGGACGCGGACGAACGGTGTGTGTGTGTGTAGGGTCCAGGGGGGCAAGGAAAAGGAGCAGTCGTAGGACTTGGAGGACGACGGGGGGCCTCTCTGGGCAGCTGGCGAGGTGTGCGCGTGCGTGCGTGCGTGCGTGCGTGCGTGCGTGCGTGCGTGCGTGCGTGCGTGCGTGCGTGCGAGCGTGTGTGTGTGTGTGTGTGTGCGTGCTATAAATCACAAGCCGATGCCGTTTCGGCGGTGGAGAAACCTCCCTTTCGTAAACCTCCCCTTAGTGAAAATGGCCTGGGAACGAAACCGACGGACCTGGACCCACAAAAATAACGGCCGCGACGCCCTCTCGCGAACCGAAAACGGCCAATTCCCCAATCGACGTGTCAAGGTAGGAGGTCTATCCACCTCTCACCGTTTGAAAAGGGATACCGTGCGTAGGTTTGTTTGATTTGCGTTGATTGTCTTGGTTGGGGAAGGTGGATTCTCTCCCTCTCTCTCACACACACTCTCTCCTCCTGCATGGCCGCTACCGTGCCGCTGGGCAGTCACTGGAATCATGTCAGGACCCTTCGACTCCTCTGTGTTGAGTCTTATCTTCTCGGTTTGGGGGCACAGGCTCCCAGGGGGCGGGTTTCCTTTAGACCGCCGCGTGACTTCTGGGGTGTTGCACATGGCTTCTCCATCGGCATCGGGAGCGTGGTTGAGAGTCCATATTTCCAGCATGGCCCAAAACGGTCGGTGGGCCCGAGCTGGAGCCTTCTTGGGCGGACCTTGGGCTGTCTAGGAGACTTCAGGAGAATCGTTGAAGCATCACATGTCTTTAATTGTATTCTGCTTTTCGGTAAGAATAGAGGGCAACACATCCACCCCCATACTAACCACCCCGACACGCGAAGCCGTTTACAAAACGCCCCCACTGAAGGAATCGATCATGGCAGAACTATTTAACAAACGCCCAAGGCCGTGTAGTAAACGCCAATTGTCCGGTCCAGGTGTTTTCCTCCCTTGAAAGAACGCCCACGACCTCCCGAGGCTCCCACAGTATTGCCCAATGAACCGCCCAAGAGGGACTCGAGTTGACACTCCGAGCGCTGATGTGCGCGCTCGCACTTGAAGCTCGGCGGCCGCGCGCCCGACGTCGCGGCGGCCTCACGTCTGGTAGCCGCAATAGGTCTTCAGTGCCCCCCACAGTGCTGGTACATTATTCTTTCTTCCCTGCCCCAATTTTGGAGGCCTGGGAATGGGCACCAACACCAACTCAGGGGGTTGCCTCCACAGGGGGGAAGATGATCCTGGATTTCGGAGTTGGTGGTAATGTTTCGGTCACCTTGGAAGCCAGAATATTACCACCATCACCGAGATCGGGATCTTCTCCCATCGGTGGAGGCACACTGCCGATATTGGTGTTGCTGTCAACCTCTAGGCCTGCGATCATTACTTGAGGGCTGCCGACGCCCAACAACAACTGGCAAACAACTGCTGTTCCGACGCCGCAGCCAGCGCCGTGGTCGTCGTCGTCGCCGCCCTCGCCGCCGTGGTCGCCGCCCAGCAGGCGCCCAAGCCCCCGCACCTATACCTGCCAGCCAAGAGCCAAAACTCTGGGCGGGGGGGGGCGGGCGGCCCGTCCAACCTTAAAAGCCTCCTCATGCGCGCGGCAACCGGCGGAGACAGACCGTGGGGGGCGATACCCTCGTCCTCCTCCTCCTCCTCCTCCTCCTCCTCCTCCTCCTCCTCCCCCTCATCCCCCTTCTTCTTCTCCTCCTCCTCCTCCTGCTCATGCAACTTCTCCTCCTGCTCCTCCTCCTGCTGCTCCTCCTCCTCCTCCTCCTCCTCCTCCTCCTCCTCCTCCTCATGCAACAAGTGGCATGCGTGCGGCGCATGCGCGCGGCAACCATGGGAGGCGGCGGTTAGCGCGGCGAGAGCCGACGACGGACGCGGAGAAGGGAGAACCTGCTTAGTTGTCATGCACATGCTTCTTGGGAGTGGTACCCGAGGTACCCAAGGAGGCACCCGAGGTACCCAGGGAGGTACCCGAGGTGCCCAAGTGTTGTCATGCACATGCTTATTGGGAGGGGTACCCGAGGGACCCAATACCCAAGGTGCTCAATAGTTGTCATGCACATGCTTATTGGGAGTGGTACCCGAGGTACCCAAGGAGGCACCCGAGGTACCCAGGGAGGTACCCGAGGTGCCCAAGTGTTGTCATGCACATGCTTATTGGGAGGGGTACCCGAGGGACCCAATACCCAAGGTGCTCAATAGTTGTCATGCACATGCTTATTGGGAGTGGTACCCGAGGTACCCAAGGAGGCACCCGAGGTACCCAGGGAGGTACCCGAGGTGCCCAATTGTTGTCATGCACATGCTTATTGGGAGGGGTACCCGAGGGACCCAAGGAGGCACCCGAGGTACCCAGGGAGGTACCCGAGGTGCCCAATGGCTGTCATGCACATGCTTAGTTGTCATGCACATGCTTATTGGGAGTGGTACCCGAGGTACCCAGGGAGGTACCCGAGGTGCCCAAGTGTTGTCATGCACATGCTTATTGGGAGGGGTACCCGAGGGACCCAATACCCAAGGTGCTCAATAGTTGTCATGCACATGCTTATTGGGAGTGGTACCCGAGGTACCCAAGGAGGCACCCGAGGTACCCAGGGAGGTACCCGAGGTGCCCAAGTGTTGTCATGCACATGCTTATTGGGAGGGGTACCCGAGGGACCCAATACCCAAGGTGCTCAATAGTTGTCATGCACATGCTTATTGGGAGTGGTACCCGAGGTACCCAAGGAGGCACCCGAGGTACCCAGGGAGGTACCCGAGGAGCCCAATTGTTGTCATGCACATGCTTATTGGGAGGGGTACCCGAGGGACCCAAGGAGGCACCCGAGGTACCTAGGGAGGTACCCGAGGTGCCCAATGGCTGTCATGCACATGCTTAGTTGTCATGCACATGCTTATTGGGAGTGGTACCCGAGGTACCCAAGGAGGCACCCGAGGTACCCAGGGAGGTACCCGAGGTGCCCAAGTGTTGTCATGCACATGCTTAGTTGTCATGCACATGCTTATTGGGAGTGGTACCCGAGGTACCCAAGGAGGCACCCGAGGTACCCAGGGAGGTACCCGAAATGCCCAATTGTTGTCCGGCTGCCGGCGACCGGCGACCGGCGACCGGCTGGCCGGCGACCAGCGTCCGGCGCCCGGCGACCGGCGGCCCCATGCGGGGGACCGGCTTCCTCCTCCTCCTCCTCCTTTCGGGTCGTCCGTCGGCCTGTCGGCCGCGCTTCGGCGCATGCACCCTTACCCTTACCCTTACCCTCCTCCGCCTCCTTCTCCTCCTCCTCCAACTCCAACTCCTCCTCCTCCTCCTCCTCCTCCTCCTCCTCCTCCTCCTCCTCCTCCTCCTCCTCCTCCTCCTACTCCCCCTGACCACCCCAGGGGGTGAGCTGGGGCCAACGCTTCGGATCGGATCCGGCCGTGGCCACGAGGAGGCCCAGAGAGCCACGAGGACACACACACACACAGCAGACTGCATCCCCGATCCTCGAGCGTCGGCTCTCCTCCTCCGCCTCCTCCTCCTCCTCCTCCCCCCTTCTGGGCGGGAGGCCCCGCCGCCCTCCCCGCCGGCTCCTGCGCAGAGGCGGAGAGGCCCTGCACCGCAGGGGTGATTCGTTGCCTGCGGGAGGCGCTCGGCAGCGGGCAGCGGCCGGGTGCGGCAAGGCAGCGGGCGAGCGTGGGACCGAAATGCCCCTGGCGGCTGCCCTTTGGGCGGCTCAAGTGCTGTGGCTGCTACATATCGGCGGTCATGGGCTAGCCCGAGTCTGAGCAGCATGTCTGTGTGAGTCTGTGCGTGAGTGCCAGTGCGTGGCTGAGTCTGGGTGGGGGTCTGAAACTGAATGAGTCTGAGTGCGATTGATCCGAATGCTTGAGGTAGGAATGTGGGTGAATCTAAATATGAGCGGGTCTGAACACAAATGGATCTGTGTGTGACATGTGTATGAGAGATCTGAGTGAGTCGTAGTGTGAGCGAGTCCGAGTGTGGGTGAGTCTCAGTCTGAGTGACTCTGTCAGTGAGTTCGACCTGCGTATGAGCACATCTGAGTGCGAGAAGATCTGTGCCAATGAGTTTGAATCTGAGTGAGTCTGAATGTGGAACGGAGATGTCCGGAGGGTGGGAAGCGGGGGTGTCACACGAATAACAGAGGCCCCAAACTTAGAATGTAGAGGGCAAAAGCCACGCGGGGCGCGCCTTTGAGAGTTCATACAAATGTGACTGTTTGGGTCTCGGGCGACCCCCAGCGCCGTGATTCTCTTGCAGCGTGGACCCGCGAAATTCTCGACGCCTTCCCAAGAGGCCGGCGTTTCATTCTGGGTCGCCTTTTGACGCCCCCCCAGGGCCTGGTCAAGGGCCCCTCCTCAAGCTGAAAACTGGCAAAGTCTTCCGTCGTGGCTTTTTCACGCGAGGGGGCCTGCATTCCGAGGTCACCAAGCCGATCCGATGGCGCGTTCTGGCCAGGACTTCGAGGCGGATCCAGCCGTGCCGATGAAAACCTTCCAAGAGGCGTCAGGATCTCATAGAAGCCACGGGCTTCAAAGTTTCGGCCATTCGATATTTCGAGCAGCGAGAGCGTTGTGCTTCTTTGTTTGGTGTTGTGCTGATTGTTTGTCGATGCATTCCTCCCCCGCAAGGGCGTATATCTACCATACGCTGCCAAACTCGGTCAACAACTGGATCCGAATCTCTCTCACGCGTCCTGTGAAGATGATGCCGAACGCAGTACACGTCGGTCGGAAGAAGAGGTAAACACCTGAAATAGGAAGGCGGATCACGTGGATTGGGTTCAGGCCCTTCCAGAGAATAACAGCACACAGCAAACGCCTATCTGTTTATCTGTTCTCGAACTAGGAAGGCGCCGAACGCAGATTTGGATCTGGGGATCCAGAAATACCTGCTCTCAACGATCGACGTGTGCGTCCGATACGTTTGCATCTCCTCAACGCTGCGTCCCCATGGTACGAGCAGCGAGGCCGTGGGCCCGGCCGCCGCTGGAGAGGAGGCGGTGACCGCTGCTGCGCTGGCCGCGGCGGCGGGGGGACGGGCGCGCATCGGCACGACTGTGTTGGCCGTCGCGTCCTTCGGCACGTAGAGGCTCGCCTCGGGGCGGAGCGAGAAGAGGGCAGCTTGGTTCGCCTCCCTCCTCCTCCTCCTCCTCCTCCTCCTCCTGGAGGGGATCCAGGTGCGGTTGGCCCGAATGAACCTTCCAGGATTTCGAGAACCGGATTCCCTTTGGGTAGGGTAACCTACCGTTGCGCAGCATGCGGAACTGGGCCGATTTAAAGGTCGTGCATTCCCCGAACAGCCGAGCTGGTCTTCCCGTGGTGTAAGACCCGCATCTGTTACGGTGCAAGACCACCGCTCCTGCCCAAAAGAAGTGGGCAGGCTCGGGCGGCACCACTGGATTAAGAACAGAGACCAGCGATCTCGGGAACGGCGTGCACGGTCCCCTCCTGCAGTGGAAGGGTCTGGTCGTGGCTCTGCTACCTGCCATTGGTTAAGGGCCCACCGAGTTTTGTGTTTACCGAGACGACCAGAGGCGCTTCCTGTGGAGGTCCTAAAGGTCTCCTCGAGGTCACCGGCAACGACCTTCGCTTTTACCCAGGGTCCCAGGAACAAACAAAGCACCTCAAAAACATCCGGCCAAGTTTTGTAGCTGGTCTCTACACGATCAACGTCGTCTTTACAACCTCGACCTGTAGCAATGTCCTTAGCTAGAACATCCGTCCACTCGTTACCGAGGACCCTCCTGTGCTATTCCACAGACCTGTCCGCACGGAGAGTGCTTTGATGGGTCTTGATCTGCTGAATTTGCCAATCCTGCGTGCTAGTGGGTTGGTTGATCTGTCGCCAGTGCCCAGCTTGTTGCCTCCTGCCATCTCGCGATTTGCCAAGGACATCAAGACCTTGTACGATAGCATCACCATCCGGATACAGCAACCTCTTCTCGCAAACAGCGGGGTGGCGGGGCGAATCGCGGAACCACCAACACAAATCTCGGCCCCAGGATCACCCCAAGCAAACTGCTCGATGAGACCAGACCTGTCGAGGTATACTCAACTCTGTCATCTTCAGGGGGGGGGGTTCTCGACGAGAGGCACCTCCATGCAGAGACAACTGCACAGGGGGCCCCGTGGCCCAGCCTCAAGGGCCGAATTCATCGGAGCTTTGTCCAGCTGCTGGCGAGGAGTGCCACCGAACGGGCAAGGCCACACGCGGTGAACAGCCATGCCAGGAGCTCCACAAGGCTGGCGCTTCATGGGAACTTTGTGTACCCTCGCTGCTGCAGGACTGCGCCTGCTTGCCGGAGGATCGGCTTGGCATGCGCGCTGTGCTTGCCTGAGCCCCGCGCGCTTGAAACACGATGCGTCCACAGCCCTCTCTAGCGAATTAGGCTAGCCCTTGCAGACTGGACGTCCTGGAGCTTGTCACAGTCCTGTGAAAGCTTTGTTTTAGAGGTCCGCCCGCCTTCGTCCCCCTCCTCGTCCTCGTCCCTCTCTGCTCCTCCTCCTCCTCCTCCTGCTCCTCCTCCTGCTCCTGCTCCTCCTCCTCCTGCTCCTGCTCCTTCTCCTCCTCCAACGACGACGACGACGATGACGTTGACGACAAAGCAAACGACGCGCGAGTGGTCCCCGAGAAGGCGCCTGGGCAGCAGCCTCTCCCGCGTTGCGGGGCCCTCTCCCTCCCGCCCTCCCCCATCTTACCCCCCCCATGATCTCCCGTCCACTCTCCACGCAAAATTCCTAGCTACAGCTGTATAATTTTGGTGCGACTTGGATTGGCAAGCGATCCTCTCGTAGGAGAGCCTAGAATCTAATTGATAAATCGGACCGGCGATCGACATGAATCGGGTCCGCAGAAATCGGCAGCCAAGTCGGTCGAACCGAATGAAATCGACCAGCCAGTCGGCCTCCTTTGAGGTCTCAAATCGATTCTCTACCCTGCTACCCTGGTAGCTTGCTACTCTGCTGGGCTACCCTGCTACCTTGCTACCTTCCTGCGGCCTCGATGCCGAGCAAGGTAACAGGGTGGCAGGGTAGCAAAGCGGTGCAACATCGATCCGCCAGCCTGCTACCATGCTACCTTGCTGTGGCCTCGCAGCCGAGCAAGGTAGCAAGGCAGCAGGGTAGCAAGGTCGCAGGGTAGCAAGGTAGCAGGGCGGCAGGGTCGCCGGGTAGCCGGGTAACCGGGTAGCGGGGTAGCAGGGTAACAGGGTAGCAAGGTAGCAGGGTAGCAGGGACTGGGGACAGGGTTGCCGTGACTGGGGACAGGTTCGCCGTGACTGGGGGCGCGTTCGCCGTGACCGGTGACAAAGTCGCCGTGACTGGGGACAGGGTCGCCGTGACTGGGGACAGGGTCGCCGCGACTGGGGACAAGTTCGCCGTGACTGGGGGCAAGCTCGCCGTGACTGGGGACAGGTCGCCGTGATTGGGGACAGGGTCGCCGTGGCTGGGGACAGTGTCGCGGTGACTGGGGACAAGGTCGCCGCGACTGGGGACGGTTTCGCCGTGGCCGGGGACGAGCTCACCGTATATATCCATATATATGTGTGTGTAAACACACATCCAGAGTTACATTCATACGTATAAACATATTACGTATACTTCTATACACACGTATAGATGCACATGCATGTATACATGTGTGCATGTTTTTTTTTGCGTGTCCGCATGCAAGGTTGTATATTTATATACTATACATATATGTATACATGTGCATGCACATACAAACATACATACGCACATACATATATGCATACGTACATGCATACAACACCAATCCACTTGTATTTAAACATGCACAATGATATGCATACACATACGATGACGCATATGCGTATACATCTGCGTCTTCATATACACATGCACAATCACACATATATATATGTATATATATATATATATATATATATATAATATATATATATCCGCCGGCCCCCTTGTGGGGCCACCAGGCTGTAGGCGCGGGTTCGCAGTTTCCAGTACCAGTTGTAGCTTGTAGTTTCCAGTGTTACAGTTCTGCTTCTTGCTGGTTACTGTAACTAGTTGACTTCTTGCTGGTTACTGTAACTAGTTGATTGACCGCGCGAGGGGGGGGGAGGCCCAAACAAGACTTTTAGCGTCTCCTGGGCGCGTTGTCTGAATTGCTGGGGGGGCTCGAAATCGACACCCCTCACGCAGATCCGCGGGGTCAGGGTTCAAAAACACAGGGGATGTGCCACATTTCTGAAATTCGGTGCCACCCCTCACGCAGATCCGCGGGATCAGGGTCCAAAAACATATGGGATTTGCCACATTTCGGAAATTCGGTGCCACCCCTCACGCAGATCCGCGGGGTCAGGGTCCAAAAACACAAGTGATGTGCCACATTTCTGAAATTCGGTGCCACCCCTCACGCAGATCCGCGGGGTCAGGGTCCAATAACACATGGGATTTGCCACATTTCTGCAATTCGATGCCACCCCTCACGCACATCCATCGCAAGGCGTGGTAACCCAAACTGCGAGAACTCCCTCGACCCTGCAATCGCAAGGTGTGGTAACCAAGCCCGTAAACCATACACGTCTTACCAATCGCCAGGTGTGGTAACCCCTCTTGTGATCAGTTGTTTTTGCTGACTGCGAATCGGCTCCGCATGAAGTTTCGATACTGCCTCACGACAGCGCCAAGGCCTCATGACTTAGCTCTTCCATGGCCCATTCTCCGAGAGAGGGGGCCGGCGGCAGGGGGCGAAGCCCTTACGGATATATGTATATATATATATATATATATATACACATAAATTTGCACACGCGTATACCATATACATATACATACACATATACATATACACATGTGTATGTAATTGTGTATGTGTATGTGCGCATATGTATATGTATATATAATTATGTTTTGCCAGGCTATATTTTTCACGCCGCAGAAAAGCCTCGCAGCAACGCGCCCTGGTCTCATTCTCGCAGCATCACGCCACGGAGCTAAGTTGGACAGCATCGCGCAGCATCGCGCCACGGTTAAATTCAAAATCCGGTTTCGCGCCACTGTTCATGAGACTGCAATCGGTTGCCATGGCAATGTCCCCTTCAGCGCTCTCTGCCAGAAACACAGACACGCACTGATGCGCACCAGCGGCACCTTGCGGCGCCCGCCTCCGAGAGCACGCTGGAGCACGTGGAACGCCTGCCGCTGAGCTTGTTTTGTTCGCAGACCGTTTGTCCAAACGATGTGCAAGCCACTGCGCGTACCTGGCCCTATCGGCCAAATTTCAACAATGAGATCCAGGTCCGACGTCCCTCTCCGGAATCCAGCGATCCCGCGACTGCCTGCCAGGACGCAAATCTCGAAAGCGCGCTTGATGAAATAATCCCCGGCGTTGAAGATGCGACGACAAGCTGCCAGCGACCCATGGGCAGCGCGCAGTGCATCTCTGCGCCCGCTGATCGTCGTCGCAGTATTCCACTTCTGTAAATTTGCAGCAAGAGCGCTCGAATGATGCGCGAACAACTCGCCGCATGCGCCGGAAAACTCCGAAATGGCCAGTCCCCCATGGGCTTGTTCTCCACGCCAAAACGGCTTCTCCTCACGGACATGCTCAGCCAGCGCCTCCTGGAAGACTGGGTGGGTGGCAGTGGGCACCAGCGATCCCTTCAGAGAGTCCACAATGTCGGGCCGTCCCGAGTATGATGCAACCACCACGAACCGCGCGAGGGCTCCCCATGAGTCAGAACCTGGCTGCGGCTTGTCCTCGCTCGCGAATGCCTCAGCCATGGTCGACACCAGACGCCGCTGGTCTTGTGGAGAATGCTCTTCATACGCTGACACAGGCGTCGACGACCGCAAGACAAAAATTACATAGCTTGTGAATGTTCGCGTGTCAGTGGCATCGGCAAACTTGGCACCGCAACTGCGCGCTCGCCCGTTGGGGGCGCCGCAGACGCGGCAGCGACTGTCAGCCACGCGACTGCCAAGTCTGCTCGTGGCTAGGGGGTTACTTGCCGCTGCTGCTCTCGTACCAACATCCCAAAGGAAACCTATTAGCAATTCCTGAGCACCTGTCTTACGATGCTGCTCAGCTCGCTCGCGCTCCCTTGGGGCACGCTTCCGCAAACGAGCTGCTGCTGACTCGGTCACTTTCGCGGGTGGAACCAAATTATGTTTAAGATGTACACAAAGCGGTAGGAGAGCGCACCTCACACGCGGTGCGGCCCTTGATGGCGAACGACTCTTACACGCTTCGCGCGGCATGCTAGCGGTAGGTTCGCGGTGTAATGAGCAACGGTGAGCGGGATTCTAACGAACAGCCATATGTCCATAACGAATTCATCATGCTTGAGCCGAAATGGCTACATCCTACACAAGCGCGCACGGCATGGCACGGCACGGCACGGCACGCTGGCACGCTGCGTGGCGAAATGACTAGTGGATCGCAAAGTGACCAGCTCAACGCGCTGAGTTCAGCCGTGGCCACGAGCGGCCCCGGAAATGAGAAAACCTGCGTAAAACGTGCCAGCGTCCAAAATGAAACAAAAAACAAACAACAGGAATACGAATAAGAAGTACTGACAATAATGATGCTAATGATGTCCATACACGGCGACTTTGTCTCCAGTCACGGCGACCCTGTCCCCAGTCGCGGCGACCCTGTTACCAGTCGTGGCGACCCTGTCCCCATTCACGGCGACCCTGTCCCAAATCACGGCGACCTTGTCCCCAGTCACGGCGAACTTGCCCCCTGTCGCGGCGACCCTGTCCCCAATCACGGCGACCCTGTCCCCAGTCACGGCGAACGTGCTCTCAGTCACGGCGACCCTGTACCCAGTCCCCAGTCACGGCGACCCTCCCCAGTCACCTCTTTCCCTGTCCCCAGTCGCGGCGACCATGTCCCCAGTCACGGCGACCCTGTCCCTAGCCCTGCTATCCTGCTACCCTGCTACCCTGCTACCCCGCCACCCCGCTACCCCGCTACCTGGCTACCCGGCTACCCAGCTACCCTGCCACCCTGCTACCCGGCTACCCTGCAACCCTGCAACCGTGATACCCTGCTACCCTACCACCTTGCAATCGTGCTCGGCAGCGATGCCGCAACGAGGTAGCAGGGTTGCAGGGTAGCGGATCGATTTTTCACCACCCTGCTACCCTGCCACTCTGCTACCTTGCTCGGCATCGAAGCCGCAGCAAGGTAGCAGGGTAATAGAGTAGCGGGTCGACTTTGCAGGACCGCCGCCCCTGGTGACACAATGGTTTTTGGGCGGTCCCGAGGCCGGGTAAGGGCCCTAGAGGCCGAAACCAGTGAACAAATGTACAGTGACCGTCGTGGTTTTTTCATGTGTTTCATCCCGGGCACATGTTTGACGGTCCCGAAGCCCAGATAAGAGCCCCCGGAAGCCGAAAATGGCAAAAAGCCTCCCGAGTCCGTTTTTGATGGTCCCGAGGCCAAGTAAAGGCCCCGGGGGGCCAAACATGGCGAAAAACCTCCCGTCGGGATGTTTTCCTTTTCCTCCTCCTTCTCCTCCTCCTCCTCCGCCGCCTCCACCTCCTCCTCCTCCTCCTCCTCCTCCTCCGCCTCCGCCTCCGCTTTCGCCTCCGCCTTCTCTCCCCTCCACAGTTACAAAATATGAATACTACTCTCCTCTCTCCCCTGGTGACGTGCAGAAAATGGCCGGCCCCCCTCCGCGTACTGGTTTTTCAAAATGCTGCTCTCGCTGAGGCGCTGGCTTCTTTTTCGGGCCACCGCTCGTTCCGAATCGTGTTCCCGCTGCAGCACTGGCCTCATTTCTGCGATGCCGCTCGTTCCGAATCGCGCTCCCGCTGCAGAGCTGGCGTCATTGTTTCCAGCGCCGTGCCATGGCATGGTTTTCCGTCCTTCCAAATCGGAAACCATCGGAAACCATCGGAAGCCATGCCATGGCAAGGCCCCCCCCGAAAAAACCATCGGAAATGATTCAACATTCGGTGCCATTTCGTTGGTTTTTGGTGTCGCACCCCCCCCACTTCGGGGCGTCGCCACGCCATGCTATGTCAGGCCCCGCGTCCTCCGAATCGCGCTCCCGCTGCAACGCTGGCCTCGTTCCCGCGTTTCCGCTCGTTCCGAATCGCGCTCCCGCTGCAGCGTTATTATTTCCAGCGCCATGCCGCGGCATGGTTTTCGGTCCTTCCAAATCCGCCGACCCCTTGCGGGTCTTTAGGCGCGTGAGATTGTTCCCCCCCCATAACCCCCCCCGGGACCCCAAACAGGCAATTTGACCTCCCCTTTCCTTCGTGGTGGACGACCCTCCGCCGAACTCATCCGAGGCGGTCTGGGCTCCCCGGGCTCGGTTGGGAGCCTCCGACGCCACCCCCAAAATGACCCGAGAGAGCACAAAGTCGCCGAAGGATAGCTTTAACACGCCCTGGGTGGGCCCCAGGCGGCCTACGAGGGCGCCACGACGCTCCGAGGGGCGTTCAACCGGCTGCCGAAGCGGGGCCCCGGAGGCCAAAATCGTGCCATTCCTATAGGACAACGTACATTTTTGGCATATACGCCTTTTCGGCCAACGCGGCGTTGACAATGGCCCACGAGGCCGCCAAGACCGCTCCAAGAGGGCCCAAGAGGCTCCCAAGAGGGCCCCAACGCGGCCCGAGAAGGCGCCAAGACGTCCCAAGAGGCGCCCAAGACAGCCCAAGAGAACCCCCAGGCGGCCCCAAGAGGGGCCCAAAAAGGGGAGCCCGAACCGAACATCTTAGCCTTCCGCCCCCGGAGGCCCCCGAGAGGGCCCAAGGGAGCGGCCGAAGGCGCCAAGAATCCGTCAAGACATCCCAAAAGGCCCCCCGGCACGCCTCTCAGGAAACACTAAGATACCCAAGTCGCCGAATTCCTTTTCCTTGACCTCCTTCTTCTCCTCTTCCTCCACCGCATCCTCCTTCTCCTCCTCCTCTCCCTTTCTGCCACATCGCCTGGTCAAACAAAGCCCAACACAACGCATGGCGGAATGGGCGGCAGCCGCGGTGCCCGCGGCCGGCAGCCACGATGCCTCCCAAATACGCCACGGACTCATGAGCGCGCACACCGCAACAAAACAAGGGGAGAGGCCCCAGAGGCCAAAATCGTCCCATTCTTAGAGGACACAGTCATTCTGGGCATATACGCCTCTTCGGTCAACACGGCGTTGAGAATGGCCCACAAGATCGCCAAGACCGCCCCAAGAGGGCCCTAGAGGCTCTCAAAAGAGCCCCAACACGGCCCTCAGCTTAGCGCGGTCCTGTCAGAAACGGCGGTGGCGACAATGCGGGCATGTCGCGCGTTTGCGACGGCCCCTGGCAACTATGACACCCATCGCCTTGCGGCAGCGCAGGCCGAGGCCCGCGTAAGGCTCCTCCTGTGCTGTCGCCCCCCTCACCTCAATCATCGTTGTTCTCGCCCCCTCCTGTCCCCCTTCCCCTTCCCCTTCCCCTTCCCAACATTCGGGCGCTGTCTGGAGCGTTCACATGGATCTCACGCGCGCGCCTTGCACCGCAACGTGCGTCTTTCCACGGCGCGCGCGAAATGCGGTCCAACCGTGAACTTTGACTTCGGCAGCTTCCTCTTGCAGGCGCCGAAGCACTCGCACGCTTGCGTACTGCGAGCCGTGAACCCCGACTCGCCGAAAGACCGTTCCAAGACGCCCAAAATGGCATCCACACAACCCACGGTGCCCCTAGGCCGCCCCGCAAAGCCTCCGAGAGAGCTCCCGGGACCCGGCGATAGCCCCTGATGAAAAAAAGGGGATCGGCGGATGTGGCGTAAGCCTATAGAATCCACGTCCGGAAGTGACGTGTTGCCGGAGGCAGGTCGCGGAGCGGAGCGGAAGCCCTAATGCAACGTATCCAATGTATCCAATGATTGCGCAATTGCTACACGTTGCATGGTGTTACATTATTATGTCTCCCCCCTTAACCCCCCCCCGGAATCGCGCCACTTCCGTCGACCCCAAGGTGGAAGGCCCCTTGTGGGCCCAAAAACATACAAAACCTATGAGAAGTCAGCAAATTCAGCCTCTTGGGCCTCTTGGGGCCCCAAGAAAGTTTCAAGACGGCCCAAGATGGCCCCAAGAGGGCCCATGAGGCCCCCAAAAAGGTCCAAGTTGGGACAATTTCAGCGTTCTCGCCTTTTTCGGCTCTCAGAAGGCCATGGCGGCCCAAGCAGCCTCCAAGGAGGCCCCCAAACGGCCCAAGAGGCCTCCAATGGGGGCCCCAAGACGGCCCAAGAGGGCCCCGAGACGGCCAAAAAAAACCTCCAAGACGGCCCAAGAAGCCCCCAAGACGGCCCCAGAGGACCCCAAGAGAGCCCCAAGGCGGCCGCGAGAGGCTTCCAAAGTGGCCTCCGAAGTGGCCAGACGGCGTAAGAGCGCCCAAAGACGGCTCCAAGACGCCTCCAAGAGGCCCCCAGAGGCCCCAAAGAGGGCCCCAAACGGCCCAGGAGGGCCCCAAGACGGCTCAAAGAGGCTCCCAAGGCGGTCAAAACAAATCCTGAGGCGGCCCAGGAGGACCCCAAAGAACCCCAAGGCGGCCGCGAGAAGCCCCAAAGACGGCCTCCGAAGGGGCGGAACGGCGCAAAAAACGAGGCCCCGAGAGGCCCCCAAGAGGCCCCCAAGGAACTCAAACAAAAAACTAGAGAGGCCCCCAAGAAATCCCCAAGAAGCCTCGAAGAGGCCTCAAAGAAGCCCCCCAAAAGGCCACACAACGACTGGAGCGTAATGTTATTTCCCCCCCTGGGCGAAGTGCGGCGCAGCGCCAGCCGGTTGGAAGTTGGTCACGGCGGCGCGCATGATTAGAGCTGGCGCTGGAAGGGAAGATTGGGAGGGAGTATGAAAAGGAGGGGTGGGGAGGCCCCAAAGAAGTCCCCAAGAGGCCCAAAGAAGCTCCCAAGAGGCCTCCAGGAGGCCCCCAGGAGGCTCCCAAGAGGCCCCGCGACGACGTGACAGTACGTGCTCCGGACGTGCACCCCGCGAAGCGAAAAGAATCCACGTCCGGAGGTGACGTGCTGAGCGGCAACGTTTTTTTGCGGAGGCGCTAATGCAATGTATCCAATGTATCAAAGATTGCACCATTGCAACAAAGCGTATACTGATACATTATTATGTCTCCCCCCTAACCCCCCACCCAGGAGCTACGCCACATCCGTCGACCCAAGATGGAGACCCCCTCCCGAGGCTCAATAACCTACCGAAGCCTATGTCAAATCAATGATTTCGACCTCTTGGGCCTCTTGGGGGGCCACGAGGGCGCCAAGACGGCTCAACATGGGCCCAAGAGGGCCCAACAAACCCCAATGACGGCCCAAAAGGGCCCCAAGAGCGCTCACAACTGCGCCTCCAGATGCCGAAATCATTGATCTTCCGATGGTCCTGGCGATATGTCAGCGTTCGCCATTGCGGCCCAAACAGCTTCCAACATCGCCCCAGAACAACCCGAAAAGTCCCCAAGAGGGCCCCAAGACGGCCCAAAAGGGCCCCAAGACGGCCCAAAGAGGCCCCCAAGACGGTCCAGGAGGCCCCTGAGACGGCCCAGGAGGACCCCAAAAGGGCCCCAAGGCGGCCGCGAGAGGCCCCCAAGACGGCCTCCGAAGGGGCGAAACGGCAGAAAAAAAACGCCCCAAGACGGCTCAGTACGCCCCCGAGAGGCCCCAAGAGGCCCCCAAGACGCACCCAAGGGGCCCCAAGAAACCCCCAAAAGGCCTCCAAGAAGTCTCCAAGAAGCCTCCACAAGGCCCCATAGAAGCCCCCCAAAACCCACACAGCGACTGGAGTGTACTGTCATGTTCCCCCCTGGGCGAAGTGCGGCGCAGCGCCAGCCAGGTGGAAGTTGGTCACGGCGGCACCCATGATTAGTGCTGGCGCTGGAAGGGGGTATGGGGAGGGAGTATGAAAAGGAGGGAAGGGGGAGAGGCCCCAAAGACGTCCCCAAGACGGCCCAAGACGCCCCCACGAAACTCCCGAGAGACCCCAAAACGACTTCACTGTACGTACTCCGGACGTGCACCCCGCAAAGCGAGAGGAATCGACTTCAAAATCAAGAAAATGGCCTCCCAAAGAAACCATCGGAAATGATTGTACATTCGGTGTCGATTCGATGGTTTTTTGGGCCGCAGACCCCCCCCACTTTGGGCCGTCGCCACGCCACGCTATGTCATGCTACGCGTTGATCTTCAACACCATGCTATGCCATTAGTGCTAGGCCATGCTCGACATCCCATGGTGCAGAACATAGAAAAGATATCTGCGCCACGGTAAGGGATGGGAGGGAGGGGTAGAAGGTCAGATATGTCGCGAGCGCACCTAGCTCCTCCTCCTCCTCCTCCTCCTCTTCCTCCTCCTCTTTCTCTTCCTTTTTTCTATCTCTCTTTCTCTTTTTCTTTCTCTTTCTCTTTCTCTTTCTCCTCCTCTTCCTCCTCCTCCTCCTCCTTACTGGAAGGGCTCTGGGCCTGTATGGCGGGCGCCCGGCCGTGCCTGTCCGTGGCTGCCCCCCCCCCCCCGCGGGCGCCTTCGAGGAGAGCTTCGTCCTCAGCGGCGTCCTCAACGGGGTCGGGCCGGCGGCCGACGTCCTCGGGCGGAGTCGGGCCGGCCGTCTCGGGGCCTCGAAAACTGCCGCTGCCCAGAAGTTTAACTTCAATAGGGCTTTTTTCTGGACCAGGCTGGCAGGGCCCTGTTTCCCACCCCCCGCGCGCTTGTTTCGATCGAAACCGTCCCCGGGACGACGTGAATTCCCTGGATCTGGCTGTCCCCGGATCCCGGGGAGGGATGTCGGAGACAGCTGTGGATCCCAGGAGTTTGTCGGAAAAGCCCCGGGCCTCGAAAAGGCGCCCAGGAAAGCAGCTTTCATAAAGAAGGGGCTCGTTTTCTGGACCAGGCCGGCCGGGCCCTGCTTCAAACCCACGTGCGTGATCGCAACCGTCTGCGATCGCTGGGCCCCGTCTCCCACCCCCCGGTGGCGTTTCAGTGGCAGCCGTGCTCGGGATCCGGGCACAAGTGTCCCCGGGATCCCAGGGACAGCTGTCCCCGGGATCCCAGGGACCGCCGACTCAAAGACCAGCAAGGAGCCAGCAGCAGGCAGCAGCAGCAGCAGCAGCAGCAGCAGCGGAAGCAGGCAGCAGCAGCAGCAGCTGTTTCGAACCTCCCAATGCGAAAACACTGCCCTGGGGCCCTTCTTGGTCCAACGGACGCATAACTTTCTAATTCCGGTCGTTGGCAATTCCCGCCGCGAGTTAGACATGAATAGAGAGCAGAGAATCCACCGTCATCATAATCACCCCGACGCGCAAATCCGTTTAGTAAATGCACCCAAAGAAGGAATCGAACATGGCAGGGCTGTTCAGTAAACGCCAATTTCCCCCCTGAATGAAATTTGATGCCGAGGGGGCGGGGGGATGTTCACCACACGAATAAGGAGTGCTTTCCTGATCTAGATCAAAGAAACGGCCCGAAAACCATAGCCAGCCCTGAGGCCAAAGACATCCTTATTTCAACGTCCTCGCTGCAACGTAGCATGACCGTTCAGAGAACGGTAGGGGGGGGTGATGGGAACGTCGAAACGACTTTCTCCCGCCAGGGAAAACTTTTCAGGGGGCCCAAGGACACACAAATAAATGCACACAAATAGCAGGATTCCCAATATTTTCCAATATTTTCTGGGTTCTCGTCTTCCCCCCCACTTCCCATATTTCCCATATTTTCCTGGGAGTCGACGATTAATTGTGTCTGTGTGATTCTTTCCCTCCTGAACTTTGGAGAGGACGGCCACAGGACCCCAATGACGACGACGATGTCCACGAGCAGACCCAGAGCCCAACTGGTCAATCAGCGCCCAGGGCGCCGCTGCGGTACGCCCCCTCCCCAGGGCACCTCTCGCTCGCCACCCTGCCGTCCTTCGTTCGACTCGCCATCACTCGGAGGCCCATTTCCCGAGCATTTTTCGGCCCCTTGCGTGTTTTGAGCATTTGTCGGTTCCGTGCGTGCTCTTTTTCGATCGAGCGCCCAAGATGCTCCTCGACGGGCCTCGCCGAGAAGGAAAAAAGCGCACACGCCCGAGCGATGCCAGGTAGAGACAAGGAGCCCGGACGGAGCAGACCAAGCCGCCCGAGGCCTACAACCCCGTGCGAAAAGCAACTGGCGTTTGGTGAGCGCCCCCCAGGCTCCCCTTTTTCACTGTTGATCGTGCGACCGGCGCAGTTCGAGAAACCCAATCGGCACAGCATCGAACGTTGAAATTGGGTGGGTGGGTGCATGTTTGTGCGCGTAGAGAAAAAAAGCACCAGCTGGTTCTCGCACGGGGTTGCAGGCCCAGCGCTGTCCGACTGCCCGGCGCGCACTGGCCGCGTGCCCGTCGCTCTGCCAGGGTGGGGGCGGCGGGTGGCACGGGGAACGCTCGGGGCACTGCTGCTCGTGGGCGTGCTTTTGGCGTGCATGCGCCGGAGCGCGGCATAGGCCAGAAGCGGCGACGCGGCGCGCTGAAAACGCTTCTCGGTCTCCAAGAGTCGGGCGCTCTTTCCGCGGGCTCCGCAGCAGGCCAGTCGTGTTCCTGTAGACTTCTAGGAAGGAGTCCCCGACCCTCCTCCCACATGCCCAAACCCCCGGCGCCATGATTTTTTCATAACGTCGGCCCCCAGAAGCTTCGACCTATTCCCCGTGACCGGTTTCTCATCCCGAGTCGTTTTTTGACGGTCCCGAGGCCCGGCAAGGGCCCCCGGAGGCCGAAAATGGCGAAAAACCTTCCGTCGTGATTTTATCATGACTCGAGGAGGTCTTGGGTCAATGCGCCCCTGGCCCTGCAGGATCCTGCAGGCCCCAATGATCCTGGTGCTCCCTGGGTATCCCGCCTCGCGCCTGCGACGAATGACGACTCCATCCTGCACCCGCCAAGCCTCGAGTGGCCCGCTGCTGGTCTCCCGCCTCGCGTCCTCGGGTGGGGATCGCTCGACATCGGGGGAACGTAAGGCTCGACTTGGAGGCGTGGAAATGCGCACCAACACCAGCACAGGGGGGGGCCTCCACAGGGGGAAGATGATCCTAGATTTCGGTGTCGGTGGTAATCTGTCAGTCACCTTGGACGCCAGAATATCACCACCATCACCGAGATCGGGATCTTCTTCCCTCGGTGTATGCACACCGCCGATATTGGTGTTGGTGTCAATCTCTAGGCCTGCGAACGTAAGGCTCAAGTGTGGAGGGCTGACGTTGGCGCGACGGGGTCGTCAGTGAAACGACGAGGCCCACTTTGAAATCTGACCCGAGCTCCCGCTGAACATAATCCCGCGCAAGCTCGACTGGCAAAAGTCAGGACGCGCCCCTCCGAAAAGCGCCAGCAAACCCGAAATCTGACGAGCTCGAGTCTTACGCTCCCGGTCGAAGCAGCATATTTTCTCTTGCGGCGCAAACGCTAAGTACAGCCTCGCCCCCAGAGCCCGAGCGGCGCAAAACGGCGCCGCCCGACCTGCCAGCGCGCCCGACTAGATGCGCACCACCTGGCGGGCTCCAGAAACCCTGCACCCTAAAATGCTGTCACCTCTCGGGGGCGCATTTTGTCATTCCCGCCGCCTTCCGCCAGCCTGTTTTTGCCCAACCCTCCGTTGTTGGGTTCTCGTTATGAATAAAACGCTGTGGTCTCCACGTCCTCCTCCTCCCGCCTTTTTTTTGTTTTCTCTCTCTCGCTCTCTCTTTATGTTTTGTTGTTGTTGTTGTTTCTCTCTTTCCCCCCCTCTCTCTTCATCCATGGGGGGCCGCGATCTGCAAAACTGTCGCCGGGTTGGAGGGCTGCTGGGGGGGGGTCAGCTTAATAGCGTGCGACGCAAATCCGAGCGGGACCTCGCCATCAATGGGGGGCTGCGATCTGCGCAACTGTCGCCACTTCCGAGGCCTGTTTGGGGGGGGGGTCGGCACAGCGGGTGCCCGCCGCAGGTCCAGAGTAGACCTCGCCATCGGTGTGGGGCTGCGATCTGCGAAACCGCCGCCACTTTCGAAGCGTGCTGGGAAGGGCAGCATCAGGGGAACAAAAAGTGGCATAAACATAAAAACTCTGAGGTCCGCGCGGATTTCTCGGATCGGCGCTGGGGCCCCCCGGCGGCGCCTCTGGCGCCGCCCCTGGCGCGCTCCGCGCGCCAGGGAGGGGGTCCAACGCCGATCCGAGAAATCCGCGCGGACCTCCGAGTCTTTATGTTTATGCCACTTTTGAGTATCAGCCGTAAATCCAGATTAGACCTCGCCATCCTCTGGGCGTCCTCCTTCCTCTCCTCCTCTTCCTCTCTTCCTCCTCCTCCTCCCTCCTCTTCCTCCCCCTCCTTGCTCCTTCCTCCCTCCTCCTCCTCCTCCTCCTCCTCCTCCTCCTCCTCCTCCTCCTCCGGGCTGCGACCTGCGGAACCGTCGCCACTTCCGACGAGGCCATGCTGGGGGTGCCAAGCAGTGGCGGGCACCCGCCGCAAGCCACGCGCGAGCGGGCCCTCGCCATGCGTGTGGGGGGCTGCGATCTGCGAAAGGGTCGCCACGCTGCCACTCTCAATGCCTGCTGGGGGGGCCTCCTCCTCCTCCTCCTCCTCCTCCCCCTCCTCCTCCTCCTCCTCCTCCTCCTCCTCCTCCTCCGTCCCGTTCATTGGGGATGTGGCGCCAGTACTCCACATCCCCAATGAATCGACCCCCCCCCCCCACACACACAAAAAAAGCTGGCCCTCCTCCGAATGCGGCCTACTATTCTGGCCTCTTCGACGGGGCGCCTGAATCAACCGGACCCCTGAAGCTCCAATCCAAAGAAAGCGCCCTGATAAACCGGACCCCCCTCAGTTACAAAAAAGGCGCCTTAAAAACCGGACCCGGGGGACGATTACTAAGGGATTTGGAGTACCCGCCGCCGATCAAGCATCGACCTCGCCATCCCTGGGGCAGGCGACCTGCGAAACTGCCGCCACTGTCGGAATGCTTTTCGGGGGGGCCCGCGCAAAAAAGGGCCCCACCCAGATTGAGATTAGACCTCGCCGTCCCTGGTGGGTAGCGACCAGCGAAGCTGTCACCACTTTCGGGGGCTGCGGGGGGGGGGGTAGCACAGTGGGGCCTTACCCAGATTCAAATTCGACCTCACCATCCTTGAGGGGCTGCGATCTGCGAAACTGTCGCCAATTTCGAGGGCTGCTGGGGAGGCCAGCACAGCGGGGCACCACCCAGATTCAGATAAGACCTCGCCATCCCTGGGGGCTGCGGCCTGCGAAATTGTCGTAATCTTTTAGGGCTGCTCGGGGGGGCAACTTAGCGCGGCGCTGCGCAAATCAGAGCGGGACCTCGCCATCTGTGGGGGGTTGCGAACTGCGAAACTGCCGCCACTTTCGAGGGCAGCTGCTCCAGCTGAGCGACGTCTTACGCAAATCGGGATTGGACTTCGCCATCCCTGGGTGGCTGCGATGTGCGAACATATCGCCACTTTCGAAGGCTGCTGCTTAGCGCGGCGCTATGCAGGTCAGAGTGGGTTATCGCGGGGTTGCGAACTGCGAAACGCTTGCCACTTTCGAGGGCTGCTGGGGGGCTCCAGCGGAGAGACGTCTTAAGAAGATTCGTTTTCGACCTCGCCATCCCTGGAAGGGGGGTGCGATCATCGAAACTGTCGCCACGTTCGAGGGCTGCTGAGGGGGGCAGCATAGTGCGGGTCTCACGCAGATTCAAATTAGACCTGTTGATCCCTGGGGGGATGGGCGATCCGGGAAACTGTCGCCACTTTCGAGGGCTGATTGCTGGTATACCTCGAAACAACATCTCTATCCTTCCTCTGAGCGTATTTCGTCGTCACTCTCGTGCTGCTGCCATGTCCCCGTGCTGCTGCCCCACTTGCGTTTCAAACTCTCCGTCCACCTTCAGTCCTCGCCCCGCTTTCCCCTCGCCCCAAGGAACTGACTAGTCACCTCCATCAAGCCCGTGTCCATTGAATGGTATCTTGCGGGCCGCGCACTTCGTTAGCCTCTCACATACCGTTCGCAGAGCATATATGTTACCACCCCTTATAAAGTCAGCCCAGCTATTCTGGCCATGCGTGGCGCAAGGGTTGGCTACATCGTCAGGGCACATTTTCTCGGCAAGCGGTCGTTACCAGGGGGGGGGGGGAGGCCCCGTTTAATGGTAACGCTTGGCTTGGGCGGGGTGGCGCATGTCGAGGCGGGAGTGCGCTGCGATCTCCACAGGTTGCGCGCGATTGCCATCATGTGGCAGGGGGGGGCCCAGGCCACCCCCACACGTACGATCGTTACTCCTAAAGGGGTGGGGGGGGACGATGGGCTGGGGTAACGATTGTTGCGCGCCAGAGGAGAATACAAAAAACAATCTCCCTCCACATGCGAAGCCGCCCCCGCTTTGCTTCCGCCGTCCTTCCGCCAGCCCCTCCCAGAACTCCGCCGCCGTGCCACTTGCCCAGCGTGGGGCCCCCCTGGAGGTCTGGACCCATCTCCCCGGGGACCGGCTCCCATCGCACGGGGTCGCTTTTGTCGACGAGCCCGGGCCAAGGGCCCCGCAGGAGGCCGAACGCGGCCAACAGCCGGCCGTCGTGCGATGTCTGTCGCGCCGAGAGGAGGCGCAGTCCGCCGAGGAAGAGGTGCCGACCCCCTCGACTTCTGGAAGGCGAGTCGGCGGCGCGCCCGCGGGGAAGCGAGAAGGGGCGGGCCTCCTCGGAAGGCTCGGAGGCTCCCCGGCCTGAGGAGCAGTTTTCGGAGCCTCCCCCGAAGGCGCCGAACTCTCCTCCGGAAGGCGCGAGGCTCCTGAGAAGTCCCACGGGCCTTCTGAGAAGGCCTTCTCCCTCCTCGCTTCCCCCCCTCGCTCGCCGCCGACCCGTGCCCGCCGAGCGAGGTCCTTCCGATCTGGAGCGCCCCAGGTGTTCCATCCCGACTCCTCTCTCGGTGGCCCCGGAGCCCAAGGAAGGGGCCCCCGTAGAGGCCGCGAATGGCGAGAGACCTCCCGTCGTGACGTCTTCTCTATTCCTTCCTCGAGGGGGTCTGCGTCCGCCGAAGAAGAGGTGCCGACCCCCCTCTCCTCCTCCTCCTCCTCCTCCTCCTCCTCCTCCTCCTCCTCCTCCTCCTCCTCCTCCTCCTCCTCCTCCTCCTCCTCCTCTCCGCCTCCTCCTCCTCCTCCTCCTCCTCCTCCTCCTCCTCCTCCTCCTCCTCCTCCTCCTCCTCTCTCTCCTCCTCCTCCTCCTCCTCCTCCCTCCCCTCCCCCTCCTCCTCCTCCTCCTCCTCTCCTCCTCCTCCTCCTCCTCCTCCCTCGACCCTCGAAGGCGACGCCCTCTCGATCTGGAGCGCCCCCGGGCCTGGCCCCTGCACCCCGCCAGCCCGACGGCGGGCCGCCACAGCCCCGGGCTCTTGCGCGGCGGCACGCGCGCCTGGAGAGGACTGGGGGCTCCCTGGGCGAGGAGGAGGAGCGAGGAGGAGGAGGAGGAGGAGGAGGAGGAGGAGGAGGCGGATGAGGAGGAGGAGGAGGAGGAGAGGAGGGAGGGCGAGGAGGAGAAGGAGGAGGAGGCGGAGGAGAAGGAGGAGAAGGAGGCGGAGGGAGGAGGGGGAGGCGGAGGAGGAGGGGGAGGAGGAGGGAGGATGGGGAGAGGAGGAGGAGGAGGAGGAGGGAGGAGGAGGAGGAGGAGGAGGAGGAGGAGGAGGAGGAGGAGGAGGAGGAGGAGGAGGAGGAGGAGGAGGAGGGGGAGGGAGGGAGGGAGGGAGGGAGGGAGGCAGGGAGGGAGGGAGGCAGGGGGCTCCCTCTCGGCGTCGCCGCAGCCCTCGCCGTCCTTCCAATTCTTGCCCCTTACGCCCCGCGGACGTATTTTTTCGTTTTCTCTTGTAAGTTTCGGCATCGGGGGACCGTCAAAAAACAACTCGGGAGGAAAAAACGGTCCGGGAAATGGGTCGAGACCTCGGGGGTCGAAGTTATGAAACAATCATAACGTGTGGGGTCTGGGCTCTCAGTCCTTGCGTTTTTCCTCGATTGCGCCCTGTGGGGGCCCTCGTCATCGGGCCCCGGGACCATCATGCTCCTTCCTCCGCTTCCGCCTCTCCCGAGATCCGACGCCGCGACAAAATGCAACATCGTAGGGAGCCACGACTGGAGCCCTAGACTCTGGACCACACCTTCCGCGGCACCTGCGAAAACGCACTGCGTGGCAAGAACTGCGGCGCCTGGATCGCAGGCTACTCCTCCCCATCTGCGGGGACAACACGCGACCACAACCACATCGAGGACACACCCTGGGGAATTTCTCGCGCATGCCGAAAGCTGTCGGCATACCGAAACTAGCTTGGTACTGGTTGAGGCCGACGTGGCGTCCCAGGACGGCCAAATCCACCGAATTGTGATTGTGGTCCTTTGCTGTGCCCGAACCCTCCCCTCTGAAAGTCGAATAGGGGATCGACTACATAATTGATTTACCCTGAAGTTCGATTCCCTCGTCGCGCCAATCCAAACTGATGCTGACATTCTATGTATGTTTCTACTGCTCTCGTAGATCCACGCACATGTCTACGCATGGACTTTCTCGTGGGTCTGCGTGCACATTCTGCGCATTTCTCTGGGATCCGAGGGGAAGCCGCTTTGTGGCTACAAATGGATTCTGCAGTCGACCCCCTCCTCAAGATAATCGAGGCCTCCTAGATGGGATCGGCGGAGGGTCGCGCCGCATCGCCGATGCATCGGCGATGCACCGGCGATGCGTCGGCGACGTGGGCGATACGTCGGCGACGTCGACGTGAAGGAAAGTGGGCCCCGCATCGAACCGCATCGGCGATACCTCGGCGATGCGGCGCGATCCTCCGACCCCATCTACGCCGACCCGCGCGTTTCTCTTGGATCCGAAGGGAAACAACTTTTAGGGCACAAGTGAATTCTGCAGTCCATCCTCTCCTTTGAGCAGGGACCGACCGTCCTGGCATTCCTATAGGTCTACCACGATTTTTTCGGCGAACCCAGAATCTTCGAACAACAAACACATGGTTCTTTCAACAAAAGCCCGATGTGCTAAAACAAGACAGCCTCGGCCAACACATGCTCTAAGAGAGCATGCCGTGCAACAGCCACAAAAAAAAACTCCCCAAACATGTCTATGCTGATTGGTTCTTCGAGATAGAGGCCTCCTAGATGGGGCCAGAGTAGACTCAGAGGATCGCGCCGCATCGCCGATGCATTGGCGATGCATCAGCGATGCGTCCGGCGATGCACCGGCGGGCGGTGCGTCGTCGACGTGGGCGATGCATCGGCGACGTCACCGTGAAGGAAAGTAGGCTCCGCATCGAGCGGCATCGGCGATGCATCGGCGATGCGGCGCGAAACCCGATGTGCTAAAACAAGACAGCCTCGGCCAACACATGTTCTAAGGGAGCATGCCATGCAACAACCACAAAAAAACAACTCCCAAAACATGTCATTTTGTAGGCCTCCTTAGGCAAGCCAGGACGCCTCGCAGCTGCTTGGCTCTTCGAGATAGAGGCCTCCTAAATGGGGCCTGAGTAGATGGGGTCGGAGGATCGCGCCGCATCGCCGATGCATTGGCGATGCATCAGCGATGCGTCGGCGATGCGCCGGCGATGCACCGGCGGGCGGTGCGTCGTCGACGTGTGCGATGCCTCGGCGACGTCACCGCGAAATGGGCTCCGCATCGAGCCGCTTCGGCGATGCATCGGCGATGCGAGGCGAAACCCGACGTGCTAAAACAAGACAGCCTCGGCCAGCGCGTGTTCTAAGAGAGCATGCCTTGCAACAACCACACAGAATTGGCCGCCCCCGTAGGCAAGCCAGGACGCCTCGCCGCTGCGAGGAAAAGGAGGAGGAGGAGGAGAAGGAGGGGGAGGAGGAGGAGGAG
>CAUYUJ010016242.1:89293-107095 GCA_963575745.1 Prorocentrum cordatum | reverse complement strand
TGAGAAAATCTTCTCCTTCTCACTCCCCCCCCTCGCTCGCCGCCGACCACACGAATCGGGACGGAAATGATCATCGGTCTCGACTTCTCGGGGCCCCCTACCGGGCCCCGGGACCGTCGAGAAGTCGACTCGGGATGACAACCTGGGCCCTGGGGATCGACGGCGAGCGAGGGAGGGAGGTGAGGCGTAGAAGGTCTTCTCAGAAGGCGGCGGGGCTTCGCAGAAGCCCTCGCGCGCTCTCAGAAGTGTTCTGTGTCTTCGGGGAAGGCTCAGAATTAAGTCGGACGTGTCCCCCTACAGGCGGATGTTGGACAAATGGAAAAAACAAAAATACACCCAACATACAAAACATAGAAGAACAATCGTTCCCAGACTATTTTTTTGTTATATTATTTTTCCCAACCCTCCTGTGTTGGGTTCTCGTTTAGAATAGAGCAGCGTGGTCGCCCCGCCCTTCCTCCTCCTCCCCTCTCCTCTCCTCCTCCTTCTCTCCTGTTTCCTGTGTTCCCCTCTCCTCTTCTCTCATGCCGTCGGGCTGCGATCTGCGCAAGTGTCGCCACTTTCGTGGGCTCCTGGGAAGCCCAGCGGAGGCACGTCATACGCAGATCACCACGGGACCTCGCCGCCCCTGGGGGGCTTGCGATCTGCGAATCTGCTGGCACTTTCGTGGGCTCCTGGGAGGCCCAGCGGAGGTACGTCCCACGCGGATCACCACTATAATTAGCTCGCGGTGCCCTGGGGGAGCTGCGATCTGAGAAACTGTCGGCACTTTCGTGGGCTCCTGGGAGGCCCAGCGGAGGTATGTCATACGCAGATCACCACTATAGCTCGCGGTGCCCTGGGGGGCTGCGATCTGCGAAACTGTCGGCACTGTCGTGGGCTCCTGGGAAGCCCAGCGGAGGTACGTCGTACGCAGATCACCACTATAGCTCGCGGTGCCCTGGGGGGGGCTGCGATCTGCGAAACTGTCGCAACTTTCGTACTTTCGTGGGCTCCTGGGATGCCCAGCGGAGGTACGTCATACACAGGTCACCACTATAGCTCGCGGTGCCCTGGGGGGGGGGGGGGGGGCTGCGATCTGCGAAACTGTCGGCACTGTCGTGCTCGGCCGGGCCCAGCGGAGGTACGTCATGCGCAGATCACCACTATAGCTCGCGGTGCCCTGGGGGGGCTGCGATCTGCGAATCTGCTGGCACTTTCGTGGGCTCCTGGGAGGCCCAGCGGCGGTACGTCGTACGCAGATCACAACTATAGCTCGCGGTGCCCTGGGGTGGCTGCGATCTGCGAAACTGTCGCCACTTTCGTGGGCTCCTGGGAGGCCCAGCGGAGGTACACCATACGCAGATCACCACTATAGCTCGCGGTGCCCTGGGGGGGGGCTGCGATCTGAGAAACTGTCGGCACTTTCGTGGGCTCCTGGGAGGACCAGCGGAGGTATGTCATACGCAGATCACCACTATAGCTCGCGGTGCCCTGGGGTGGCTGCGATCTGAGAGACTGTCGGCACTTTCGTGGGCTCCTGGGAGGCCCAGCGGAGGTACACCATACGCAGATCACCACTATAGCACCACTATAGCTCGCGGTGCCTGGGGGGGGCTGCGATCTGCGAAACTGTCGCCACTTTCGTTAGCTCCTGGGAGGCCCAGCGGAGGTACGTCATACGCAGATCACCACTATAGCTCGCGGTGCCCTGGGAGGCTGCGAAACTGTCGCCACTTTCGTACTTTCGTGGGCTCCTGGGAGGCCCAGCGGAGGTACGTCATACGCAGATCACCACTATAGCTCGCGGTGCCCTGGAGGGGGCTGCGAAACTGTCGCCACTTTCGTACTTTCGTGGGCTCCTCGGAGGCCCAGCGGAGGTATGTCATACGCAGATCACCACTATAGCTCGCGGTGCCCTGGGGTGGCTGCGATCTGAGAGACTGTCGGCACTTTCGTGGGCTCCTGGGAGGCCCAGCGGAGGTACACCATACGCAGATCACCACTATAGCTCGCGGTGCCTGGGGGGGGGGCTGCGATCTGCGAAACTGTCGCCACTTTCGTGGGCTCCTGGGAGGCCCAGCGGAGGTACACCATACGCAGATCACCACTATAGCTCGCGGTGCCCTGGGGGGGCTGCGATCTGCGAAACTGTCGCCACTTTCGTGGGCTCCTGGGAGGCCCAGCGGAGGTACGTCATACGCAGATCACCACTATGTCTCGCGGTGCCCTGGGGGGGGGTTGCGTTGAGTGGTCCTGAATATAATCGCCACATGTATAGAAAGGGATGGGTACGTCACAGGGTCCCCCTACAGGCGGATTTTGGACGAAAGCCCAAGCATGACCCAACAATACCCCAAAAGAGTCAGGAAGGGTCAACAAATCATCCCCAGACTATTTTTTTACTATTTTTGAATATTCCTCGTGTAGAGGGACAGGCCCGACTTACGCCTAGAGTCAGGTCGGGCATGTCATCCGACCGGCGGAATCTGGAGGACAAGCGAAGAATTGTCAAACAAATGTCCAAGCAACAATGTAAACATTCGTCAGAGATAGGTCGGAAGAGATAAGTAGAACCATGAAACAAGGAAGCGTTGGAAATAGACTGGGTTTCCGCCCGCCTCCGGAAAAGGAGGGGAGAGGGAACACCTCTCGAGCATCGAAGTGGAAAAAGGCGCTAAAATAGACTGGGACCTGGGAGTCCACAAATACCCACATTCAACGACCGATGGGTAAGCCTAGATTTAGGTCGGGCATGTCCCCCTCTACAGGCGGTTCTTTTGGACGAAAGATTAAACATGCTCAAAAAAGATTCGAAGATGGTCAAGCATAGTGGAACAATCTTCCTCCGACTAATTTTTGACTATGTTTTGAATATTCCTCATGTAGAGAAACACGGTTCCGGGGGGGTTACGGGGTCGTTGCTCGCAGAGGATTCACCCGTAGGCATTTGCCGCAAGTTGATAATCCGCTTCAAGGGTCTCGACAATTGCTTCGCTGGTTCGCAGCCGCCAGAACCAACCTCCTGGCCGGTCACGAGAACCGGAATGGAGGAGAGAGTCGGTCAGACGTGCCGGCTACCGCTGCGCGCCCGACTTCAGACTAGAGATCGAGACGCCAACCATCGTGACGGCCGTTTTTTTGTTGTGCTTCGTCCGTCGGCCCCTGGAGAAGGCAAGCTCCCGGCCCCGCGGGGCGGTAAACCTACAGAGATGTCCGGGGAATATGTCAAATCGGGCGTGCCCTTCCACAGGAGGCATATTCGAGAATTGTCACAAAATAAAATGGGAACGTTTTTCAAAAAAGGTTTTTGCAATCGGAGGTGATGGGGTGAGATCGGGGTGGAACGGAGACCCCCCCTACCGGGAAATCGGTTTCGGTTTTGTGTTTCTGGGTGCCGTGCGTGCGGGCGAGGCGAAGCTGCGTGGGCGGGCGAGAAATGCCCCGCCTCTGGCTGAGGCGCGGCCGGACCAAAAGTCTCCCTTCCGGCAACCGGGGGCGCGCGGTGTCCCGACGGTGTCCCGCCGGTGTCCCGTCGGTGCCCCGATGCTGGTGATGATGACAATGTTGATGATGATGATGATGATGATAATGATGATGATGATAATGATGATGGCCATGGTGGTGATGATTATGGTGTCCCTATGATGATGATGTTGATGATGCTGATGTTGCTGATGATGATGATGATGGTGTCCCGATGGTGATGACGATGATGTGGATGTTCATGATGATGATGTTGATGATGATGAGATGATGAAACGATGGTGATGAAGATGACGATGATGATGGTGTCCCAATGATGCTGATGCTGTTGATGATGATGCTGTTGGTGATGGTGATGATGATGATGGTGGTGTCCCAATGATGATGATGATGTTGATGATGATGACGATGATGGTGCCCCGATGATGGTGCTGTTGATGATGAGAATGATGATGAGGTGATGATGATGATTTTGATGGTGGTGGCCCGATGATAATGAAGATGCTGATGTTGATGGTGAAGATGGTGTCCCGTTGATGATGATGATGGTGATGATGATGGTGACGATGCTGATGGTGTCCCGATGATGATGCGGATGATGATGATGATGATGAGAGGATGAAATGATGATGATGCTGGTGTCCCGATGATGATGATGATGATGATGATGATGATGATGATGATGATGATGATGTTGACGATGCTGTTCATGATGACGATGATGAGATGATGATGATGGTGGTGCTGTTTCGATGATGATGGTGTCCTGACGATGATGATGTTGACACTGATGATGAAGATGATGGTGTCCCGATGGTGATGATGAAGTTGATGATGGTGATGGCCATGGTGGTGATGATGAAGGTGTCCCGATGATGATGATGTTGATAATGCTGATGTTGCTAATGGTGATGATGGTGTCCCGTGGTGATGATGTTGTTGATCCTGACTATGCTGATGGTGATGATATGATGAGATGATGTAGATGATGATGGTGTCCCGATGAAAATGATGATGATGACAAGGTTGATGATAATGCTGTTGATGATGGTGATGGTGATGGTGATGATGGTGTCCCGATGAAGATGATGATGTTGATGATGGTGATGACGATGATGGTGTTCGATGGTGATGATGATGTTGATGAAGAGGATGAACATGAAGTGGTGGTGCTTTTGATGATGGTAGCCCGATGATGATGTGGATGATGATGGTGTCCAGATGATGATGATGGTGCTGATGATAGTAAGTATGATGACAGTGTGACGATGATGACGGTGTTGATGATGACGATGTTGCTGATGATGATCGTGGTGTCCCGATGATGATGATGTTGGCGATGCTGTACATGATGATGATGCGATGCTGATGATGATGGTGGTGTTCCGATGATGATGATGATGGTATCCCAATGATGATGATCTTGATGATGATGGTGACGATGATGGTGTCCTGGTGATGGTGATGTTGATGCTGATGTTGATGGTGATGAAGTGATGATGATGCCGGTGTCCCGATGATGATGATATTGATGACGTTGATGATGATGATGATGTCGATGATGATGATGATGATGACGGTGATTGTGATTTCGATAGTGATATCGATAGTGAGACCGAGTGTGAGATAGATTGTGAGATCGATAGTGAGATCGATGGTGAGATCGATAGTCATTGCGATTGTGAGATCGAACGAATGAAATAGATCGAGTGATATCGATTGTGAGATCGATCGAGTGAGATCGATCGAGCGAGACCGATAGTGAGATCGATAGTAAGATCGAGTGAGACGTTGGTTGCTCCCCCCCGAACCTCCTTATCACCCGAAGGATGGTCGTATAGGTAATTGCTTGAATATTTTGAAATTTTGCTGGGCTATCTAATCTTTTCCTCTAAAGTCCGCCAGGACAGGCCCGACCCAAGGAAAACGTGGAGCTCCCTGGGGGCCGACGCCACAAAATACGGCCCGACCTATAGGACTCGGCGACGAGCGGGCCCAGCCCTCCTCGAGCCACGCAGCAAAATCACGACGCGAAAGCCTTCGCCATTGTTTCGGCCTCCGGGAGCCCCCACGGCGGGCCTCGGGCCCGTCAAAGAACGCCTCGGGACAAAAAACTGGTCCCGGGGACTGGGTCGAGCCTTCTGGGGTGGACGTTCTGTGAACAGATCAAGCGTCGGAGGTCTGGGTGCTGAAAGGGCCCGGAAACGGCAGGGCCGTTTCTTCACCGGTTCCGTTGTGTCGTCTTCTTGCCCGTTCCGACGCCGTTTTGATACCTGTTCGTCGCCGTGCTTTTACCGGTTCCGGCTCCGGCTCCAATCCTGGAGCCGTTTCTGTGGCCGTTTCTGGTCGCCTTTTTTGACCGCTCCCATTTTCAAGAGACGCGTCGGGGGTCTGATGGGGGGGGAAGCCATTAGTGAACACCCCCGCTGCCCCCTAAACTCAAAGTTGGCACGGGCGGGGGGAGACTGCGGTCGAGGTGCAACTCATCAGACCCACCGCCAACTTTCAACATTGGGGGGAGGGGGAGGCGTTCACAGATATGGCATGAATGTTCACTATTTTGTTCCGAGGCCTGGATGGGGGGGGAAGCGAGACGGAGAGGGCCTTCTCAGAAGGCGGCGGGGCTGCTCTGAAGCCCTCGCGCCCTTTCGGGCGTTTTCTCGGTCTTCGGGGGAGGCTTAGGTCGGGCATGTCCCACTACAGGCGGATTTGGGACGAAAAATGCAAAATAGTCAAAACATGCAGGAACAATTACCACACATAGTCAAAACATCGTACCCAGACTATTTTTTCCCATTTTTGAATATTCCCCCTGTAGAGGGACAGGCCCGACTTAAGAGAAGGCGTGGGAAACTTCTCAGATGGCCGGGGGACGTCCGAACCTTCTGGGAAGGCCTTCTCCTTCTCCCTTCCCCCCCCTCGCCATCGCCGCCGAAAAGGACAGCAGCGCAGCCTCCACAGAACCACGAGGCCCTCCGCCGGCCGAGCTGAAGAACCATTGGAGAGTACAGTCGGGGCGTTGACCTAAGGAACCCTAAATGAGGAACGAGGCCCCTATTTTCCATAAGTCAAACTTCGAGGTCCCGTCGAAGACATAAGAAAACCTGAGGCAAGCTGTGAAACACCTAAGGAACACCGAGCCCCTCCCCAACGAAAAGGGTTCCTTCTCCAGGGCCCCGACTGTACCCCCCCCTCCCAGGCAGGATGCACAGGAGCGCCCCGCAGAGACGCGAAGAACACGCGGATGCCCTACCCGAAGCGACCTCGGTCTTCTGCCTCGGCCTGGCCGTGGCCCGACGCCGGCGCAGGCGGGGCGGTGGACCGCGCCGCTCTGCCGAGGCATCGGCGCGGCAGCAGCGCGGCCACGCTCGGGCTCCACGTGGTCGGCTTCGGAAGCCCAGGGCCCAAACTGGGCGCCCGAGTTGTCCGGGGTAACTCGGGTCCGGGGTAACGCGGGTTTGGATTCCCGAAGAAGGAACCCGAGTTAGCCCTGACCCGAGTTACCCCTGATGATTCGGGGCTCTGACCAAACGTGTGGTCATCTACTGGGGGCGCACCGCTCCTTTCCGCCGCCCTCCGCCGGCTTCCGCCAGCGGAGCCACCCCTCGATCCACTTGCGCCGGCTTCCGCGCCCGTGCTGGCCCAGACCTCAACATATAATATAGGACAATTCTACACGGAGGAGGGCGAGGATGAGGAGGAGGAGGAGGAGGAGGAGGAGGAGGAGGGTGACGAGGATGAGGAGGAGGAGGAGGAGGAGGAGGAGGAGGAGGAGGAGGAGGAGGAGGAGAAGGGGGAGTGGGGAGGGGGAGGAGGGGGAGGAGGAGGAGGAGGAGGAGGAGGAGGAGGAGGAGGAGGAGGAGGAGGAGGAGGAGGAGGAGGAGGAGGAGGAGTATTCGCTGTTTTCGGGGTCTTGGGGCCCTCGCTGGGACCCAGGACTGTCCAAGAGCCACTCGGGGTGAAACGCCAACCCTGGGGCAGGGGCCTGGCCTTCCGGGCAACCCGCACTGAAACATCGAGCCGTCGGATCTCTATAGGGATGCATCGGCGATGCACCGGCGACGTCGGTGTGGACATATTCGGGCTTCTCATCGAGCCACATCGCCGATGCCACGGCGATGCGGTGTGATCCACCGATCCTACCTTGGGAGGCCTGGAAATTGGCCCCAACACCAACCCACTGGGTTGCCCCCGCTGGGGGGCAATTATGATAGATTTTGGTGCCGATTGCAACATTTTACGGCCACCTCGGATGCCCGAAGATGACCACCATCGCCAAGATCCGGATCATCCTTCCTCGGTTGAGGCAACCGCCGATATTCTAGGGGGTGACGAGAGGGTATAGAATCAACTGTTCCGAAGAATGGGGACGCCTGCCTCCTTGCCGGCTGCAAAGCTTGCACTCCTACGGTGCCAAAGAAAGGGTATAAACTTTCCAGCCGCCCGGGGAGCAGGCGTCCCCGACGGCGGAAAAGTTTACTTCATACCATTCTTCGCCCGCTGAAAATATCGGTATTGGTGCCAACCTCTAGACCTCCGTCATCTGCTTCAACCCCATCCACGACCCCCGACGTCATGACTTCTTCATAACGTCGACCCCCGAAACTCTCGGCCCATTCCCCAGGTCTGGTGTTTCATCCCAAGTCGTTTTTGACGGTCCCAAGGCCCGGTAAGGGCCCCCGGAGGCTGAAACCGATGAAAACCTCCGTCTCGGTTTCTTTGCTCGGTGGCGAGCGAGGGGGGACACGAGAGGGAGAAGGCCTTCTCAGCAGGCGGCGGAACTTCTCAGAAGCCCCCCCCGCCTTCTGAGAGGTCTTCTCTGCGCCGTTGGGGAAGGCTGGCCACAACGACAACCGTCCGTCGTGCTCTCTTGCATGGCTCGACAGCGTCTGGGATTTGGGCGGCCTTGGCCTGCTCCATCCGCGCCGCTTCCCGGAACTTGCTCAGCGCTCTCTGGTCCAGCTTCGCGGCCCGATTGTCCTGCCGCGCCTGTACGGCAGAGGCGGGCACAGGCTGCACCAGCATGCAGTCGAAGCCTACGATGAGGACGGGCGGTAAGGACGCATGGGCCTTGGACGCCGAAGTCGGCACTTCTTGGGCGGCGGACCGCCAACGCCCTGAAGGGCCGGCCAGTGGAAACCGCGGAGGACGGGCCGCAGAGGCAGGGACGCAAGGGGCACCCTGAGGACATCCGCGCGTCCTTGCGTGGGGTCTTGGCTGTAGATCTTTTTCCCGGTGCAAACACAGTATACCGTCGGGGCGTTGACCTAAGGAGCCCTAAATAAGGAACGAGGCCCCTTTCTTCATAAGTTGACCTTCGACTTCCCATCGAAAGCTGAAGGAAAACCTGAGGCAAGCTGCGAAACAATTAAGGAACACGGAGCCCCCCCCCAACGAAACGGGTTCCTTGTTCAGCGCCCCGACTGTATATAGCCCCACGCGGACTGCGCATCCTCGGCCGCCGTGCGATGCAGAAAGTCGCAAGGCGAGCCAGCAGCAGAGCACGGGCACATCCACCTGCGGAGGCCCGCGCGGGCCTCCTGGGCGCGCGCGCTGGGCCTCCTGGGCGGCGCCCTTTGGTGCGCAGCCAGGATCTCTTCACATCCGCTGTCGCGGGGGCGCGCCCCTGCTCCTCGAGATCCCGTGGCGCGACTCCGAGGTGGCGGGTACTCTCCCGGCGACACGAGATGACGAAACTCTCGGGCCGCCGCGGTCGTCGTTCGCTTTGTTAGCTGCCCTGCTGGGGGGAGGGCGCCCCCAAGAGGTTTCCAAGAAGGCCCAATTAGCCCCCAAAAGGGCCTCCAGGAAGGCCCGAGGAGGCCAACATTATGGATTAAAAAAACGGATTTGGGCATTTGCATCTTTTCGGCCTTCCCACGGCCCGAGACGCCCCAACAGCCCCCAAAGATCGCCCCAGGATCGCCAAAGAGGCCTCCAGGATGGTCCCAGAAAGGCCCAAGAGGCCCCCAAGACGGCCCCAATGAGCCTCAAGAGGCCTCCAAGGCGCCCAAGATGGCCGCCAAGACTGCCCTGGAGTACGCCAAGAGGGCCCTAAGTCGGCCCAGAGAGGCCCCCAAGACGGCTTGTGACGGCGTCAGGCGGGCCAGGAGCCCAGTGGCCCAAGACGGCCAAAGGAGCCCCCAAGAGGAAGGCCCAAGAGGCGTCCAGGAGGTCCTCCAGGAAGGCCCGAAAAGGCCCACATCATTGAGTTTCCATCGGCGTTTCAAGGATTTTGGCATTTTTTCTTTTCGGCCTTCCGATGGCCTGAGACAGCCCAAGAGCCCCCAAAGATCGTCCCAAGATCGCCGAAAAGGCCTCAAACAGATGGCCCCCAAGACGGCCCGGGAGCACGCCAAGAGGGCCCCAAGTCGGTCCCGAGAAGCCCCCAAGACGGCCTCCGACGGCGTCAGACGGGCCAGGAATGCCCCAGGACTGCCAAAGAGGCCCCCGAGAAGCCCCCCAAGGTCCCCGAGAGGCCCAAGGAGGCCCCCAAGATGCCTCCAAGAAGCCCCAGGAAGCTCCCAGGAGGCCCCAAGAGTGCCCCCAGAGGCTCCCAAGATGCCCCCTCCTTTCCCTGCCATCCTCCCCCAAGGATTCCCCGATCTCACAACGGCTCGGGCAACACATGGTCCGATAGCTCGGCAGAGCTCTTGCGTGGGCGATTCCAAAAGGCAGGGGGCGGCGGTGATTCCGATAGCTCAAGATGGCTTCCAACATGCTCCCAAACGCCTCAAGACTGGCCCAAGACGGGTCCAAGTAGCCACGGAGCCTGCCAGGGAAGCCGCCAGAAGCCTTCTAGACCTGCAGAACATCGATGTGATTTGCCTTCTCGCCCTTTGCTTTCGATGACCCCCTGAGGCCCCAGAATGGCCCCCAATAGTGCCCAAGAGAGAGAGAGAGAGAGAGAGAGAGAGAGAGAGAGAGAGGGAGACTTTCTTTCAGCTGGCGAAGAACGGTATAACATAAACTGTTCCGCCGTCGCGGACGCCTGTCCCCCCGGCGGCTGAAAAAAAAATGTACCCCAACGGTGCCACGCAGAAGTATAAACTTTCAGCCGCCCGGGGGGGCACGCGTCCACGACGACGGAAAAAATATGTTATACTCCAAATCCCTTCTTCATCGTCCCCCGGGTCCGGCTTTTTAAAGCGCCTTTTTTGTAATTCACTGAGGGGGTCTGGTTTATTAGGGCGCTTCCTTTGGATTGGAGCTTAGGGGGTCTGGTTTATTAAGGCGCCCCGTCGAAGAGGGGGTCCGGAATGTCAGGTCGCTTCTGGAGGGGGGTCCGGTTTTTCAGAGGGGGGTCGATGAACAAGGGATTTGGAGTAGTACTGCTCTTCGCCCCCTGGTTCTTCCTCGAGGGCCTGCAGGACCCTGCGCGTGGTCGCCAGCCGCGCCTCCCGCTCCACCCCCTGCCGCGCCGCGAGGGCGTCCTGCTTGCGCCGCGCGCGGGCGTCGAACGACCTGGCCGGGGGGCACCAAAGCCGTGAGGTGGCCGCCCGTGGGGGGACCTCGAGCTCCCGAGCGACCTCGCGACAGGTCGGGCTTGTCCTCCTACAGGGGGATTTTTGACGAAAGAAAGCCGAATCCCAAACCAATTTCAACAATAGTACAAAACAGCTATAGAAAAAGAGTCCCCGGATTTTTTTCTTCAATTTTTGGATGTTCCTGCCTGACTTTACCGTGACGTGACGGGTGGGGACCTCGAGCTCCCGAGCGACCTCGCCGCGCGGTCCGCCACCGCACGGCTCCCATGACCCCCTCCGCCCCGAGTCATAAAAAAGCAACACGGCGGGAAGGCTTTCGCCATCTTCTCGGCCTCCATGGGGGACCCCTGCCGGGCCTCGGGGCCGTCAAACAAACAACGCGGGACGAGAAACAGGTCCCGGGGGATGGGTCGAGACCTCTTGGAGACCTCCTAAATGGGGTCCGAATAGATGGGGTCGAATAAACGCGCAGCATCGCCAATGCATCGCCAGTGTATCGGCGATGCGTCGGTGATGCGTCGGTGACGTCGGCAATGCATCGGTGACGCCGTCGTGGGGAACTACGGTCTCCACATCGAACCGCATCGATGCATCGTCGACGCATCGGCGATGCGGACCGATCCTCCGACCCCATGAACTCGGACCCCATCTAGGAGGCCTAGACTTAGGTCGGGCATGTCCCCATACAAGCGGGTTTCGTACGAAAACTGAAAAGTGCCCAACACATACTCAAACATAGACAAAAATTGTTATACATTCGTACACGCACTATTCTTTGACTATCTTTCAATCTTCCCCCTGTATGTAGAGGGACAGGCCCGACTTAAATCTAGGAGGCCTAGACCCCTGGGGGTCGACGGTAGGACAAAATCCTGACGCCGGGAGGCTCCAGCCGCCCGATGCTCCAGACCCCTTTCTCGCGGGGGCTCCGCTGACGGGCACGCGATTGGCTTTTTACTCACTGTTTTGCTGATCGGCGCGGGCCCTCGCACCCCCCTCCCCCTGCGAAAAGTCGAACCTACAAGGATTGCCGTAAGTAGAGAAAGGTAAGGAAGAGGGTAGCGATCTCTTTTCCCATGCGCCGCGGGCAGGCGGCGCTGTACCTATATACCTGATCCGAGACGACAGCAGTCTATATGGATGTAATGATGATATGAGCGGACTACACACACACGCACACACACAACACACACAACACACACACACAACACACACAGACACACGTATACACACAGACACACACACAGACAGACAGACAGACAGACAGACAGACAGACAGACAGACAGACAGACTGACAGACAGACAGACAGACAGACAGACAGACAGACAGACAGACAGACAGACAGGACGTGGAGACTGTTTCGAGCACGCGGAGTCCCTCCCCCATAGGACGCACTGTCGCAAACAGTCGCACAAAGCAGAGGTCCGGAGCCAGACCCCTTCCCTCCCCCCCCCTCCGCCCAATGTCGAAACGCCGAATTAAAAAAAAAACGCTCACTACTTTGGGTACCCGTCACGGTGCCGCTGAGAGACGCCCTCGGGGAACAACCAGGGCCCAAACACCGTGCGGTGACCCCGAAACGTTTTACTGACTCTCGCCACAAGCCTGAGATCCGACGCTCAGAAAAACTGCAGCACGGAGCCCTCGACCCCGTCTCTCGCTTGAATTTTGGAACCCGGATCGATCTGGGATGGTCCGGGAATGCAGCGCCTGGATCTCAGGGCACGGTGTGGTCACCGCACCGCTTGCCCAGACCCCCGACGTCATTATTTTTTCATCCCCAGAGGTCTGGACCCACTCCCCAGGGCCGGTTTTTTGTCCCGAGTTGTTTTTTGACAGTCCCGAGGCCAGGTAAGGGCCCCCAGAGGCCGAAAATGATGAAAAACCTCGAGCCCCGGGGGAAATGAGAAGGGACGGGCCTTCTCAGAAGGCTCGGAAGTCCCCAGGCCTTCTAAGAAGGTTTCTGAGCCTGCCCCGAAGGCACACAAGAAACCTCTCAGGAGGCCACAGAGGCCTTTTGAGAAGCCCCAGCCGCCTTCTGAGAGGGCCTCCTCCTCCTCGCTTCCCCCCTCGCTCGCCGCCGACTCCGGGCACGGTGCGGTCACCGCACCGCTTGGGGGCCCCCGGCCTGAGCTTGTCCCTCCATCGCTGGTCGAGCTCCTGGCGCTCCCGCTCCTAGGGGGCAAACAAACCTACCTCGCTCTTGACCACCCTCGCTTCCAAGAGATATCAAGCGATGCCAAACTACGGCCTGTACTGGTCAGGCCGCTTGACGAGGAGGCACATGGTATGACTTGGTTTTGCCTGGAAGTGAAAGCGGGGTAGGTAATTCACGCTCTGAGAGGCTCCTGCTGGCTCTCCGCGCGGCTGCGCGCCGCGGCCGTCCGCAGCTCCGCCTCCGCCTCGAGCTGCTCGCGCCTCGCGGGCCGGACGCAACGGGGGGAGGCTATACAGCGAAGAGCTCGGCGGCGCGCGAGGGGCCCAGACCCCCTCGAGCAGAAGCAAAACGCATGACGGGAGGGTCTTCGCTCGTCCTCCACGTCCTCCTCCACGTCCTCCTCCTCCTCGTCCTCCTCCTCCACCTCCTCCTCCTCCTCCTCGAGTAAGGAAGAAATCGCGACGGGAGGGTCTGCGCTGTTTCCAGCCTTTGGGGGCCCCTGCCGGGCCTCGGGCCCGTCTCAAGAAACGGCTCGGGACGGAAAACTGGTCCCAGGGATTGGGCCGAGACTTCTGGGGTCGACGTCATGAAGAAATCATGCCGTCGGGGGTCTGGGGGGGGGGGCGAGATGCGAAGGAGAAGGCCTCCTCAGAACGCGGCGGGACTTTTCTCAGAAGCCCGCGCGCCTTCTCAGAAGTGCCTTGTGTCTTCGGGGAAGGCGCAGGAACCTTCCCTCGCCGAGCGCGTTCCACTACTCGCAAAGTGCCTACTCGCAAACGTCCGAAAACAAACACCTGTCTGCTTTGGAATCATCTATCGCTCAGGATGCCCCCCGCCGTCAGCTCCCCTTCAGCTTCGCGGCTGCTTTGTGAGTGGGCCGGCCGGCCTGTGCCTGTTGTAGCTAATTAGCCTCGCTCGCGCCCCGGAATTTGCGCCGCCTGCCTCTTCGCTCGCGGCCGCGACCGAAAAATGGAATAATCTATCGCAGATCCCCCGCGGGGGATCCAGGCCATTTGCGAGCAGCTACTTTGCGAGCAGTGCAACGCGCTCGTCGATGCCCAGAGGGCCACTTCCGAGCCTTCCGAGAAGCCCCGCCCCTCCTCGCTTCACCCCCCCGGGCTCGCCGCCGCACGAAGGGGAGGTCAGCGGCTCAGCGCTCTCGCGGCTGGAGATTTCTCTGCGCCTCCCGGCGCAAGGGTCGGCGACTTCAAAGGGTGCGGTTTGCAAAGGGTGTAGTTTACAATCGGCACCCTGAAGGGCACCATTGGGGTCGGGCGGGTGCCTCGATGGAGTTCTCCGCCGCGCCCGGAGGAGGCCCGACGAGGACAACGTCGTGCCCTCCAGGCCCCCACGGCGCCGATCGCAAACCACACCCTGGCGTAACCGCACCCTTTGCAGTCGCCGAAAGGGGGGCGCCACGGCGTAGATCGAGGGACTGCGCCCAGCGGCGAGGCCAGAGCCAGCTGCAGGCACAGCAGCTGCCGTCCCTCTCCCGCTCCCCCCCGACTTCCTCGGGCAATGACACAAATCACGACGGGAAGTCCCTCGCCATCTTCGGCCTCCGGGGGCCCTTGCCCGGCCTCGGGACCGTCAACAAAACGGCGCGGGATGAAACACCGGTCCTGGGGAAGAGGTTCAGACCTCGGGAGATCGACGCCATGACAAGGTCAGGCCGTCGGGGGCCTGGGCGCACCGCAGCTGCCGTCCCTCTCCTCCGCTCCCTGACCCCCCCCCCCGCTCGGCCGACCCGCGCCTCCAGAGCTCCTCCTCCGCCCCAAGCTCCTCGAGGCGCGCCTGCGCGACCGCGGCGCCCTGGCACGGCCCGGGCGGCCGGATAATGGCGCGACCGATCGGGCCGGGTCGGCAGCGGCTCGGATATCGCCAAGGCACCGCTCCGAATCGCGGCGGGATCGCGTCGCCGCGCCCGGGGCTGCCCGGCTGGCCCTGGTATCGGTGCCAGCGGACCTACAGTCGGGGCGTTGACCTAAGGAACCCTAAATAAGGAACGAGGCCCCTTTTCCATAAGTTAACCTTCGATTTCCGGTCGAAAACATAAGGAAAGCCTGAGGCAAGCTGTGAAACACTTAAGGAACGCGGAGCCCCACCCCAACGAAAAGCGTTCCTTCTTCAGGGCCCCGACTGCACCCCCGCCTCGGATGGGAAATCGAAGTCCCCGCGATCCCCTCCTCCTCCTCCTCCTCCTCCTCCTCCTCCTCCTCCTCCTGGTCCTCCTCCTCCTCCTCCTCCTCCTCCTTCCTCCTCCTCCTCCTCTTCGTCTCTCTCCTCCTCCTCCTCCTCTCCTCCCTCCTCCTCCTCCTCCTCCTCCTCCCCCTCCTCTCCTCCTCCCCCTCCTCCTCCTCCTCCTCCTCCTCCTCCTCCTCCTCCTCCTCCTCCTCCTCCTCCTCGACCTTCTCGAGTAAGGAAGAAATCGCAACAGGAGGGTCTTCGCTATTTTCGGCCCCTGGGGGCCCTCACCGGGCCTCGGGACCGTCAAAAAACGACCCAGGCTGAAGAACCGGTCCTGGGGAACAGGTCGAATACTTTTGGGGGTCGACGTCATGACGAAGTCATGACGTCGGGGGTCTGGGGACCTATCCCCGCCTCGGATGGGAAATCGAAGTCGTGGCTCTGGCTGGCGGGCCGACTTGGATCGCAGGCGGCCCTGCCTGGTAGTCCTGCCGCAGCTCGCACTCCCGGCGCTGCTGCGCGACCAGCTGCTTCAGGGCGCGGAAGCCAGCCCAGGCCGGCTGCTCCTCCCGCAAGGACGCGCCCGAGCGCGGCCGAGCCATCGCCGGGGGCCGACGGGGCCGAGGAGCTCGAGCCCGGCTGCGGTCCCAGTCAAGGCGTGGACCTCGGAGGGCAGGTGTTTCACCCTGGGTCGTTTCCTGACGGTCCATATACATATATATATATAGTTATATATATGTATATATACATATGTGTATATATATATAGAAAGGTGTATATATGTGTATATACATTACCCAGTGACGTACCCAACCCTTCCTGAACGCATGGCGAATACATAGATACATATGTTTGTATTCACGTATGCATGCATACACACATACACACATATATATAGATGCGTATATCCGTTCACTGTGAACAAACATGTTGAAGGACGCGCAGTGCGCATGAACTCCCAGAAGTATGCAATAACGCATGAAGGAATACGCACGAAGTAGACGGATACAGAAACATACAGAGGGGTGTCAAAGAGGGACATGCGTGCTCGGCGACAGCAACAGCGCCGAACGCTACATACGCGGGAAAGAACAGCGCCATTCGCTCGCTGTGTAACAGAACAGCGCGTCGCGCTGAGCGAAGCAAGCGCGCGGGGCGGCATGGCGGGCCAGATGCAGCGGAGGATGGGAAGCCACACGGACAAGAGCAACGCCACGCGACGCGTGGCGCAGCGGCTCCTTGCAAGCTGCGACGCGACAGCGCCGAGCGCTGCGTGACATGACAGCGCCACGAGGTCCCAACTGGATCCCTGTACAATTCCACTCCGCGCGACCTCCAAAGAACCCAAGACAGTGGTCACGGTTGCGCGTTTCGCAGCCCCCCAGGGAGCCGCGAGGTCCCAACTGAATCTGCGTACCACTCCACTCCGCGCGATCTCCCAATAGCCTTCAAAAGTGGCGACGGTTGCGCACTTCGCAGCCACGCAGGGAGCCGCGAACAGTGGTGGGGGCAGTGGGGACAATGCGATAGTGGTGGGGGCACTGGTGGGGACAGTGGGGACGGTGGTGGGAACAGTGGGGACAGTGGTGGTGAGGACAGTGGCGCTGGGGACAGCAGCGGGGGATGTGGCGCGGACGGTGGTAGGGAGGACCCAGGAGTCGTTTGCCGGCGGTGAGCGTGGGGGGGGGGGAGGGGTTCGAACCAGTAGTGACCCCCCCCGGTTTTCTGGAGGGTGGGGGAGGAATTCGCACCGGTAGTGACCCCCCCTCGGTTTTCTGGAGAAGGGTGGGGGGAGGGGTTGGGGGAGGGGTTCGAACCGCTAGTGACCCCCCCTGGTTTTCTGGGCAGGGGAGGGGTTCGAACCGGTGACCCCTGCACCGGACCCCCAGGGACGCCCCCCCCCCCCCCCCCCCCCAAAGGACGCCCCAGACGCCCTTCCGGACGTCTCGGCGGCCATTGACGCCCTTGGAAAAGTTTCGGTGGTCCTTCCGGGCCTCCCAGGGCGCCTCGCTGGGCCTTGCGAGCCGACTGAAGGCGATCAGAGGGGTCGTCGGAGAGACACAAGAAAGACTCAAGACAGCACAAGAGCGCTCCAAGAGGAACCTCGATAGTTTGAAGACGGCTTAAGAGGCCCCCAAGGCACCCCAAGAGGCAGTTAAGAGAGTTTCGAAGAAGTTGAAATCGTAACATCCCCTCAAGAAAACATGTTTTGTATATCCGCTATTTGGGTCTTCGCAGCGTCCACGACGGCCCAATGGGCCCCCGATCTCGCCCCAGGACGGCCTAAGAGGCCTCCTAGAAGGTTTGAAGACGGCCCAAGAGGGCCCCAAGACTGCCCCAGAGAGCCCCGAACCTGCCCACAAGAAGCCCAAGATGCCCCCAGAGGGCTCCCAAGAGAGACCCACGAAAGCCATGGGATATCTCCAAGAAGGCCACTGGAGGCCCGCAAAAAGGCCCTAGATGAATTCAGAAAACATCTGGAGGGCCCCAGCTCCCCAAGACGGCC
>CAUYUJ010016242.1:81793-86793 GCA_963575745.1 Prorocentrum cordatum | reverse complement strand
GTGTATGTGTTATGTTTGTCTAGTGTGTGATGTGTTGGGCGTGGTTTGTGTCTCTGTGTGTGCATGTAGTTCTGAGGCCCCAGGAGGCCTCAGGAGGCCCCAGGCGGCCTCAGGAGGCCCCAGGAGACCCCAGGAGGCTTCAGGAGGCCCCAAGAGGCTGATCGCCCTGCGGGTGATAAGGAGGTTGGGGGGGCAGCAATGGGCAGCAGTGGTGACTGTTGTTCTGACGATGCCTGTGGTGCGCGTATCGATGTGCATGTTGATTTGCTTTTCGATCTGCATCTCGACTTGCATGTCGACATATCGATGTGCATGTCGATTTGCTTTTCGATCTGCATCTCGATTTGCATGCCGACTTGACTTGGAAAGCTCGCCGCAGGCGCCGATTTTTTCAATACGCAACCCACGGCGCCTGACGAGTTGCATTTGATTGTGCATGTCGATTTACATTTCGATGTGCTTTTCGGTTTGCATGTCGGTTTGCATGTAGACTTGCATTGGATAGCTCGCCGCAGCCACGGCGGGACACCAGCGGGACACTAGCGGGACACCGCGGGGCACCGTTTGCCAGGTGGAGAGACTTTTGGTCCGGCCGCGGCCTGGCCTGGCCGCCCGGGCTTATAAAAATATAGGAAGGGGAATACATATATATATATATATATCCATACGACTACCCTTCGGGTGATAAGGAGGTTGTGGGGGGGGAAGAAAGGGGGGGGAACCAACATCTGACTCAATCGATCTCACAATCGATCTCACTCAACGGGACACCACGGGACACCACGGGACATCACGGGACACTTGTCGATCTCACGATCGATCTCACGATCAATCTCACTCAACGGGACACCACGGGTCACCACGGGCCACCACGGGACACAACGGGACACCGCGGGACATCTCTCGATCTCACTATCGGTCTCACTATCGATTTCACTATCGGTCTCACTCAGCGGGGCACCAGAGGACACCACGGGACACCTCGGGACACCAAAGGTATCTCACTATCGATATCACTATCCATCTCACTCAACGGGACACCCCTGGACACCACGGGACACCAGCGGGACACCGGCGGGACACCGCGGGCCACCGGCCGCCGGAGGAGCAACATTTGGTCCGGCCGCGGCCCAGCCACAGGAGGATTTCGGGACACCAGCGGGACACCGGAGGGACACCGCGGGCCACCGGCCGCCGGAAGAGAAACATTTGGTCCGGCCGCGGCCCAGCCACATGTAGGAGGATTTCCTCTCTCCCGCCCACGCAGCCTTGCCTCGCCCGCACGCACGCACGGCACGCACGACACGAACCCGAACCGAAATCGATTTCCCGGTAGGGGGGGTCTCCGTTTCACGTCGGACTCACCCCGCAACTTCCGATGTATGTATATGTATATGTATATGTGTCTGTATATGTATATGTATATGTATATGTATTTGTATTTGTATATGTATATGTATATGTATATGTATCTGTATATATATATATATATATATATATCAGAATGAGGGGGCCGAACGGACATTCATTGTCCCTGGCTGCGTGGCTGAAATGGGGATCCTTGGTGAGGATTCTGCTTGTTGCGTTGTTTGTTTGTTGTCGTCGTCCCCCCCGCGACCCACCCGCAACCCACCCCGCGACCCATACGCGACCCACCCCGCGACCCACACGCGACCCACCCCGCGACCCACCCCGCGACCCACCCCGCGACCCACCCGCGACCCACCTCGCGACCCACCCGCGACCCACCCGACCCACCCGCGACCCACACGCGACCCACCCGCGACCCATCCCGCGACCCACCCGAGACCCCCCCGCGACCCATTCAGTATGCAAAATGCGAGCTTCGTATACGAGGATTCTGCTTGTTCTGTTGCGTCGTCCCCCCCGCGATCCACCCCGCGACCCACCCGCGACCCACCCCACCCGTTCGCGACCCACCCGCGACCCACACGCGACCCACCCGCGACCCACCTGCGACCAACCCACGACCCACACGCGACCCACCCCTCGACCCACCCGCGACCCACCGTCGACCCACCTGCGACCCAATCCGCGACCCACCCACATTGTTTTAGCAAGAAATCGGCGCCTGCGGCGGGCTCGGGCTCGTTGTATAGCTTGAAAAACTATGCGCCGCGGTGAACTTCTTCAGAGCCTCGCAGACTGCCGACGTCCCCGCCGCCCCCTCACACTGATCCACAACTGCGGGGTGCTACGTATACACATACACATAGGTGTATATGCAGATGAAAGACAGAGATAAAGAGAGAGAGAGAGAGAACAATAGGAAAACAAACAGACGGTCCTTACTCCCCCTCCTCCTCCTCCCCCTCCTCCTCCTCCTCCTCCTCTTTCTCCTCCTCCTTCTCCTTCTCCTTCTCCTCCTCCTTCTCCTCCTCCTTATCCTCCTCCTCCTCCTCCTCCTCCTCCTCCTCCTCCTCCTCCTCCTCCTCCTCCCACTCCTCCCGCCTGCCTCATTCCTGTCCTCCTCTTCCTCCTCCCGCCTCCTCCCTCCCTCCTGGTCTCCTCTCTGCTCCTTCCTCTTCCGTCCCTGCCTCCCCACGGCTCTCTCTCTCTCTCTCTCTCTTTCTCTCTCTCTTCATCCTGCCTCGTCCCTCCTCTCGGCTCCGTGCTCCACCCTCGCCCCTTCCTCTGCCCAGCCACCCTCCCTTCCTGTCCTGCCCCCCTCCACCTCCCCCTCCCGGCTCCTGCTGCTGCCCCTCCTCTTCTCTGCTCCCTCCTCCCTTCTTTCCCCCCCCATCCTCCCTCCCCTCCCCTTCCCCCTCCCCCCCCCATCCCTACTCCCTGCTCCGTCCTCTCTCCTGCCTCCTTCCTTAGTCCTGCGTCCTCCCTCTCTCCTCCTGCCTCCTCCCCCCCCTCCTCCTCCTCCTCCTCCTCCTCCTCCTCCTCCTCCTCCTCCCTCCTCCTCCTCCTCCTCCCCTCCTCCTCCTCCTCCTCCTCCTCCTCCTCCGTTCCCGCACATCCCCCCCCTGGAGATCACGCTCGCGAGAGACCGAGCACATGAAGGGCGTGCTGTCCCGGCAGGTGGCGTTGGCAGCTTCGCCGTGCCCACGGCGGGCTCAGCAATTGTGCTCCTGATCCCCCGGGGCGCAGGCAAGAAAGATGAACTGCGAACAAGCACTACAAACATCAAGGACAAGTCCAACGACATCATCATGCGGTCGACCTCGGAAACCTTGAACCCGAAAACGTTTTCATCTCTTGGGGGCGGATGTATATTTCCGCCGCCTTCTGCCGTGCTTCCGCCAGTTTCCGCCAGCGGAGGCGGCCTCGCTGTTCTTCCGCGGACCTTCCGCCGCCTTCCGCCGCGGAAGAGATGACAACTCCCTCGATCCTCGAATGTGCGGCCATCTTGGAACGCCTCATATATGAACAGAGCCCGCATCCACTAGTGCAGCTGTTGCCCTTTTGGGAATGACCGCCAAGATTGCATTCTAGCACATCCCCATGCTGGAAAGAAAGCCGCCATCCATCTGGGGGGGGACTCACACTTTGAAAGCGACGCGTGTAAGCGTTTGACATTCGCAATCGATGGTGCGAGTCGCTGCAGTGAGAACCAGATGTTCAACGATCTTCGCCCTCCATCCGTCGCCAGGATGGAGGAAAAGTAACGGGAGGAGGAGGAGGGAAAGGGTGGCGCGGAGTCAACCTCTCTTCGCTCCGCAGACGGGGCTGCGCATTCCAACCTCCTCCTCCTCTTCCTCCTCCTCGAGGCCGGGGGATTGTGGAACCCCTCGTCGTTTTGATATAGTTTTTATTGAGTGGAACGCTCCTTCATCTTTATAAACGTTGATGTTGTGTTTCCATTTTTCAGTTCGCCGTGATTTTCTCATAATATGCTTCTCTCGTTATATCGTTATCTCGTGTTCTCTCTCTCTCTCTCTTTGTCTCTCTCTGTCTATCTCCTGCACCAGGCCAATGCATGCCGATGCGATGCTAATCCATTGCCAACCAATGCCAATGCCCATGCAATGTGAATGGGGGAATCCTTTCACTCGGTGGATTTCAATCAGAATCCTTTGTGGACGGTGTCATTACGAATCCTTCTTCGGAGGATTCCAATAGGAATGCCTCTGTGGAGGGTTTCGATAAGGATCCTCCTGTGGAGGGTTTCACTCGGAATCCTTCTTGTGGGGGGTTCAGTAGGAGTCTGTCTGCGGAGGGAGCCATAGGACTCGCCAGCGCAATGCCAACGCAATGCCGAAGCAGTACCATCGCAATGCCAAACCAATGCCAAGGCGATCCCAATCCAGTGCCAATGCAATGCCAATGGGGGAGAGCCTTTTGTGGTAGATGTTCAGAGGAATCCTATTTCTGGAGGGTTTCAATAGGAATCGTTGTGCAAAGGGAGGCACAAGGACTCGCTGGCGCAATGCCAGAGCAATGCCAAAGCAGTGCCTAATCCAATGCCAATGAGGAAATCCTTTCACTCGGTGGATTTCAATCAGAATCCTTTGTGGACGGTGTCATTACGAATCCTTCTTCGGAGGATTTCAATAGGAATGCCTCTGTGGAAGGTGTCATAGGGATCCTCCTGTGCAAGGTTTCGCTCGGAATCTTTCTTGTGTGGGGTTCAATAGGAGTCCTCCTCTGGAGGGAGCCATAGGACTCGCCAGCGCAATGCCAACGCAATGCCGAAGCAGTACCATCGCAATGCCAAACTAATACCGAGGCGGTCCCAATCCAGTGCCACTGCAATGCCAATGGGGGAGAGCCTTTTGTGGTAGATGTTCAGAGGAATCCTATTTCTGGAGGGTTTCAATCGGAATCGCTGTGCGAAGGGAGGCACAAGGACTCGCTAGCGCAATGCCAGCGCAATGCCAAAGCAGTGCCCAATCCAATGCCAATGAGGAAATCCTTTCGCTCGGTGGATTTCAATCAGAATCCTTTGTGGACGGTGTCATTACGAATCCTTCTTCGGAGGATTTCAATCGGAATGCCTCTGCGGAGGGTTTCGATAGGGATCCTCCTGTGCA
>CAUYUJ010016242.1:46793-76793 GCA_963575745.1 Prorocentrum cordatum | reverse complement strand
GACGAAAAATAAAACATACTCACAACATATTCAAAAGTTAGATTTCCAAGAAATGCTCCAAAAATCGCCCCTGCTTATTTTGTGACTATTCTTGAATGTTCCTCCTGCAGAGGGACAGGCCCGAGCCTAGACTCACTCAACGTCCGCCAGGCTGCGCAGAAGCTTCCGGGGGCCCGTCTGAGCAGGCCCAGCGTGGTCAGAAAAGCCTCCTCCTCCCTTTCCTTCTCCCTCAGCAGATATGCCCCATGTGTCCTCGGTGCCGCCAAGAGGTTGAGTCGCCTTACCATCGAAGCTGGAGTTGCGAGAAGAATGTTGATGCCGAAGCATATCGTCGGTCTGACGATCTGCTTCCAGCCGCTGCAGCTCAACATGAATGTGATCAGGCGTTCTGGCTGCGTGGGCTGATTCCCCAAAGTTGGACGACGGTCACTCCCCCGTGTGCGGAGGAAGCATGGATCGGCAGTGTAATGTTTCGTAATGGAGTTGATGACGACGCAGCAGGACCTGGAGCGCCCTCCCAGCCAGTCGTGTTCTTTGGTGATGCATCGGGGGGGCCTGACTCCAGGGACCCTCGCTTTCGGCGAGTGGGCTGCGGCCTGGTCTTAGTCAACAGCGAGCAGGATCTCACCATCCAGGGCGTCATTTTGGGGCCGTTGCCAGGCAATCAGACAGTTCCCAGAGGAGAGCTATACATGCTGTGGATGGCCATACGTGTTTCAATGGACCACCTTGTGTATATCACGGACAATCAGGCTGTGTACAATGGGTGGTACGACAAAATATTTTTGAATCCAAGTGGTGAGTCTGCTGAATTGTGGGCTCGTATCGGAGAAGAGCTGCGGCGTCGACCTCCAGAGCATATCATTGTACTCTTTGTCAATTCACATATGTCGGCTGCTGAGGCAGTAGCGGCAGGAGTTCCGAGTTGGTTAGTATGTGGGAATGCCATGGCTGATGTTGCTGCTGGAGAGGCGGCGAAACTGGCCAGGCTGCCCCAGGGAGATCGAGCCCGTGTGGCACAGGTGGAGCAGCGGGCCTTCCTGGTACGCATGCGGCTGCTACGAGCGGCCATCGACGCGATGGCGGCCGAGGAGGCTCTCGCGAGGGCCCAGAAGGACTGCCGCCGAGGGACGGTGAGTGAGGGAGGGCGCCTTTCTCCTCCTCCTCCTCCCCCTCCCCCTCCTGTGCAGCTTTGCTTGCCGCCGCCGTGCCCCGAGGCTGTGTCCATCCTGTCCAGTTCGCACGCCCTGGACGAATCGGGGCGTCGGTGCCGCAGATGTCGTGGCTCTGCGTCGATCTCCGAACGGAGAGTGTGGAGAGCGTCGCCGTGTTTCAAGCTTGTGGCTCTGGACTGTGCGTTGAGAACCCTTCCCCAGGGGGCGGAGTTGCGCATCGCTGGGGGGTGGGTGCACGGGTCTCACAAGCTAAGATATCATCAGGATGTCGATGTGTGGTTTTGTGCTATGTGTGGCATGTTCGCTGATCAGCAGCTGCTTGGGTTGGGGAAGCAATGCGTGTACAAGACCACCCCGACTCGAGCTGGCTATTTGGCTAGAATCCGTGATTCGTTGTGGCCCAAGGCCTTTACGGCTGCTCAGAAGGCCAAGAGAGCCCTGAAGGGGCTCCCCGTTTAAGGCGTCTGGAAAGTGGACATCGTCCAGGGACTCTTACTCGTACTCTTACTCCTCCTCCTCCTCCTCCTCCTCCTCCTCCTCCTCCTCCTCCTCCTCCTCCTCCTCCCCTTTCCTCCTCTCCTCCTCCTCCTCCTCCTCCTCCTCCTCCTCCTCCTCCTCCTCCTCCTCCTCCTCCTCCTCCTCCTCGGCGCCGCCAACAGGCCCTCGGTGCCTCACGCCCCCGCCCCCTGCGGGCGGAGCCGACGCCCAGAGGCACGGAAGTCGACGCCCGCGCGTCGTCGTCGTCGTCGTCGTCGTCGTCGCCAGAGCCGGGAACCATGATTTCGGGCTTTTCCGGCCTGGATCTCTCCAAAATCATGGTTCCCGCCATCCTCGGGGCCGCCGTGGGTCCCAGAGGCGCCCGCCAGAGCCGGGAACCATGATTTCGGGCTTTTCCGGCCTGGATCTCTCCAAAATCATGGTTCCCGCCATCCTCGGGGCCGCCGTGGGTCCCAGGGGCGCCCGCCAGAGCCAGGAACCATGATTTCGGGCTTTTCCGCCTGGATCTCTCCAAAATCATAGTTTCCCGGCTCTGGCTGGCGCCCCTGGGACCCACGGCGGCCCCGAGGATGGCGGGAACCATGATTTCGGAGAGATCCAGGCCGGAAAAACCCGAAATCATGGTTCCCGGCTCTGGCGGGCGCCTCTGGGACCCACGGCGGCCCCGAGGATGGCGGGAACCATGATTTTGGAGAGATCCAGCCCGGAAAAGCCCGAAATCATGGTTCCCGGCTCTGGCTGGCGCCCCTGGGACCCACGGCGGCCCATAATCACCGACAGCCTATTCCCCGCGCCGCGCCCTGCGCGGCCCCTGGCAACTTTCGCGCGCCGCGCATCGCACGCGCCCCGCCGCGGCGCGAAGCGCACGCGGGCGGCCCGCTCCTCCGCGCGCGCGCGCGCTCCACCTGCGAACACGGCGCGCGACGGCCCCATCCTCCCACCCATTCGCCCAACCCATACCCCGTCATCCGACCCCAGAAAGTGCAACGGTGCTCCGGGGGCGCAGAACGACCTTGGGGTGACCAAACCCCCCGAATGGAACACCTGCGTGAAGAAGGCAAGACCCTGGCGTGGCTCGCCAGTAATGCCGCTCTCCCCACGGGGAAAGCGAACACTGCCGGCGTCCGGCGCCGCCCTCGCCGACCCGAGCACCCCGCCGGGGGTCGGGATGCGGCGGGCGTGTTCGCGCGCGCAAAACATGTCGCGCACCTGTCAGACGTTACACCTGGTGATGCGACCGCTGCCAGCGGCCACCAGGGAAGGAAGGCCCCCTCCCCGCACGCGCTGACCTGCGCGGCGTTCTCGCACCTGCGACGCACACGTTCGGCCGACCCGAGGCAGGACCCCTCGCAGCCGGTGCGCATCGCCTCTTGCACGGCGAAGTCCACGCCGGCGCCCATCCCAAATTCTCCCCGGTAACCCCACCGGGGCCCAGGGTGTGGTGGGTGGGAAACAAACCAACAGCAACCGCTGTCGCCAACGCGCTTTGCTCGCACGATCCAATTGCGCGCTCTGATGCGCGCAGTCCCTGCGAGCGCGCGCGGGCGTCCCCTTCTGTCATGATTATGGTTCCCTGACCCGAGCCTCCCCGAGCCTAAAGTCAACGCATAATCACCGACAGCCTATTCCCCGCGCCGCGCCCTGCGCGGCCCCTGGCAACTTTCGCGCGCCGCGCATCGCACGCGCCCCGCCGCGGCGCGAAGCGCACGCGGGCGGCCCGCTCCTCCGCGCGCGCGCGCGCGCTCCACCTGCGAACACGGCGCGCGACGGCCCCATCCTCCCACCCATTCCCCCAACCCATACCCCGTCCCCCGACCCCAGAAAGTGTAACGGTGCTCCGGGGGTGCAGAACGACCTTGGGGTGACCAAACCCCCCGAATGGAACACCTGCGTGAAGAAGGCAAGACCCTGGCGTGGCTCGCCAGTAATGCCGCTCTCCCCAACGCTGCTCTGGCTCCGCGTTTCTGCACCCCCAACGCTGTTCTGGGTCCGACGCCGCTCCGCAATCGCGCGTCGATGTACACGGCGCCCCGTGTCTGAGGCATGCCCGTGCCCCGCGGCTGGGCCCGCGCTCACCTCTCCTGCGCGGACTCCTTCTTTGCGGCGAATCCACTGAGCCTGGCGCGGCACGCTGCACGCCGCGGCCCACCCCCCGCGAATTGCCCTCGCGGAGCGCGCCTTCCGCGCGCCGTAGCACCCAACGCCACGCGTCTAGTAAGCACCCGCGCCACGCGGCCGGGTCCACTCTCACCTCGCCGGTACGAAAACCATTCTCCCGGGCGAAGCTATCCTCGCCGAGCCGCCTGGCACCGCGCGAGTGGACGACTCGGGGGAAGGCCGCCCCCGCGCGCGTACGGCGCGCCGTGAGATCCCGTCCGACCAGTTGCTTTTCGAGTATACCGTCTCGAGCCAGGTGGACATGTCGCAGTGAAACTGGCGCGACACGCTGCGCGGCGCGTCCCCCCGCGATTTGCCCTCGCGGCGCGCGCCTTGAAGAAATTCATAAGCTTGACGCTCCGGTCCAGGGTAGCATGGTCGCACCTGCCACTCACGAAGCTGTGGAGAGCGCTCGTGTTGTCAAGCACCCACAGGATGCGCATCCCTCGGCACCTCCGCGCCTCTTGCGCCAGGACAATGGGGACCATGGCCCCCTCACAGAGGGCGATCGGATTCGCGCCCCTCTCCCGGTCCGCCGGCGAGAAACCCCACTCCGCGAGTATGGCATCGTCGAATACACACCATCCTCCCACACGCTCCCCTGTCAAGCAATCGACCAGGAGGTAGCCGCCCGTGGGCGCGGTCGCCCCGTCAGCCCGCGCGTCGCTTGCGATCGCAATCAGCGGACACGAGGGCGGGCTCACGTCGACGCTTCTCTTCGGGGCAAGGTCTATTACAAATTCGAAGTAATCGAAGCACCGTCGAATCGCGTGGGATAACGCCCACGGAGGCGCGTCAGTGTACTGCCTCTGCTTCAGCGGCGCCATCGCGGCGCTGCCGACGCCGTTGAACATCGCGGAGGACGACCACTGCAGAATGCCCCGGAGCTTCGAGGCCTCCGCTGGTGTCAGGCTGTTCCGCACACGGTGCTCCGCGAGCAGGCCTTTGATTTTGTCAATCATGCTGGCCTTCGGCCAAAAGGAGACCGAAAACAAGACGTTGAGTAAAGCCTGTCCCGAGCCTTTCGCCAATCCGAGGTCCCAAAGACTGCCATCATCGACATACATTGTGTGCAACAATGCCGCCACGCGCCTGGCAGCGGCTTCCAGAAAGGCAGACCACCGCATGAAATTCATAACACTCGACGACAAGCCGAACAGCATGGCGAATGCAGTCAAATATCGCCACTCCCCGCTGCGCGGTTCCCGCGCCGCCATGACGTTATATCGCAGCTGCGCGGGATTGACCGGCACGGACCTGTATGCGTCCGGCAGGTCCTCGCCTCCAGTCTCAAGGGTTAAGCCCTCATCGGCAAAGCCTCCCGCCGCAGCTTCCTGCCTGAGGGCGCACGCCAAACACCGGGCCGGACCACGCCCCTTGGACACCGGAGGGGCCCACTAGGCCCACACGAACGGACCCGGGGGAACGGCCCGCGGGAAACCCGCGACACACCGGCCGGCGGGGAGGGGGAAAAGGCCACCTCCGGTGTTTGGCGTACCTCCCGACCGCTGCCTCAAGACTTTGCCATACAATGCAGGCGTGAACGCTGATGGCAGGTGCCACTTCTCAGGGTACACCGTCGCGCCGTTCTGCCCACCGGCTTTAGCATCGTCTATCCGCCGACGCTTGCCGTTCTGCTGCACGTGCACGAACGACGGCACGGCCGCCCAGCGCCCGGCGCCGTACTCGCGGTCCATCGCGGCCAGCGACGCCGGAGGAGCAGCCCAGCCCTTCTCGCATTCCTTCAAGCATGATTCCCAAAGAAACTCAGCCTCAGGATCAACCCGTCGCTTGTCCCTGGAACGTAAAAGCGCGGTGGACTCCGCCAACAAGCGGTCTTCAGAAACAGGTTCCGAACTTTCGCACCGCTCCCAGACACCCGTCTCCTCCAATCGCCCCACGATATTGAAGCCGGTCACAAATCTCTGGGCCAGCTGCCAATCCGGCCAACCCATCACCCAAGTCAGAACACAAATCAGCGCGATGTGGGTGTTCTGCGCCACGGCATGTACTGAGGGGCTTTGCCAGAGCCGAAGGGCGCGGGACACCGGCGCCAGCCTTTGACTAAGCTCCTTCAACGCCCCGGCGCAAGACTCGGCTTTCCACGCCTGCCGCACTACGCGCTCAAACTGCGGCGCGGGCCAGGCAGGACCCCCCCCCGCGCAGGCGAAGGCCGCGCCTGGCGCACGCGGGACAGCTGTCCCAGCCTCCTCTCGAGATCCGGCACGCGCTCGAGGATTGGCGCCCACTCGTTCTCGCTCGTGACGGCATGCGCGAAATCGACCAACGTCTCTAGACCCACGGTTTCGACCAGGTGGGTGGCGATGCGCTCATCAAACTGATACTTCGCGGCCAGCTCTCTGAATTGTGCAGCGGCGTCGCGAGCGCCGACGCGCCCCGGCAGCGCAATGCCGTCAACTGACAAAGACATACCGAGAACCACACGTGTCGCTCCGCTAAACCTACTCTCTGGACCGCGTTCGAGCCCACCTCGGGGCGCGCATACGCATCCGTTAAGTTGGCATTCGCTGGCAGGCCCACGCGCAACTCCGCGCGTCTCCGCCGCGATGACGTCACCACCTCACGCCGGGGCTGCCCGGCCGCGCAACTTTTCACACGCCGCGCACACCAGGGCTCCCTCCGGGAGCGCCGGGAACCACTGCAGATCACTCAATCCATTCTGACATAGGTTCGTCACTGGCCCGAACTCACTGTCCGTCCAGGCTCTGGACTTTTTGAGGCGACGAATTACGGGCATCGCGACGTGATATCGAGGCCCCATAACCTCCCTTGCCCGGGTAGCCCTCCCAGGCTCAGACTGCACGTGCCCGATCGCGCCCCGCGGCTCGGGCGACGGGCCCACGGCTCGCGACGCGCGCGCGGATGATCCCTCCGCAACCTGCCTGACTGGCGGCGCGCAGTGCGCTGGCGCGCCATCTGAGCCCTTTACGTCACATTCTCCCAACTCCGCGCCCTGCGCTGCCTCGTTACCTGGAAGCACGGTCACCGCGCGACCGGCGCAGTCAACTCCCCGCGCTTGGAACGCGGCCGGGCCTGCACGGGTTGCGTCTCCCGGCCGCACCGACACTTCATCTCCCCTGGACCTGGGGATGGAGACAGCCTCCAATGCCGCCCACGCCCGGGCACAATCCCGCTGGGCCGCGCGATCGACCCGCGGTTCGCCCTGCGCGGCCCGCAATGGCAACCGACGCCGGACTGGCGCGCGCTCCCGCCTCTGCTGGTCGCTTGTTTTTGCCGGCAACTTTCGGCGCTCTGCGTGGACTCGCATGCGCAGGCAACGCGTTCCCACGCAAACCGCCCGGCGCTTTACCGCGCCCCCCCCGCTTTGCACGCGGTGCCCCCGACGCGAGGGTTTGCGCAGCGCGCGCACGCGCGCCCGGCGCTTCGGCGCCCGCCCCCCCCACACCGCTCTTACCCGCGGCGCCCCCGTCGGCAGGACCCCGACAATTGGGTGGAGGCGCGCCCGGCGCGTTACCGCGCCCCACCCGCTGTCCACGCGGGGCCACGATTATCCGGAGAAACTTCTGCCGCCTCAACTCCTCGACGACCGACGGGGGCAAGAACGCGGCCTTCTCTCGAACGGTCGACACCGCCACCCGCTGCTGCGCCTCTTTCTCTAGGTCGGCCAACATTACTTTTCCTGGCGCAGAACTCGCCCAGCATCGCACTTGCTCCCACTGCACTGGGGCCTCCAGATCGGTCCGCAGGCACGACCACACTCCGGCCATGTGCAGGCGCGTGCACATCTCGGCTTGCCGCCGACGCGCATTATACACGATCGGCATCTGGTTCCGACGGGAGTTGTCTCCCCCCTCCGTCCAACCGCCCGAGATGACTCGGGCTTCCCAGTCCAAGTGTATCGCGCTCGCCCATGTAGGCCCAGCCCGGCGCAAACTGTACGAAGTCACAAGATCCAACTGGGAATCGTCCGCTAGCGAGCCTCGGAATACTTCCTTCAGCGATCGGTTAAAGGCACCCAACTTCACCGGCGCGCCGGAAACTGGATCGAAGACGAGCCCCGTCGGCACAGCCCTTCCTGCTCGATCTTCCCGCGCCGCCAACTCGTGCCAACCATCCCACAAGGCGTCAGCGGCGGACCGCGCGCCACCTAGCCGCCTCGGCAAGCACCAATCGAACGAAGGTCGCCCCTGTCGCTTTCCCTGCTTCCCCCTCGATGCGCGGAACCAGCAAAAATAAACAGACTTCTCTAAAGGCCAAGAGCGCAGCAGGTGCGTGTACCTCACCCACGCGAATACCACCGCCAGCATCCCAGCCGCGAGCATGACTTGCCCAGGCGTTCTCGCGCCATCCAGGAAATCGATCACATGGTAAATCATCTCGGGTTCGACGACAGTGGCCTGAGCCGGCGGTGCTACGGTTCCACTGCCTGGATCACGTGGCACAAGGCGAAACGCATCGTCCAGGCAGAAAGGCGCTTTCAAATGTACGCACATCCACTTCAAGGCGTTCCAGATCCTGACGCCGGACGTCCGTGCGATCGAGAGCTTATGCACGAACTCGGCGACTGCCATGGGTTGCCGCGCCAGACTCGTCGCCGGCTGCCCTTGCCGGCCCGCCCACTCGGCCCACTGCCCCCACACTCGCAAGGCCGTGCGCAGCGTCCCGGATTCGAAATTACTCAGCCTAAACACCGCCGCGGACGAGACGTCGGCGAGCATCTCGGCCTGCGCCTCCTGCAACCCCTGCCCGAGGCCGCTTTCCGGGCGCCATTCAAGCCCCTCACGCTCTGCCGCCTCCGTCGCCACTGCGGCACAGCGTCTCGGCCGACCGCGGCGCGCGGCGGTAGGCCCACGCCCTTTCCCCGCCGCGGCCCCCGCGCTCACGGCGGGCGCGGCGGCCGCCGCCGCGCCGCCAAATCGCCCCTCTGCGCAAATGCCACGCGCGGGCACCAGCCACGGCGTCACCCGCGCCACGTCCCGAGCCACGGCCCAGGCCGTGGGCACTCCACACTGCTCCGCCTCGTCCGTCGAGCAAAACAAATGCGCTAAATCGCCAGCCGACTCCAGTCCCTCTCTCTGCACGAGCGCAGCAAGGGACTCGCGCTCGGAGGAATCGACCCTCCAATCTAAGAGCTCTTCGATGAAGAGCTCTCCGCGCTGCCCGGCCATCAAGCAGCACACAAGCAAGAAACAAACCCACAGCAACCGCTGTCGCCAACGCGCTTTGCTCGCACGATCCAATTGCGCGCTCTGATGCGCGCAGTCCCTGCGAGCGCGCGCGGGCGTCCCCTTCTGTCATGATTATGGTTCCCTGACCCGAGCCTCCCCGAGCCTAAAGTCAACGCAGAGTTGCCAGAGATCCAGCTGCTCTCTGCTGTTCTGCTGCTCTCTGCTGTTCTGCTGCTCTCTGCTGTTCTGCTGCTCTCTGCTGTTCTGCTGCTCTCTGCTGTTCTGCTCTCTCTGCTTTTTCATGCTGCTCTCTGCTGTTCGGCTGCTCTCTGTTTCTGCTGCTCTCTGCTGTTTCTGCTTGCTCTCATGCTGTTCTGCTGTCTCTCTGCTGTTCTGCTTGCTCTCTGCTGGTCTGCTGCTCTTGCTGGTTCTGTCTTCTGCCTGCTCCTCTGTCTGCTGCTCTCTGCTGTTTCTGCTTTCTCTCTGCTGTTCTGCTGCTCTCTGCTTTCGCACTCTCTGCTTTTTCTGCTGCTCTCTGCTGGTCTTCTGCTGCTTCCGTGCTGTCTGCTGCTCTCTGCTGTTCTGCTGCTCTCTTCGGTTCTGCTGCTCTTCTGCTGTTCTTGAAGTTCTTGCTGCTCTCTGCTGTTCTGTCTGCCTGCTCTTCTGCTGTTCTGCTGCTCTCTGCTGTTTTCTGCTGCTCTCTGCTGTTCTGCTGCTCTCTGCTTTCTGCTTGCTCTTCCCTGCTGTTTGCTGCTTCTCTGCTGTTCTGCTGCTCTCTGCTGTTCTGCTGCTCTCTGCTGTTTTGCTAGCTCTCTGCTGCCTGCTGCTCTTCTGCGCTGCTGCTCTCTGCTCTGCTGCTCTCCTGGCACCCTTTTCCTGTGTTCTGCTGCTCTCTCTTTTTCTGCTGCTGTCATGGCTGTTTTCTGCTGCTCTCTGCTGTTCTGCTGCTCTCTTCTGTATCTGCTGCTCTCTGCTGTTCTGCTGCTCTCTGCTGTTTCTGCTGCTCTCCTGCTGTTCTGCTGCCTCGCGTGCTGCCCTGCTCTCTGCTGTTCTGCTGCTCTCTGCTGTTCTGCTGCTCTCTGCTGTTCTGCTGCTCTCTGCTGCTCTCTGCTGCTCTGGATTGGTTTTCGCTCGGTTGGTTTTCGCTTGAACGGATTACCTTTTCGCTCGAACGAGCGTCTTTTCGCTTGAACGATCCATCCGCCGTCCGCGCGAAATCGATTCGCGCGAAAACTGCGGGCCGTTCGAAAGAAATCCGCTGGGCGCGTGCGCGCGAAAAGAACCCACGGCAGCCCAGAAGATGGCGGGAACCATGATTTTGGAGAGGTCGAGGCTGGAAAACCCTCGAAATCCCGGTTCCCGGCTCTGTCTGGCGCCCCAGGGACTCACGGCGGCCCAGAGGATGGCGGGAACCATGATTTTGGAGAGATCGAAGCTGGAAAAACCCGAAATCATGGTTCCCGGCTCTGTGCTCTGTGCTCTCTGCTGCCCTGTGCTCTCTGCTGCTCTGTGCTCTCTGCTGCTCTGTGCTCTCTGCTGCTCTGTGCTCTCTGCTGCTCTGTGCTCTCTGCTGCTCTGTGCTCTCTGCTGCTCTGTGCTCTCTGCAGCTCTGTGCTCTCTGCTGCTCTGTGCTCTCTGCTGCTCTGTGCTCTTTTTGCTGCTCTGTGCTCTCTGCTGTTATGTGCTCTCTGCTGCTCTGTGGTCTCTGCTGCTATGCGCTCCCGGGGGCCCGCGGCGGCCCAGAGGATGGCGGGAACCATGATTTTGGAGAGATCGAGGCTGGAAAAGCTCAAGTCCTCATGGACTTTCTAGCACAGGTGTGATCCGAGGCCCCGAGGATGGCGGGAACCATGATTTTGGAGAGATCCAGGCCGGAAAAACCCGAAATTCATATGGTTCCCTGTCTCTGACTGGCGCCCTGGGACCCACGGCGGCCCTCGATAATGGCAAGAACTGTTTTGGGACATCCAGCCGCCAAAGCCAAATCATGGTTCCCGGCTCTGGCTGGCGCCCCTGGGACCCACGGCGGCCCAGAGGATGGCGGGAACCATGATTTGGGAGAGATCCAGGCCGGAAAAACTCGAAATCATGGTTCCCTGCTCTGACTGGCGCCCCTGGGACCCACGGCGGCCCCGAGGATGGCAAGAACCATGATTTTGGAGACATCCAGGCCGCAAAAGCCCGAAATCATGGTTCCCGGCTCTGGCTGGCGCCCCTGGGACCCACGGCGGCCCCGAGGATGGCGGGAACCATGATTTGGTAGAGATCCAGGCCGGAAAAGCCCGAAATCATGGTTCCCGGCTCTGGCTTGCGCCCTGGGACCCACGCTAGCGGGCCCCGAGGATGGCGGGAACCATGCCTTTTGGAGAGGATTCCAGGCGGTAGTCGTCTCCATCGCGGTTGGTGGCACGTGGGAAATCATGGCTGTCGGCCCCTGGGACCCACGGCGGCCCCGAGGATGGCGGGAACCATGATTTTGGAGAGATCCAGGCCGGGAAAGCCCGAAATCATGGTTCCCGGCTCTGGCTGGCGCCCCTGGGACCCACGGCGGCCCAGAGGATGGCGGGAACCATGATTTTGGAGAGATCCAGGCCGGAAAAGCACGAAATCATGGTTCCCTGCTCTGGCTGGCGCCCCTGGGACCCACGGCGGCCCCGAGGATGGCGGGAACCATGATTTTGGAGAGATCCAGGCCGGAAAAGCCCGAAATCATGGTTCCCGGCTCTGGCTGGCGCCCCTGGGACCCACGGCGGCCCCGAGGATGGCGGGAACCATGATTTTGGAGAGATCCAGGCCGGAAAAGCCCGAAATCATGGTTCCCGGCTCTGGCTGGCGCCCCTGCGACCCACGGCGGCCCCGAGGATGGCGGGAACCATGATTTTGGAGAGATCCATGCCGGAAAAACCCGAAATCATGGTTCCCGGCTCTGGCTGGCCTGGGACCCACGGCGGCCCCGAGGATGGCGGGAACCATGATTTTGGAGAGATCCAGGCCGGAAAAGCCCGAAATCATGGTTCCCGGCTCTGGCTGGCGCCCCTGGGAACCACAGCGGCCCCGAGGATGGCGGGAACCATGATTTTGGAAAGATCCAGGCCGGAAAAGCCCGAAATCATGGTTCCCTGCTCTGGCTGGCGCCCCTGGGCCCCACGGCGGCCCCGAGGAAGGCGGGAACCATGATTTTGGATAGATCCAGGCGGGAAAAGCCGAAAATCATGGTTCCCGGCTCTGGCTTGCGCCCCTGGGACCCACGGCGGCCAGAGGCTGGCGGGAACATGAATTTTTGGGGAGATCCAGGCCGGAAAATCCCGACATCATGGTTCCCGGTCTGGCTGCGCACCTGGGACCCAACAGGCGGCCGAGGATGTCTGGCACGCATGATTTGGGAGAGATCCAGGCCGGAAAAAGCCCGAAATCCATGGTTCCCGGTCTGCTGGCGCCCCCTGGGACCCGAGGATGGCGGGAACCATGATTTTGGAGAGATCCAGGCCGGAAAAGCACGAAATCATGGTTCCCGGCTCTGGCTGGCGCTCATGGGACCCACGGAGGCCCCGAGGATGGCGGGAAACATGATTTTGGAGAGATCCAGGCCGGAAAAGCATGAAATCATGGTTCCCGGCTCTGGCTGGCGCTCATGGGACCCACGGAGGCCCCGAGGATGGCGGGAACCATGATTTTGGAGAGATCCAGACCGGGAAAGCCCGAAATCATGGTCCCCGGCTCTGGCTGGCGCCCCTGGGGCCCACGGCGGCCCCGAGGATGGCGGGAACCATGATTTTGGAGAGATCCACGCTGGAAAAGCCCGAAATCATGGTTCCTGGCTCTGGCTAGCGCCCCTGGGACCCACGGCGGCCCAGAGGATGGCGGGAACCATGATTTTGGAGAGATCCAGGCCGGAAAAGCCCGAAATCATGGTTCCCGGCTCTGGCTGGCGCCCCTGGGACCCACGGCGGCCCCGAGGATGGCGGGAACCATGACTTTGGAGAGATCCAAGCCAGAAAAGCCCGAAATCATGGTTCCCGGCTCTGGCTAGCGCCCCTGGGACCCACGGCGGCCCCGAGGATGGCGGGAACCATGACCGGCAAAGCCCGAAATCATGGTTCCCGGCTCTGGCTGGCGCCCCTGGGACCCACGGCGGCCCAGAGTTGCCAGAGATCCAGCTGCTCTCTGCTGTTCTGCTGCTCTCTGCTGTTCTGCTGCTGCTCTGCTGCTCTGTGCTCTCTGCTGCTCTGTGCTCTCTGCTGCTGTGTGCTCTCTGCTGCTCTGTGCTCTCTGCTGCTCTGTGCTCTCTGCTGTTCTGCTGCTCTCTGCTGTTCTGCTGTTCTCTGCTGTTCTGCTGCTCTCTGCAGTTCTGCTGCTCTCTGCTGTTCTGCTGCTCTCTGCTGTTCTGCTGCTCTCTGCTGTTCTGCTGCTCTCTGCTGTTATGCTGTTCTCTGCTGTTCTGCTGCTCTCTGCTGTTCTGCTGCTCTCTGCTGTTCTGCTGCTCTCTGCTGTTCTGCTGCTCTCTGCTGTTCTGCTGCTCTCTGCTGTTCTGCTGCTCTCTGCTGTTATGCTGCTCTCTGCTGTTCTGCTGCTCTCTGCTGTTCTGCTGCTCTCTGCTGTTCTGCTGCTCTCTGCTGTTCTGCTGCTCTCTGCTGTTCTGCTGCTCTCTGCTGTTCTGCTGCTCTCTGCTGTTCTGCTGCTCTCTGCTGTTCTGCTGCCCTCTGCTGTTCTGCTGCTCTCTGCTGTTCTGCTGCTCTCTGCTGCTCTGCTGCTCTTCTGCTCTGCTGCTCTTCTGCTCTGCTGCTCTTCTGCTGTTCTGCTGCTCTCTGCTGCTCTCTGCTGTTCTGCTGCTCTCTGCTGTTCTGCTGCTCTCTGTTGTTCTGCTGCTCTCTGCTGTTCTGCTGCTCTCTGCTGTTCTGCAGCTCTCTGCTGTTCTGCTGCTCTCTGCTGTTCTGCTGCTCTCTGCTGTTCTGCTGCCCTCTGCTGTTCTGCTGCTCTCTGCTGTTCTGCTGCTCTCTGCTGTTCTGCTGCTCTCTGCTGTTCTGCTGCTCTCTGCTGTTCTGCTGCTCTCTGCTGTTCTGCTGCTCTCTGCTGTTCTGCTGCTCTCTGCTGTTCTGCTGCTCTCTGCTGTTATGCTGCTCTCTGCTGTTCTGCTGCTCTCTGCTGTTCTGCTGCTCTCTGCTGTTTTGCTGCTCTCTTCTGCTCTGCTGCTCTTCTGCTCTGCTGCTCTTCTGCTCTGCTGCTCTCTGCTGTTCTGCTGCTCTCTGCTGTTCTGCTGCTCTCTGCTGTTCTGCTGCTCTCTGCTGTTCTGCTGCTCTCTGCTGTTGTGCTGCTCTCTGCTGTTCTGCTGCTCTCTGCTGTTCTGCTGCTCTCTGCTGCTCTCTGCTGCTCTCTGCTGCTCTCTGCTGCTCTGGATTGGTTTTCACTCGGTTGGTTTTCGCTTGAACGGATTACCTTTTCGCTCGAACGAGCGTCTTTTCGCTTGAACGATCCACCCTCGGGCCACGCATGGCGAACTGGGCCAACTGTCTGCTGAACAGGGGAGGAGGGGGAGGAGGAGGAGGAGGAGGAGGAGGAGGAGGAGGAGGAGAGGAGGAGGAGGGGGAGGAGGGGGAGGAGGAGGAGGAGGAGGAGGAGGAGGAGGAGGCGGAGGAGGCGGAGGAGGAGGAGGAGGAGGAGGAGGAGAAGTTAAAGTAACCTAAAGGAGGAAGAGGATGAGGATGAGGATGAGGATGAGGATGAGGAGGAGGAGGAGGGGGAGGAGGAGGAGGAGGAGGAGGAGGAGGAGAAGGAGGAGGAAGGGGGACCGCTCAGATGCCAGCCCAGAGTTCAAGGTGGTGGGCCAGAACCGGCGGCGCGACACGCTAAGTGAAAGTCCCCGACCGTATCATTGAGGTTCCCTCGCTGGGAAACTGGGACGCCAACGCTTCTTTTACGGCTAAGCCGAACCTTGGCGGACTTCCGCGCCCGGTCCAGCCTCGCTCTCCTACCGCTCCTCATCCCATTCCTCACCCTCCCGCTCAGCGCGCCCCTCCTTTTCCTCCTCCTCTTCCTCGTGCTTCTCCTGCTTTTCCTCGTCCTCCTCCTCCTCCTCCTCCTCCTTCTCGACCTGCCCCCCTCCGTCGTCTCCTCTCCTCCCACTTCTCCTGCTCCTTCTCCTTCATGTCCACCTCCTCCTCCTTCAGGAGGAGGGGGGGAGGGGGAGGACGATAAGGCTAGGAGCAGGAGAACATTCGGAGGGAGAGGAAGGGGGAGAAGGGAGAGGACGAGGAGAGGGTGGAGGGGGTGGAGAGGGTGGAGGACGGGGGGGGATGACGCAGAACGAGGCGGCAGGATGCAGGCCGCAAGAGCAGGTGGCGCCCGCAGCGGCGGCCGCGTGGCCTCCACGGCTTCGGCGTCGCGCTTGGCGGCGCCGTCGGCGGCGCCGTCGGCGGCCCCGTCGGCGGCGCCGTCGGCGGCACCGTCGGCGGCGCCGTCGGCGGCGACTGCCCGCGCGGCGGAGACCGGCCGCGCTTCGGGACGGCGGCGCTGCCGGCGGCGCTGAAGAGCCCCGGCGGTGGCCTCGCGCGTCGGTCGTCGGTCGTCGCCGCCGTCCGTCGCGAGCGTCGGCGTGGCCGTCGTCGTCGGGGGCGGGGGGGGGCGGGGGGGGGGGGGGGCGGCGGGAGGGGAGGGGAGGGGCGGGGAGAGCGGCCGCGGGGAGGAGGAGGGGAGAGGCGGGGCGGGGAGCGGGAGGGGGCCGAGAGAGGACGCCTCCAGGGGCCCTCGGCCAGCGAAGGCGTCTCAAGTGGAGGAGGGCCCCACGTGCCTCCGCACCGCTGCAGCTTGCCAGAAGATGGCGTCGGGTGTCGCCCGCGCGGGAGATCGGGCTCCGAGGGGGCCGCTTGCGGGCCCCGGGGCCGTCCACAGAACAACTCGGGCTCCCCCCCCAGACATGCGACGTCCTGATTTTTTCAGCACGGCGTCCCTGGAAGTCCCGACCCTTTCCCCGGGGCCAGTTTTTCGACCTGAGTCGTTTTTTGACGCTCCCGAGGCCCGGCGAGGGCCCCCCGAGGCCGAAATTGGCAAAAAATCAGCCGTCCTGATTTTTTCACGACGCGAGCATGTCTGGGCCTCCTGCCCCCGGCCCCGCCTCTCCTCCGGCTCCCCCTGGTCCGGGACCAGCGCCACGGAAAAAGCGCGGAAAGAAAGGATGCAGAGAAAGCACTTTCTTCATATTGAACGGTCATACAGAAGGGGCGTTGACCTAAGGAACCCTAAATAAGAAACGAGGCCTCTTTTTCCCATAAGTTTAACTTCGATTTCCCATCGAAGCCCTAAGCAAAACTAAAGGCGAACTGCAAAACAACTAAGGAACACCGAGCCCCTCCCCAACGAAAAGGGTTCCTTCCTCAGTGACCCCGACTGTATTCATGAGCACATTCACTTCGATCCCCTCTCGATCCATATTCGAGGGCGGGAGGATCAATGGTCCTCCCGCCCTCTCCTCCTCATCCGCCCTCCAGCTCCTGCGTCCTGTTCTGGTCCCCGGGGGCATCCTTCGGGCCCTGGGGCCGTCCACAGAACGACCCAGGCCCCTGCCTCCTGCCGCCCCCTCCTTCGCCTCGATGCGAGCATCACGGTTCTCCACGCTGCCCTCCTGGCCCCTTCGCCCTCTCCCTTCTCCTCCAGCAAGATTTTGAATACGACCGGCCCGGGGCTGAGGCGAGAGCCCCATATTGAAAACCATCCCCCCTCAACCAATGAAGCAGGTGCGAACTCTTAAGGCGAATGTGCGCGGCGCTGAGGCTAGAACCACATTTGGAAAACGACCACCCCAATTCCTGAAAGTGTCGCAGGTGATGTCAAGCCTCCTGATCAAATCAATGAATGATGAGGAAGTCTCAGGTGTGTCGCCTGGTCAGGCCTACGAACACGTCTTGGGGTGCGACAGCTGGAAGCATTGCATGAAGAAAAAATGCAGAGGAGGAGGACAGGTTGAAGAGGAGGAGGAGGAGGAGGAGGAGGAGGAGGAGGAGGAAGAGGAGAAAGAGGAGGAAGAGGAGCGCAGCCTGCCATTCGTGTCAAGAGCGACCTGATTACCGCAGGTTTGACACCGCCTCGACCGTTCACCTGGGCCCTCCGTGCGTTCTGTTTTAAAGAACCCCCGCCCCCCCCCCCCCCCCCACGCCTCCGCCACGTCTGACACCCCGAGGCTCCTGGGCCCTCCGTGCGTGCTGTTTTAAGAACCCCCCACCCTGCAAAAACGCGCGCCAACATCCCCACCACGCCCCCACCACGTCTGAAACCTCAGGCTCCTGGGCCCTCCGTGCGTGCTGTTTTAACGACCCCCCGCCCTGCAAAAACACGCGCCGGCAACTCCCGCCACGCCCCCGCCACGTCTGACACCCCCAAGCTCCTGGGCCCTCCGTGCGTGCTGTTTTAAGTACCTCCCACTCTGCAAAAACGCGCGCCGGCACCCCCCACCACGCCCCCACCACGTCTGAAACCTCAGGCTCATGGGCCCTCCGTGCGTCCCCCCCGTCCTGCAAAAACGCGCGCTGGCACCCCCCACAACGCACCCACCACGTCTGACACCTCCAGGCTCCTGGGCCCTCCGTGCGTGCTGTTTTAAAGACTCCCCACCCTGCAAAAACACGCGCCGGTACCCCCCACCACGCACCCACCACGTCTGAAACCTCAGGCTCTTGGGCCCTCCGTGCGTGCTGTTTTTTTAAATACCCCCCGCCCTGCAAAAACACGCGCCGGCACCTCCCACGACGCCCCCACCACGTCTGACACCCCGAGCCTCCTGGGCCCTCCTTGCGAACTGCTTTAAAGACCCCCCGCCCTGCAAAAACGCGCGCCAACACCCCCACCACGCCCCCACCACGTCTGACACCCCCAGGCTCCTGGGCCCTCCGTGCGTGCTGTTTTTTTAATACCCCCCGCCTTGCAAAAAAACATGCGCAGGCACCCCCCACCACGCCCCCATCACGTCTGCCACCCCCAGACTCCTGGGCCTTCCGTGCGTGCTGTTTAACAACCCCCCCGCCCTGCAAAAACACGCGCCGGCACCCCCCACCACGCACCCACCACGTCTGAAACCTCAGGCTCCTGGGCCCTCCGCGCGTGCTGTTTTTTTAAATACCCCCCGCCCTGCAAAAACGAGCGCCGGCACACAACCACGCACCCACCACGTCTGACACCGCCAGGCTCCTGGGCCCTCCGCGCGGCTGTTTTTTAAATACCCCCCGTCCTGCAAAAACACGCGCCGGCACCTCCCACGACGCCCCCACCACGTCTGACACCCCCAAGCTCCTGGGCCCTCCGTGCGTGCTGTTTTGAGGACCCCCACCCTGCAAAAACGCGCGCCAGCCCCCCCCACCACGCACCACCACGTCTGACACCCCCAGGCTCCTGGGCCCTCGGTGCGTGCTGTTTTTTAAATACCCCCGCCCTGCAAAAACGCGCGCCGGCACCCCTCATCACGCCCCCACCACGTCTGACACCCCAAGGCTTACTTCGGGCGTGTCCCAGTACAGGTGGATTTTGGACGGAAGAAAAATACTCAAAACATGCGCCCGAATTGTGGAAAAATGCAAAAGAGTACCCTGTGACGTACCCAACCCTTTCTATACATGTGGCGATTATACTCAGGACCACTCAATGCTGACTGGCATTCTGAAGAACCCGCAGTGCGCAGAAAGAGCACCCAACAATGCTGTCAGAAGAGCAACAAGCAGTCCCTTGGTGATCCGCGTATGACGTACTTCCGCTGGGCCTCCCAGGAGCCCACGAAAGTGGCGATAGCTGCTCAGATCGCAGCCCCCCAAAGGCGGCGAGGTCCCGTGGTGATCCGCGTATGGCGTACCTCCGCTGGGCCTCCCAGGAGCCCACGAAAAAGGTGACAATTGTGCAGATCGCAAGCCCCCCAAAGGGCGACGAGGTACCGAGGTGATCCTCGTGGGACCCACCTCCGCTGGGCCTCCCAGGAGCCCACTAAAGTGGCGACAATTGCGCAGATCGCAGCCCCCCAAAGGGGCGGCGAGGTACCGAGGTGATCCGCGTGGGTCCCACCTCCGCTGGGCCTCCCAGGAGCCCACGAAAACGGCGACAATTGCGCAGATCGCAGCACCCACGGGCGGCGAGGTTCCTTGGTGATCCGCGTATGACGTACCTCCGCTGGGCCTCCCAGGAGCCCACGAAAATGGCGACAATTGCGCAGATCGCAGACCCACAGGCGCGGCGAGGTCCCGTGGTGATCCGCGTATGACGTACCTCCGCTGAGCCTCCCAGGAGCCCACGACAGTGGCGACAGTTGCGCAGATCGCAAGCCCCCCAGGGGCGGCGAGGTCCTGTGGTGATCCGCGTATGACGTACCTCCGCTGGGCCTCCTAGGAGCCCACGAAAGTGGCGACAATTGCGCAGATCGCAAGACCCCCAGGGGGCGGCGAGGTACCGTGGTGATCCGCGTATGGCGTACCTCCGCTGGGCCTCCCAGGAGCCCACTAAAGTGGCGACAATTGCGCAGATCGCAAGCCCTCCAAAGGGGCGGCGAGGTACCGAGGTGATCCGCGTGGGACCCACCTCCGCTGGGCCTCCCAGGAGCCCACGAAAACGGCGACAATTGCGCAGATCGCAAGCCCCCCAGGGGACGGCGAGGTACTGAGGTGATCCGCGTGGGACCCACCTCCGCTGGGCCTCCAAGAAGCCCACGAAAGTGGCGACAATTGCGCAGATCGCAAGCCCCCCAAAAGGGCGGCGAAGTACCGAGGTGATCCGCGTGGGACCCACCTCCGCTGGGCCTCCAAGAAGCCCACGAAAGTGGCGACAATTGCGCAGATCGCAAGCCCCCAATAAGGGCCGCGAGGTCCCGTGGTGATCCGCGTGGTCTCTCAGGAGCCCACGAAAGTGGCGACAATTGCGCAGATCGCAAGCCCCCCAGGGGGTGGCGAGGTACCGAGGTGATCCGCGTGGGACCCACCTCCGCTGGGTCTCACATGAGCCCACGACAGTGGCGACAGTTGCGCAGATCGCAAGCCCCCCAAGGGCGGCGAGGTACCGAGGTGATCCGCGTGGAAAGTACCTCCGCTGGGCCTCCCAGGAGCCCACGGAAACGGCGACAATTGCGCAGATCGCAGCCCCCCCGGGGGCGGCGAGGTGCCGAGGTGATCCGCGTGGGACCCACCTCCGCTGGGCCTCCTAGGAGCCCACGAAAGTGGCGACAATTGGGCAGATCGCAAAACCCCCAGGGGGCGGCGAGGTACCGAGGTGATCCGCGTGGGACCCACCTCTGCTGGGCCTCCCAAGAGCCCACGAAAGTGGCGACAATTGTGCAGATCGCAAGCCCCCCAAAAGGGGCGGCGAGGTCCCGTGGTGATCCGCGTGGGACGTACCTCCGCTGGGCCTCCCAGGAGCCCACGGAAGTGGCGACAATTGCGCAAATCGCAAGCCCTCCAAAGGGGCGGCGAGGTACCGAGGTGATCCGCGTGGGACCCACCTCCGCTGGGCCTCCCAGGAGCCCACGAAAGTGGCGACAATTGCGCAGATCGCAGCCTGACGGCACGAGAGAAGAGCAGAGGGGAACACCGGAAACAGGAGAGAAGGAGGAGGGGAGGAGAGGGGAGGAGAAAGAAGGAAGGAAGGACGGGGCGACCACACTGCTCTATTCAAAACGAGTGCCCAACACAGGAGGGTTGGGAAAAAATAGTCCCCATAGTATGTTTTGACTATTTTTGGATAGTCCTTCTGTAGAAGGACAGGTCCGACTGAACCCCAGGCTCCTGGGCCATCCGTGCGTACCCCCTGCCCTGCAAAAACGCGCGCCGGCACCCCCCACCACGCCCCCACCGCGTCTGACACCCCCATCGGGAGCGGCCAAGAGGGGGGTGGGGTGTCCAAGAGGGGGGGTGCAAATCATGACGGGCGGCATGTGCGCGGCCCAGCGGGGGGGCCTGGGACGTAATGAAATAAGAAGAGGCGCCATGAAACCTGAGGAAAAATCATGGCCCGCGCCATGAAATCCCCCCCCCTAGTCATCCCCCCCCCCTCTTTTCCGCTCCCGACCCCACGCTCCTGGGCCCGCCGTGCGCGCTGGTTTCCGTACCCCCCCACTGAGCGCCAGGACCGCCAGAGGGCCCGCCCGGGCCCCGCGGCAGGAGCGGGCCGTCGACCTCGACACCATACTCGACATGCCTGACAGGGCTTCCGGCCCCCTTCCGTGCACGGCAAGCGGCAAGTTCGTGCGGCGACGGCGCGCTGGCGGCGCCGGAAACGGCGTTCCAGGTGGAGCCCCGCACCAACGAGCGACGCGGAGGCACCCATGGGCAAGGTAGCGCCACGGGAGCCGACGGAATTCAACTCTGAACGATCGGGGCCGCGATCGGAGCTCCTCGTGGTCACCCGGGAACCACGAACCCTGACCTTGACTCGTAGCAGCCTCGGCCCGAGGACAACCTGTGCGCTTCTTGGCTGGTGGATCGGCGACCCTGTGAGACCTCTGCTCTGGAGTGCCCCTCGAACCAGCCCCCCTCCAGGAGTACGAAGATACCATACCTCGTGTCCGGGGAACCCTGGCTCCTTCACAACGGGTGTCGCGCCGCGGGTGTGCAACCTGCACTTCCGCCAGCTTCCGCCCGTCGCCCCTCTGCCGCAGCGCCCGGGTTGAAGATCCTCGCCCTCCAGGGGGGGCCGGGCCGCCAGGCGAGCGGGCGGTCCTGAACGGGCGGGGGGCCGCCGATCCTCACGGGCAGGTCGGGCGGGCGGGCACAGCGTCGAGCAAACCGGCGGCAGGGAGGAAGCGGGCGGCAGGGCGGGCCGGGGAGGAAAGTGTCGAGCAGACTGTCGCAGTGGAGGAGCCGCGCGGGAGGGTCGGGGGGGGCCCTGACGGGTGGGTCGAGCGATGGGCCGAGTCGGAACAACGTGGGCAGCGAGCTGGGACATCACACCAAGCGAGACAGGCGCCACAAGAGGATGTGGCGCAACGGCGAGGCCCCTCGCAACGCGAGGAAGCGGTGTGCGCACGGAGCGGACCTCCTCCATGCAGCGGGCACGTTCTGGATGGCGGCATCCTCTGTCCGAGGATGTCTGTCTGTCTCTCTTCCTCCCGCCCCCTCCCTCCGTTCCTTCCCCAACTCCCCCTCCCTTTCTGTCTCTTTTTTGTTTTCTCTCTCTCTCTCTCTATACCTCTCTCTCTCTATCGTTCTCTCTTTCTCTCTCGTTCTACCTCTCCACCTCACTCTTTTCCCCCCCCTCCTTTTCTCTCTCCACTGTCTCCGCCAACCTTCAGCAGCGTCCTTCCCAGCAGTCCCGTCCTCCCCCCTCGATCCACCAATGTATTTTTGTTGCCTCTCTCTCTCTCTATATATATATGTATCCACTCACTGTCTCCGCCAGCCTTCAGCAGCCTCCCTTCTCGCAGCCCTCTGAGGCTCTCGATCCATCGGATCTCTTGGTGCAGCCATCGTGCTGCCATGGGGAAGGGTTGGGCTCTTGGCCGCGGGTGGCCTCGGCCACAGATAAGCTCCCCGGCCTTAACATAAAAAGGCATGACCCGGCAATCGGAGCACTTCCTGAGCCCGACGTGGTCCTTACTTCGGCGTCCTGACTGTATCTCCGAGTAAGAGTTGCGGCGCTGCCTGTCCAGTGCCGGATCTTCTTTTCTCATCCCATTGGCTGATCCAGCGCGACAGCTCCCCAGATTTGGGCATTTGGGACAATTTCTTGGGTATGTTGTACTTTTCGTCCAAAATCCGCCTGTAGGGGGACACGCTTGACTGTAGCTCGCACCCCGTCGCTCTCCAGCTCTCTCCCTTGCTTCCCAGGGTCGGGCTCAGACTCTCCGGCGCCACGTCTTTGCTCAACACGCGGGCCGCGAATACCATCTCAACATCTCTGCTGCCGAAAACCAGTCTTGCGTGTAATTCCAGCGCGGCCTCTCGGGAGAAGGAGGGCCATGAGGGAGGGGACGATCGCGCAATGCCAATACGTACGCGATTGTCCTCCGCCCGAAAAGCGTTGGCAAGTCCATTCGGCTGCGTCCCTGAGTCATTATACTCGGGCTCTAAGTTGACAGTCTCAGAGGAGAGGAGGTCTACAGTGCCGAAGCAAAGACAAATCCATGATCTTTGTATGATCTTGCACCGATTGCATAGGTCGACATGCATGGCACTTCCCTTGCATAGAACCACTGGTGGGATGCTACGAGTGCTCAAAGCCCTTGCTCACTGAACCACGCCCTTTGTGCTGTAGTCGGACCGATCGGTGAAGGAATCAATTTCAAGACTTTTCCTGCAAGGCTTGCTCCAATCAGCAAATGCCGAAGGGCTATGATAGTTTCGTGCAACCAGCCAGCATCGAGAAAAGCCCCACTTCGCCCATACGAGCTGCCCGTCGCCGAGGGCTTGTGGCAACTCCGTGATCGACTGGGCGACTCGCACGGCCTGCCTCCAATCACCCACCCCTTAAATATAGGGTACACAAGCGCATGGAAACCTAGTGAGGGTGTCAAGTCATCGGGGGCAAGCGTGGAGTCGGACCGCTCAACTTTGCTTGTGAGGGAGAAGATGGGAGCGAACCGCATGCTTCAACGGTCAGCGTCGTCGAAATGCGAATGCCGAGGCGTACCTGAAGCAGTCATGCCGCGCAACTATACTGCACTGTGGATGTAGCGTCGCGGATTGCTACCGTGGTCGAATTGGCCACTGGGTGCGAATACAGAAGCTGTGGAAGCGGCCCCGGGAAACCATTACAACCACTGATTGTGCCCGCAGCCTCGCCGCCACTCGTGTATGCAAGCATGCGAGCTGCGCAGCTGTCGCCACTTTCGTTAGCTCTGGGAGGCACGGCGCAGAGGATGGCAGCGCAAATCGTGCGTATCTGGCGATGTGTTCTTTACTATGGAGCGTTCATACAAATATTCGCCTTCCGAGGAGAAGGGGTCGGGTACGTCTTGAGCAATTTTGTTCAATACGTAAGAGGTCTGGAGGTGAGGTGCAACGATACAAGGGATACCTGTTCGGGGGAGGGAACATCGACATGGAATCCAAATTCGCATACTGGGCGGGGTGGGCTGTCGGGCCTCTATCGGCGATGAATGGAGGGTTCAGAATCGATGCGTCCCCTCTGAGCCTCTCCCAGCTCTATCGTTGCCCCTGCTCCGACGGGCTTTCGGGCCATACCTCGGGCATCGATCCGGGCACCCCTGGAAGGTCTTCGGTGCAGCGCAGCTGCTCGAAAGCACCCTTTGAGCCGACAGACCGACGTTAGCCGAGGGAAACGTCCGAAAACCTCGAACCTCGAAACCCAGCGGTGCCCCCGAGAGGAGGAGCAGGCAGGACGCCGTGACCGTGGCTGGCGCCGGCGAGGCGCGCGGGGTCCCTGTTGACCCGCTGGGCGGGGCTGTGCTCACCCTCCGACTCGTCGCTGCAGGTGGCCTCCGAGATGTGGCCCGTGCTCGCTTCGGTGTCCGTCACGCTGGGGCGTGGCCAGCGGGGCGCGCGGGGGTCGAGCGAAGGGATCACTCTCGGCACACTCTTGCGGAACCGACGAGGCAACAACAACAACAACAGCACCAGGAACCCACATCTTCAAGGGTAGCTGACCACCCCCTTAAAACAGCAACAGCAACAATCAGTTTACACGAGTGATCTATGATTATGTATGCAGCTTGCATCCATCATGATAGATCCCCCTCATGGGGGACTTTTCTTGCACGGGGGAACCCGATATTCCCTTACCCAGATCTCTCGCCCAGGGAGGTCTTGACAACACCTCTTCCGAGGCACTTGAACAGCTCCAGTCCGGATGGCATATTGCCTTCGCAATCATCCTGCCTGTGCCTCGCTTCTGGGTTTCACCACGCCCGAGTGGCCTGAAACCTCTGGGAGAGGCCCCACAACCTCTGCGAGCCTCCTCCTTAGTCCGTCATTTTCCTTCTTCTCCTTTTCCTCCTCCTCCTCCTCCTCGTCCTCATCCTCGTTCTGCTTGCCTCGCTTTCCTGATCCTCCCCGTCCTTCTTTGATTCACATTGCTGCTGCTGTCCCTCCCCTCCTGTTCCACTGCCCTCCTCCCCTACCTCCCCCGCCTCGCCCTCCTCTTCCGGGAGGTCTCCTTCTCATCCTCCTCTCCTCCTTCTTCTTCCCCCCTCGTTCTTCTTCCTCCTCGTTCTTCTTCCTCCTCCACCCCTCGTTCTTCTTCCTCGCCCTGACCCGCACACATGTACCATCGAGCTGGGCCCCCCCTCCTCCTCGCCCTCCCCCCTTCACTGTCCGCCTTCTTCCCCCTCCTGCCGCGCGCGCCGCGGCCATCGAGGTGACCCCACCTCCTCTTCCTCGCCCTACCCCATGCCACTGCCAACACTTGTGTGCTTAGTTCGGTCCTCCTCTTGAGTCCGGGGCGCCCCGGCGTCTCATCCCATCCCGCATCCCCTCCTCCTCCCTCCTCCCATCTCTGCCCTCCGCGTGACTTCTGGCACACACTCCACGTGCTTCGTGGGCCCATGTGGCCCACAGGGAGCCCCCCCCCCGAAGCTCAACGGGGGTTCGCATACGTAGGGTTCCTCAGCTGGTTTCGGCACACTTCTCACACGCCTCGTGGCAACATAGAGAGCTCCACGAAGCCCCCGGGGAAGGGGTCGCACAGCGTTCCCCATCCCATTTCGGCACACCCCTCACACGCTTCGTGAATCTGTAGAGAGCTCCACTGAAGCCCCCTGGGGGAGGGGTCGCATAACGTCCCAAAACTCATTTCCGCACACCTCTCACACGTTTTGAGGCCCCGCATGGAGATCACCCTCCTTCGTCCCACCTGCCTTGCGGTCCTCACACTTGCATTTTGTTGGGCCCTTCGTCAAAATATCTTACTCTTGCAGGGCTCAAATGATATCCGTGTCCAGCCGTGTAAGCCACATGAAATACTTGAAAGCGCAATCTTCGCGCAATGTTGTTTGATCCTTCGTCCATGACATCGACTAAGCAGCAAATGTCGTACAAGGTGGGCACATAAACATTCCATGCGCAGGGAATGGCGCAAATAACCACTCCTGTCCGCGAAGACCCCCACGATCCATCTCGTCCTCCCGTTCCTCCCGTTCCTCTCCTTCTCCCTCTTCCCGACCCTCCTCCTCGTCCTCCCTCTCCACTCGTCCTCCTCCCTTGCCTTCTCCTCTCCTCGTCCTCTCCTCTCGTCCTCCCTCTCCGCGCGGACGTGCCGCGGAGCCGAAACAGGACGGGACGGGCGCCTCAGCTTCGGCTTCATGTCCGGGCCCTGCTCGCCCACGAGGTTCGGTCCTGCCGTGGCTGCCCCCGCGGGGCAGGATGGCAGCGAGAGGAGGCTACATCCTCCCTCTGCCTCTCCTCCCCCTCATTCCCCCCTATATCCTCATTCCCCCTCCCCGTCCTGCCCCTCCTCTTCCTCCTCCTCCTCCTCCTCTTCCTCCTCCTCTCCTCCTCACCCTTCTCCTCCTCCCCCTCTTCCAAAATCTGTCCCTGGGCGTCTTCCCAGGTCCATCTTGGCCAAATTCTCGAGCCGCGCCCAGTCGGGCGACGATGGCCCCAAAGAACCGCTCCTCCCCCCAGAAAGTGCAAAACGAAAATGCCGTCGTCAGCGTGGCCTGCGGAGTCGGGCGAGAGGGGACCCCCGAGACACGCCCCTCCAGGAACGTGCGAAACGAAAGCATCATCGTCGCCGTCGTCGGCGGCGTCGGCGGCGTCGTCGTCGTCGTCGTCGTCGTCGTCGGCGTCGTCGTCGTCGTCGTCGCCGCCGCCGTCGTCGTCGTCGTCGTCGTCGTCGTCGTCGTCGTCGTCGTCGTCGTCGGCGTCGTCGGCGTCGTCGGCGTCGTCGTCGTCGTCGTCGTCGTGCTGCGGAGGCATGGGCGGCGGCGACGGCTGACAATGGGGGACCGAGGCGCGGCGGCGCGAGGCGGGGAGGAGAGGGAGGAGGAGGAGGAGGAGGAGGAGGAGGAGGAGGAGGAGGAGAGGGGAGGAGGTGGAGGAGAGGGGAGGAGGAGGGAGGAGGGGGAGGAGGAAAAGGGAGGGGAGGGGAGGAGGAGGAGGAGGAGGAGGAGGAGGAGGAGGAGGTGGAGTGAGGAGGAGAGGAGGAGGAGGAGGAGAAGTGGAGGGGGAGGAGGTGGAGGAGGAGGTGGAGTGAGGAGGAGGAGGAGGAGGAGGAGTGAGAAGGAGAAAGGAGGAGGAGGAGGAGGAGGAGGTGGATGAGGAGGGGGGGAGGGGGTGGAGGAGGAGGGGAGGAGGAGAGGATAAGGAGGTATGAGGAATGAGGATATGAGGATGAGGATGAGGATTGAGGTGGAGGAGGAGGAGGAGAGGAGGAGGAGGGAGAGTAGGAGGAGGAGGGGGGAGGAGGAGGAGGAGGGAGGGTGGAGGAGGAGGAGAGGAGGAGGAGGAGGACTGGAGGCGGAGGAGGAGGAGGAGGAGGAGGAGGAGGAGGAGGAGGGAGGAGGAGAGGTCGGGAGGAGGAGGAGGAGGAGGAGGAGGAGGAGTTAGGGGGAGGGAAGTGGGAGGAGGAGGAGTAGGAGGGGGGGGGAGGAGGAGGAGGAGGAGGACATTTTTTGGACATTCGCTTCGGGGCTGAACTAAAGCTCAAGCACGTTCCGCGGACAGCAACTGACCCCCAATCCAAGCCTGGGGCGTTGCCAGTTCCGAGTCGGCGCCAAGAACCCTACCCCAGGAAAAGGAGGGGAGGAGAAGGACATGCATGAAACACAACTCGCCCGGGTTAAACGCTGCCCACCTTCTAATGGGCCGTTCCCAGGCCAGAACTGAAACAATGCAGAACTTCCCCAGAACGGGGCAGAGAATCCCATCCCACCCACCAGTGACCCCCTCCCCAGACAAGAGCAATCCCTGAACGCCAACTTGCAGGTTCGGACTTTCGAGCATGGTGAGACCATGGCAAGACCCGCCAGGGAAGGCCACTTGCTTTCGCCTGTGACCTGGCTGCCAATTCCTTGAACTGTCTGGAGGGAGGAAGGAGGGAGGGGGGAAAAGAAGGACAAGGGAAGGGAAGGAGATCAAGACTGCAAAGCACTGGGGTAAACTTTCTTCCCACAAACTAGTGGGAGTCCCCTAGCAGAGCGAGACCAACGTTCCCCAAAGGGAAGAGAGAATACTAGGGGATTACATCGCCAGACTTTCCTGGACCCCTGAAAGTAAAATTCGCCGGCCCAACGGGCCAGAGGCGTGCTAAGATCTCCGGTAACTGGTTAACAATTTTCTAGTTCGCGCGCGCGGGGCGGCCCCTGGGGGTCCCCGGACGAAAAGTACCCCGACCAGGTCCCGGCCGGTCCCCGGCCGGGTCCCGGCCGGGTCCCCCCGAGCGCTCCATGAGCGCACCAACAGGGCTCCGAGACGTCCCCGAGAGCCCCAAGAAAGGCCAAGAGGCCCCCAAGAGGCCCCCAAGATGGTACACGAGGGGTCCGACATGCCACAAGATCGCTCCAAGACGCCCAAGATAGCCCCCAGACGCCCCAAGAGGCCTCCAAGAGCACTCCCAATAGGGCCCCCGGAGGCAAAAATCATTGTTTTTCCATAGGTTTTTGAGAGATTTTGGAGCTTCCACCTTTTCGGCTTCCCGACGCCCCAAGACGGCCCAAGAGGCCCCCAAGATCGCCCCAAGAGGGCCCAAGAGGCACCCAAGAGGGCCCCAAGATGGCCCAAGAGGGCTCGAAGACGGCCCAAGAAGCCTCCAAAACGGTCCAAGAGGGCCCCAAGAACGCCCCCAAAGGGGCCCCAGAGAGGGAACACGAAACAACATTTCGAGCCCTCGGCCCTAAGAAGCCCCTACGAGGCCCCTAAGAGGCCCCAAGAGGCCCCCACGGGGCCCTCAGGAGGCCCCCAAGAGTCCCCCAAATGCCCCCCCGAGCGCCCCAGGAGTCCCCCAAGCGGCCCCAGGAACCCCCAAAGCGCCGCATTGACACCAGGCCCTCGGGCAAACGGCAGACATGAGACTGTATGGGCCGGCGGAATGAGCGAAGCGATTAAATAAACTGGGCTGAATACAACTGCCCAACTAGCGCATGAAGAGGAAACTGCAGGTAAGCTACCTGCTTCACAGTTCTGCCGATCTGGCCAAGGAAACAAGACGTGAAGGTAAAAGAAACGCTGGGGAGCTGACAACTGTCCTACCCAAACGAAAGGACCAACACAAAAGGATTCTACCAAAACTGTAGCCAAGGAATGCTGCTCACTAAGCCAATACTCAAGTTGCCATTTAGCCCAAGATGCAATAAACAATCTGCCGCTAAAAGAAGGTTGGATACTACCAACATATTTGCTCCAATTACTTTGAAGAAGTGGAGTCTGAGCTGGATTTGCTCCTCCTAGGAACCGGCGCACTGCCTGAAGCTGCGTTTTGATTCTTAACACGATTTAGCTCCTCCTGGAGAGACTCTAGCTTCTGCTGGAGGTGCTTGATCTTGATATCCTGGAGACCACACTTTAACTCCAACAGTCTTGAACTGGACGGGGCAGAACCACTGGAAGGGGCGGCATCGCTGTGCCCAACCTTTGCACGCTTACTAGCGCGCTCTGGAGAAGTCGAACGAGGACTGTCGACATGTTTACTGGCTGAGGGTGAGTCGGACACGCTGTCGCTGTCCAAAACTGGAAGCTTTTCTTCCTTCTTGGTGATCTGAACCTTTACCCTAGGCTCGACATTGAATTTCTCGCATACTGCCAAATAAAGAAACTGTTCTTGCCCTTTGTATTTGTCCAAGAAATGGTCCAACTTATCCAGCATCTGCGGTTCGTACTGCTGGAAGACATCCGAGATCAGGAGCTTGAACTGATGCCTGACTTTGAACTCCTGGCCCTGCTCTCTGTCGGCTTCTACCTGACGAGCGGCCTTGTCTTTGGGATTGGCCTTTACTGCCACAAAAAGGGGGGGTGGCTGCGTCATCTCACTGTCGGCTTCTACCTGAACAGTGGGCTTGTGTTTGGACTGAGACTTCTCCCTGCCAACTACTACCTCAGCACTGATCCTTTCTGTGCGACCAGACTGAGGAGGAGGAGGAGGAGGAGGAGGAGGAGGAGGAGGAGGAGGAGGAG
>CAUYUJ010016242.1:42500-45000 GCA_963575745.1 Prorocentrum cordatum | reverse complement strand
TGATACTGATGACGATGATGATGCTGCTGCTGATGATGATGCTGATGCTGATGATGCTGATGATGTTGATGCTGATGATGATGATGCTGACGATGATGATGCTGATGATGCTGACGCTGATGCTGATGATGACGATAATGCTGATACTGCTGATGATGATGATGCTGATTATGCTTATGATGATGATGCTGCTGATGATGCTGATGATGCTGATGATGAGGATGCTGATGCTGCTGATGATGATGATGTTGCTGATGATGATGATGATGCTGATGCTGATTATGATGCTGATGCTGATGATGCTGATGATGATTTTTATGATGCTGTTGATGATGATGATGCTGATTATGATGCTGCTGCTGATGCGGATGATGATGATGACGATGCTGATGATGCTGCTGATGGTGATTGTGATGATGATGATGATGATGATGATGATGATGATGATGATGATGCTGATGATGATGCTGATGAGGATGATGCTGCTGATGATGATGATGATGATGCTGATGATGATGATGCTGATGATGGTGATGATGATGATGCTGATGATGATGATGAGGATGATGATGAGGATGATGAGGATGATGATGATGATGATGATGCTGAGCTGATGATGGATGATGATGATGATGATTGACTGATGTGATGCTGAGATGATGATGATGATGCTGATGCTGATGCATGATGGATGATGCTGATGATGATTGATGCGCTGCTGCTTCTGTGATGATCGCTGATGCGATGATGCTGATGATGATGATGATGATGATGATGATGATGATGCTGATGACTGATGATGATGATGATGATGACGATGTGATGATGTTGATGATGATGTGCTGATGCTGATGATGATGATATGATGATGAGGAGGAGGAGGGAGGAGGAGGAGGAGGAGGAGAAGGAGGCGGAGGAGGAGGATGAGGAGGAGGAGGAGGAGGAGGCGGATATGAGGAGGAGGGGTAGGAGGGGAGGAGGAGGAGGAGGAGGAGGAGGAGGAGGAGGAGGAGGAGGAGGAGAGAGGAGGAGGAGGAGGAGAGGAGGCGAGGAGGATGAGGAGGAGGAGGCGGGAGGAGGCGGAGGAGGAGGAGGAGGAGGAGGAGGAAGGGAGGAGGAGGAGGAGGAGGAGGAGGAGAGGAGGAGGAGGGAGAGAGGCGGAGGAGGGGGGAGGAGGAGGAGGCGGAGGAGTAGGAGGAGGAAGGAGGGGGAGGAGGGAGGTGAGAGGGAGAGGCATGGAGGAGGAGGGAGGCGGAGGAGGCGAGGATGGCGGAGAACTCGGAGGAGGATGCGGATGCGGAGGAGGCGGAGGAGGAGGAGGAGGAGGAGGAGGAGGAGGAGGAGGAGAAGGGAGGAGGATGAGGATGAAGAGGATGAGGAGGATAAGGATGAGGAGGAGGAGGAGGAGGAGGAGGAGGCGGAGGAGGCGGAGGAGGAGGAGGAGGAGGAGGAGGAGGAGTCAGGAGGAGGAGGAGGAGGAGGTGACGCCTCCGCTTGCGCCCCCCCGCCGTGGCAGGCTGCGCGAGCGGCGGCGGTTCGCATCCTGTGCGAGCTGGTGGAGGAGGCCCCCCCCCGTGGGGCGGCGGGGGAGGGGAGGGGGACGATGTTATTATGATGATGCTGTTGCTGCTGATGATGATGATGATGATGTTGGTGATAGCGTTGTTGATCAGGATGCGGACGATGATGCGGATGAGGATGCTGATGATGATGATGACGACGCTGATGGTGATGTTGATGATGCTGATTAGGATGATGCTGCTGCTGATGATGATTATGATGCTGATGCTGGTGATGATGCTGGTGCTGACGATGCTGCTGCTGATGATGCTGATGATGCTGATGATGTTGAGGATGAGGATGAGGACGATGATGCTGCTGCTGCTGATGAGGCTTAGGTCGATGACGATGCCGCTGATGATGATGCAGATGATGCTGGTGCTTCTGATGATGATGAGGGCAATGGTGATGCTGTCGCTGATGATGCTGATGCTGATGATGATGGTGGTGCTGGTGGCGATACTGATGATGCTGATGATGCTGATGCCGGTGATGCTGTTGATACTGATGCTGTTGCTAATGATGCTGATGATGATGACACTGCTGATGGTAATGGTGATGATGACGTTGATGGCGATGTTGATGATGATGATGCTGCTGATGCGGATGCTGCTGATGATGATTATGATGATGAGGCTGATTATGATGATGCTGATGCTGCTGCTGATGATGCTGATTATGCTGCTGCTGCTGATGATGATGATGCTGATGCTGCTGATGATGATGATGACGATGCTGATGATGATGATGATGATGATGATGATGATGATGAAGGTGGTTGTTGTGGTGGTGGTGGTGAGGATTGTTGTGGTTATGGTGCTGATGCTGCTGCTGATGATGAGGATGCTGATGATTATGCTGATGCTGATGCTGACGATGATGATGATGATGATGATGATGATGATGGTGATGACGACTCTGACTCTGACTCTGACTCTGA
>CAUYUJ010016242.1:17500-37500 GCA_963575745.1 Prorocentrum cordatum | reverse complement strand
TCGCCTGGTTGCGATTGCGGTTGCGGTTGCAGTTGCGCGTGCGGGTTGAAATTGCGCGGCTGGGTTGGGGTTGCGGTTGCGGTTGCGCGGGCGGGTTGAACTGTGCCGTTTGGTTGCGGTTGCGGTTGCGGTTGCGCGTGCGGGTTGGACTTGCGCGGCTGGGTTGCGGTTGTGGTTGCGGTTGCGCGGGCGGGTTGGAATGTGTCGTTTGGTTGCGGTTGCGGTTGCGGCGCGCGTGCGCGTTGAAATGTGTCGTTTGGTTGCGGTTGCGGTTGCGGTTGCGCGGGCGGGTTGAAATGTGTCGTATGGCTGCGGTTGCGCGCTCCCGCGGGTGGCTTGAACTGTGTTGTCAGAAGTGCTGTCTTGTCGTTCAGTCAGTCAATCAGTCAGTCACTGGTGAGCACGGAATTTCACCTGGCTCAGCCAGGGAGAATCGCGAACAATTGTCTGGGAACGACGGTTCGAATCTTTGTGGTTGTTGTTTGATTCCATTCTTCTTGCGAAATTCTTCCTTGCGAAATCCACCTGTAGAAGGACACCCCCGACCTTACCGTCGGCTTTCCCCCTCGTCCCCCATGAAAAATGTGGGGCGCTCCCAGCGAGTCCCCACCCACCAATCCGCCCCAACCCAACTCGAAGGTCCCAATGAACCCTCCATTTCCAGTGGGGGGGCGTCGGGGAACAATGAAAAACCACATGTGGAACCCGTACCCCCCCAACCGGACATTTGGGTCTTCGGGTTGGGTTCGGGTGTTTTGGTCGGTAGTCAGAGAAGGCTTCGCCTTCAAGGGTCGATGGAGTTGCCATCCTTCCCTCGGCGGAAGGCGGCTGACGGTCGGCGGCCGCTGGCGGAAACAAAGGGAGGCCTGCGGAAGGCCCGCGGAAATCATAAACGTGCCCCTAGGAGATGTCAATCGGGGCGATCGAAATGGGTACGGAAAGAATGGGTACAAAGACCGACAGCATTCTTTGTTCATTTTGAACAGGGCTCGCTGTCGGTGTCGCCGCGGACGGTGTCCGTTTGAGACGGAAGGCCGCCTGCCCAACAGCGGCCGCTTTCGTGTTGTTGGGCATCGTGCCTACTTCTGCTCACACTTATGTTGGGCTTCCACGTCATGTTTTTTGGGTTCAGGGCTTCCAGAACCGACCATGTACGCCCCCCTGCGTGTGGCACCTGGCACCGTCTGTGGCCTCTGTCGCGCAAGCGGGCTAGCCTACGCACGCGTCTGGGTGCACTTCTGCTGGCACTCTTCGACCAGGCTCCATGGGACTGGCACGTGAACGCCGCGCACATACCCGCGAACGAGGCATCGCCGCGGAACCGCTCCAACTGCACTGCGCGTGGCTGAATTGGGTGTGAGCTGTGTTGGCTTCTCCCAGCGGGCCTTCGAGGCAGCGTCACTGCAGACGTAGCATAGCTACACCGTCCCAGCGACCTCCTATCAGACTGCGGACGAGGACAGTCACGAGGCGCTGGTGGCCCCGCTCCACGTGCCCCCGAACCCGGCGAGTGAGGCATGCGCGCCGCGCCTCGACGGGAGCGCCGCTTTCTCCGGCGACCTCTGCGCAGCGCCGAGGAGAGAGCGACATGCCCATCCGCCCGCGCGTGGACCAGTGGGCCCGCGAAACATGGGCGCCGCGGAGTGCGGAGCCGAGGCCGGCGCGAACCCTCGCCCTCTCCCTCGGGAGCCTCGAGACGGAGGTCAATGCAAACAGGGGTCAGCCAGAGCGCCCGATCGTGCAGGATCCTGCAGGGCCAGGGTCGCATTGACCCGGGTTTGGGTGCAGGATCTTGCAGGACCCTTCGCATTGACCCGGGCTTGGGCGCAGGATCTTGCAGGATTCTGTAAGGCCTGACTGACCCGGGTCTGGATCCACCCGGGTCAGAGGACCCCCGACTCCCAGATGTGCGGCGTGCGCCCCCGTCCCGCTCCCGCCGCCGTGCTTCCTGCGGCAGCGTGGCCACCAGCACGTCCGTGCTGACAGCGCACGCGCAGACTTCTTGGCACTTCTGCACCGCACGTTGCCGCGCCGCCCCGCTCTGGCGCACCATCTGCTACGCCGCGCGGGCGCGTGACACACCGGTGGCGCCGAGCCGCTGGGCACGTTGACTTCACTGGGTCAGGTTAGATTTGGCGCAGTGTCGACAGGGCCTGGGTCAGGTTAGGGTGGGGATTGGCTACGTACGCTTGAAGACTTTGCATCAACAGCGCTCCGACGACAAAGAACCAAATTCCCCCCCCAGCCCCGGGCCTTCATATTGGGATGCATTGCGATCGAGACCTTAGGTTCAATTTTTTTTTCCGGCCGCTCATCTCTGGGACCAACTGCTCAATATTAAGGCCGGGGGGGTGCGGGGGGGTGTATTCGAAGTGGTCCTCCAACTCTTGATGCACAGTTTTTTCCATCAACGGTGGGGGAGGTGTACGGATTCGTTAAACAGGTATGATGGGTCCTCCGCGGTGGGTTCGCTGTCGGCCGGCTGGGTGGCCAAGCAGGGGTCTACAGCAATACGGAAGAAGGATATTGTGGAGGGTTGAGTCGGGCATGCCCCTCTACAGGAGCAGCATCCAAGAATAGTCACAACAATAGTGTGGGGACGATGTTTCCGCTATTTTCTTATATGCTCCAATCTTCTTGGACTGTTTGTTACTTCTCCGTCTGAAATCCGCCTGTAGGAGGAGGACGTACCCGACCGAAGGGTGGGGTGGGGGACGCAGAGGAAGAGGAGGGCCTTGCGGATTCGTGCCCGTGTCCGGCGGTCGGGGGCGTGTCCCCTGCCAGGTCGCGGAGGATCCGCGGGACACCGACCTGCACCCCATCGTCGGCTTCCTGCCCTCGGAGGTACGGGTGGCGGCGGTCCGCGCCCTCTGCGAGGGACTCCCGTTTCTTCGCCTGCCTCTCTGTCCGCCCCGCCCCTCGGTCCGACCATCCGATCCGATGCCGGTTTTGGCTGGCCCGATCCGATTCGCTTCGGACGTTCTGCCGTTCTGATGCGGCCAGGCGATTGCCTGGCGTTGCTGTGCGTATTCTGTCGCGGCCGATCCGATTCGATGCAGACTCCGTGGCCGATGTGGCCTGACCCGACGCACGTTCCGATCCGATCCGACCTCCCGATTCGATGCCGAGTGATTAAGCCACGGCCTGCAGGACGTGGCCACCCCTTGAACCAACCTCGCAAGCTCGCCATTCCTCCGCCGCCTCCGCCTCCTCCCACATACATGTTGTGTTTCGTTGCTGTTTGTCGTTGGTTCCGCCGAATGTGTGCGTGCACGTATGTATGTATGCATGCATGTATGATGCATGTATGCATGGATCTACGTGTGTATGTGCGTATGTATGTATTTATGTATGCATGCATGCATGCATGCATGTACGTATGTATATATGCATGAATCTATGTATGTATGTGTGCATGTGTGTATGTGTGTATGTGTGTATGTGTGTATGTGTGCGAATGTATGTGTACGTATGTATGCATCTATGTATGTATGTATGCATGCCCGTGTACATATATATATACACATGTATATATACATATATACATGGTGTATGTACATGTGTATGTTTGCATGTATATATGTATGTATGTATGCATGCTTGTATGTATGTATGTCTGTATTAATGTATGTGTGTTTGTATATATATGTATGTATATATCGTTTTCGTATATGTACACCAGCATCGATATGTATATATACGTGTGTACGATCGTGTGTCCTTACCTACCATTGCAGTATCATGCACACCTATATGTATGCATGTGCATACGGATACATGCGCACACACATACATATACATAGAAAACTGTGTGTATGACTATTCAGATGTGCACGAATACATGCATATAATCGAGTGTGTCAGCGTCCGTTGATTCAAACAATGTAATGTGGTCTCTCTGCACCATGGAGACGACAAGCGGGACCACCATTTGGACAGACCTTGCTGGACCGCTACGCCGTTGCATTACTACCGGCCTGGCCGGACGGGGCGAGGTCGCGGTTTTTTGAACATCTCCCGGTAAGGATCCTTCAGGGGGTGTTTTGATACACCTCTCCCAAGCGCTTCCCAATCCCTCTCGCACACGAGGCGTCCCCAGACCAATAATGAAAACCACTCCCGCAAGGCTTCTTAGGGGGGGGGCGTACGCCGACGTTGAGCTTCCGTCGCCGTCTTTTGCCCTCGTCCTTGGCCGGATCCCACAGGCTGATGTAGAACGATCATCTTCGCGCTAGATCGTGTCGTGGTGTAAATAGGACGTATCATTAAGTCGGGCACGTCCCTCTACAGGAAGAATATTCAAAACTAGTCAACAAATAGTCTGGGGACGATTTTGCGATCATGATTTGACTTTTTGGTGGTATTCTTTGATTATTTTGCATTCTTCGTCCAAAACCTGCCTGTAGGAGGACATGCCCGACCTAAACGGGTCAGGGACTTGTTGGGTCGTCTTGAGAATTGCTCGTGCCGTTTTGCAGCCATTCCTGGCCGTCTTTGAGCCCTCTTGAGGGCGCAGAAATGCGGTTTTGACCCCCCCTCCCTAAGGATCTTCAGGGGGGGTCCAATTTGAACTTCCGAGCACGACCTTGCCCTCATATTTACAACATCCATCCACCTGGTGGTGTAATGGATTAATGGTGTAAAACCTACATCATTCCGCGTAAAGGTGTAATCGTGTAGTGGTGGAAAACCCATGCCATTCAACAACATGGTGTAATGGTGCAGTGGTGTGAAACCCACGCCTTTCCATAAAACATGTGTAATGGTATAGTGGCGTATCGCGTACATTCGCCTACTGGTGTAATGCCGTAGTAGTGTAAACTTTACACCATTCAAACAGGTGGTGTAATGATGTAGCGTCTTAGCGCGTACACAACTGTGTAAACTTGTGTAATGGTGAAATGATGCAGCGCTTACAGCAATCTCCAATATTGTGTAAAGGTGTAGCGGTCCAGGTTTCAGTTTTCCGATCCAGATAGCCGCCTCGCTAAGCCTTTCCCGGGCCCCTCTTAGGGCCTCCCTGGGGCTCTCTTTGGCCGTCAGCGGGGCCCATAGGCCGTCTTGGGGCCTTCTTGGGGTGTCTTGGCTTTCCGTGGGGCCTCCAGGAGCGCCTTGGGGCGATCTTTGGGGTCCCTTGGGCCGTCGTGGACGCTGTCAAGACGAAGAAGGCGAGTATGCTAAGGCAAGTTGGCAATGTTCGGCATTTGGGGGCCCTCTCGGCGTCCCTCTGGGAACACTCTTGGGCCGTCTTGACGCCACCTTCGACCGTCGTGGGGTTGTCTTGGCCGTATCGGCACTCTCTTGGGCCAGTTTGGCGCTCTGTGTTGGCCCCCCAGGGCCGTCTTGGAGCTTCTTGGGGGCACTTTGAACCTCAGTGGGGGGGGGGGAAGGGGCAGGGGGCAGAACAAATTGCTCACACGCCTTTTTACCCCCATCAAGCGGGGGTCGGCAGACTGTTGGCCACATCGGAGCCATCTTGGATCACTCGGGAGGCCTCTTCGGCCTCAGTGTTCATTTGGAGGGCCTCTTGGCGTTGACGAGCTCGACGGGCACGATCCCTCCACCCACCCCAACCACCCACCCTGACCCCCCTTGGTTGGACGGGAAACTTGGGCCCTGTGGGGAGCTCCTTGGGGCTGTCTTTTTGCCCTCGTAGGCCGTCTTGGGCGCCTCTGGGGCGGAGCCCTCTTGGGCCGTATTAAGGCCCTCCTGAGGGCCCCTTGGGCCGTCTTGGGGCGTTCCTGGCGACACCACTGGCAAATCAATGATTTTGGCCTCTCGGGGCCCTCTTGGGAAGGCTCCTGGGGCTTTGTCGGGGCATCTTGGAGGCCTCGTGGGCCGTCTTTGGACAATCTTGGGGTCGTTCGTAGACTCGGGGCCCTCTTGGACTTTCTTGGGGGCCTTTTGGGGCCCGTCTAGGCCCGTCCTAGGCCCCGCTTGGGCCCGAACAAGTCACGCGAGAAGGCGCGAGAAGCCCCAGGGAGGACTCGCACAGTCCAAGGAGATGTGGCAATTTGGGCTCGCGGCCCCTGAAAGGCTCCTCAGTAATTAGCGCTTAAGGGGTTAGGCAAAGGACCTGAGGACACGCCCATTCCATGCCCAGCGGCACGGTGGCGGATGTTGTGCAATTTATTTGGTACAGTCAGTGCGGTGGAATATGTTGTATAATCGTAATATACGTGGTGCAACCCATGCGGTACAATCAATGGGGTACACTGTTGTGAAAACTATGGGGAGAAATATATGCTGTGACATCTGTGTGGTGTAGTATGTATGTGTTGCAATCTACGCTGTGCAAATCTATGCCGTGCAATATGTAGTATAACAACATAGCTGGTGCATTATATGCTGTGCAACCTATGTGGTGCAATCAAAGTGGTGCAATCAACGTGGTACACTTGCAATCTATGTTGTGCACCTATGTGGTGCAATCATGTGGTGCAATCGGCGCGATTTCCAATACAGGTTGTGCAATCTATTGGGTCAGTATTTGCGGAGAAATACATGTGGTGCGCTCTATGTTCTACAATATATGATTGCAAGCTGTGTGGTGCAATTGATGGTGGTCCAATCTATGTGGTTCAATCTATGTGGTAGAATTTATGTGGTGCAGTTGATTTGAACAAACGAGTTGACACCTCCTTGTTCGCAGTGAGTTGTCCACTCCACTGCTCGCGCAAACATCCCACCCACCCACCCGCAACTTGGTTTACAAAATCTCTTAAGACCGTGACGGTGGGTACCACATGGCACTTGGCAACAACAGCGACGCCGACGACGACAGCGACAACGACGATGGCGACGCCGCCGACAACGACTACGACGACGCCGACGACGTCTCCAACGACTTCGACGACGCCGACAACCACGACGACGACGACACCGACGACGACGACGACACCGACGCCGACGACGACGACGACGACGACAGCGACGACGACCATGACGACGTCGACGCCGACCATAACGACGACACCGACGACGACGACGTCAACGACGCCGACGACGACGACGACGACAGCGGCGACGACGACGACGCCGACGTCGACGACGACGAAGACGACAACGACGCCGACGCCGACGACGAAGACGATGACGACGTCGCCAACGAAGACAACGAGGAAGGAAGGAGGACGACGACGGCGACAACGACGACAACGACGAGGGAGGAGGGACGACGGCGACGACGCGAACGACGAAAAAGGAGGAAGGACGGCGACGCCGACGACGGCAACGACGAGGGAGGAGGGAAGACGACGACGACGACGAAATAGGAGGGACGACGACGAGACGCCGACGACGGACGACGACGACGACGAGGGAGGAGGAGGAAGGACGACCACGGCGACAACGACGACAGAAACGACCACGACGCCAAAGAGGACGACGACGACGAACACGAGGAAAGACAGAGGACGACGTAGGCGACGACGACGACGACAACAACGCAGGGAGGACGGCGACGACGGCGACGACGACGACGCACGAGCGCGCGCGCACGCTTTTGTTGAAAGTCCGTGTTGCGAAACCTGGTGTTTTTGTAGGTTTGGACGAACGATTTTGAAATCCTTCCGAAACCGATGGGTTTTGAAGGTTTTCGGCATACGCGCGCGACGACGCGCGCGTTTGCACTTCGTCCTTTTTTTTGCAGGGGATTTTCGCGACGGCACACGCGCAAGGGCGTTCGACAGATTTCGACATGAGCGCGCGCGAAACCCGTCTGGGGCATTTTGTGAACATCTTGGAAAACCTATGGTTTTCTTCAGATTTCGCAAGAGCTTTCGCGGACGCTTTTTTTGGCAACCTGGTGTTGCGAAACCAAATGTTTTTGTATGTTTTTGGGAAACTCGATTGCGAAATCCTTCCCGCACCGCAGGTTTGTGAAGGATTTCGGCATGCGCCGTCGACGGCGCGCGCGTGTGCACTTCGTCTCATTTTTTTTGCAAGGGATTCGTGCACAAAGTGCTATGTTAGAACAATCAATGTCACCGCATAGTGTTTTTTTTTACAAGGGAACCTCAGGGGGGGAAACCAGCCTAGCTGGGATGGAATGGTTGCATATTTAGGATGGACGAGTGTGCAATATATATATATATATATATATGAAATCGTATTATCCCAGGGGGAAACGATAAGTCCGGGGGGGGTAGAGTCTATTCTCGTTTTAGACAGGAGAATCCACTCTGCTGAACTTGAAGTCGTCATCTCCACTGCTCGCGCAAACATCCCACCCACCCACCCGCAACTTGGTTTGCAAAACCTCTTAAGACCGACTGCGACGACACCGACGACAACGACTAGACGACACCGACGACGTCTCCGACGACTTCGACGACGACAACGACGCCGACGACGACGACGAAGACGACGACGACGACGCCAACGAAGGCGACGACGAGGGAGGAGGAAGGACGACGACGGCGACAACGACGACAACGACGACAACGACGAGGGAGAAGGGAGGACGGCGACGACGCGAACGACGACGAAAGAGGAAGGACGGCGACGCCGACGACGACAACGACGAGGGAGGAGGGAAGACGACGACGACAACGACGATGACGACGGCGACGAAATAGGAGGGACGACGACGAGACGCCGACGACGGACGACGACGACGACGTGGGAGGAGGAGGAAGGACGACCACGGCGACAACGACGACGGAAACGACCACGACGCCAAAGAGGACGACGACGACGAACACGAGAAAAGACAGAGGACGACGTAGGCGACGACGACGACGACGCGGGAGGAGGGAGGACGGCGACGACGACGACGACGACGACGCAAGAGCGCGCGCGCACGCTTTTGTTGAACATCCGTGTTGCGAAACCCTGGTTTTTGTAGGTTTTTTTGGACGCACGATTTTGAAATCCTTCCGAAACCGATGGGTTTTGAAGGTTTTCGACATACGCCCGCGACGATGCGCGCGTCTGCACTTCGTTTCGTTTTTTGCAGAGGATTCTCGCGACGGCACACGCGCAAGGGCGTTCGACAGATTTCAACATGCGCGCGCGCGAAGCCCGTTTGGTAGCATTTTGTGAAAATCTTGAAAAACTTATAGTTTTCTTAAGATTTCGCAAAAGCTCGCGCGGAAGCTTTTTTAGCAAATCAGTGTTGCGAAGCCATGTGTTTTTGGTATGTGTTTTGGAAACTCGATTGCGACATCCTTCCGGCACTCAAGGTTTTTGAAGGATTTCGGCATGCGCGCGCGACGACGCGCGCTTTTTTTTTTTTTTTTTTTTTTTTTTTGTGCAAGGGATTCGCGAACAAGTGTTATGTTAGAACAACAAATGTCACCGCATAGTGTTGTTTCACGAGGGAACCTCAGGGGGGGGAAACCGGCCTGCCTGGGATGGTACGATTTCATATTTAGGATGGACGAGTGTGCAGAAAATATATGAAATCATATTAACCCAGGGGGAACCGATAAGTCCGGGGGGGGGGTAGAGTCTATTCTTTTTTGAGAAAGGAGAATTGATATGAGCAAGCGAGTTGACACATCCTTTGCTCTTGCCAGTATCCCGCCCACCCACCCGCAACTTGGTTTGTAAAACCCATGCGGGGACGATTGCGATGCATGCTTGGCATTGGCTGGTGCATCTCTGCGGCCGCGCCAACCCTAGCACGCGCGCGCAGCGGCCAGCTAGCTTGGCGCCACCGACGCGGCCGCGGAGGCGCTGACCGCTGGGCGCATCCCAGGGGGCACTTCACTGCGAGTCGGCGACTTGGGCGGGCGCGTTATCATGGCAACGCCGACAACGGTAGACACGATGATGAGAGTAGCGATGTTGGCGACGATGTTCGCACCGACGAAGGCGCGGCTAGTGCGGGCGCCGATGCTGATCACGCCGGCGACGATGACGGCGTCCTCGTTTCGGTGATGAAGGTTTTGGAAAGAGTTCGACATTTGCGCGCGGCCGACGCGTGATAGTGGCCCGCATGGTATACTTTGATACGAACCGTGCCCCCCCAGCACGCGCGCAAGGGCGTGCGAATGATGTCGACATGCGGCGCCAGAAGCTCGTGTGGAAGAATCCCGTGCGCATGTTGAAAATCGTATGCGTTTCCCTAAGATTTCGCAAATGCGCGCAGTTTTTTTTGGAATATTGAAGTTGCGAATCTATGTATTTTTGAAGGTTTGTTTGACATTCGGGTTTGAAGCCGTTACGCATGAAAAAAGGTTGATGAAAGATTCTGACATGCGCGCGCGATGACGCGCGCGTGTACATTGTGTTCCATTTTCTTTACAACGGGTTCTCGCGACGGCACGCGCGCAAGGGCGTTCGAACGATTTCGACATGCGCGCGCGCGAAGCCCGTTGGGTAGTGTTTTCTGGAAATGCTGAAACACCGATGGTCGTTTTAAGGATTGGCACGGGTGCGCGCACGTTTTTTCGTGTTGGTGAAATCCGCGTTGCGAAACCATTTTTTTGGTTTTTGTAAAACTTTTTGGACACTCGATTTGTGAAGTTCCTCTGAAAATGGAAGTTTGTGAAAGATTCGGGCTTGCGCTCGCGACGACGCGCGCATGTGCATTTTGTTTTTTTTCTTGCAGCGGATGATGAAACAATTGATAATTTTTGACAAAGGAGTGTGCGCGCATAGTATCTGTTGCAGTGGATGGCGTGCGGGTCGATCGCGGCCCTGCTGGGATGGTACGAAGTCGTACCTGGGATGGGCGATGGGGCTGAATCATATGTTATTTGCAGCACAAAAAGGTGTACCGAGAAAGCCGGGGGGGGCTGGTGGATCTGAGTTTTTGTTTGAGGAAACGCGTATATGTAGTGCATTTTTTTTTTTTTTTTTCTATGCGAGGCGGCGGCAGGGTGGCGACGGCGACAATGTAGCCGCCAGGCCGACCGTCAGGCCCAGACGGCGGGCGGCGACGAGGAGGCGGCGGGGCGGCGACGGCGACAACATAGCCTCCAGACCGACCGTCACGCCCAGAGACGGACGGCTAAAAGGCGTCGACGGGGCGGCGGCGGCGACATCATGGCCGCCAGACCGATCGTCAGTCCCATACGATTGGCGGCGACGAGGCGTCGACGGGGCGGCCACGGCGACCAGACAGCCGCCAGACTGATCGTCAGGCCCAGCATCTTAGAACACAACTAAGGACCCCTAAGGGCAGACCCCGTCTGGGGAACACGTAAGACGCCATATGTGCGAGCAGCGGTTGAGGAATGCATATGCGTAATGGTGTGTCTGCGTGTTTAAAAGGCTATCGCCAAAACGAATTGTCACGTTTTATTGCGCCATCGTCTCTACACAGTGAGTATTTACACTGTGTATGTGTTCGCCATGTGGTGCAAGCTACGTGGTGCATGCAATATGGTGCAAATCAGGTGGTGTCGGTTAGTTGGTGTAAGCGATGTCGTGCCATGTAGCGTAGATGCGCGTTACAGCAGATCCATGCCACGAAACACCCTGCTCGCCTCCAGGGTGCCCTGGGGTTCTTGGGTTTCGATGCTTTTGCGATGGGAAGCGTGACGTTCCCACACCTCAATACCAATGGCCGCCCTGGGGTCTCAGGGTTGGGTTTCTTGTGGAAGGTCTTTTGTGGTTGGGCCTCCACTACGCGTGGTGTATGCCATGCGGCGAAATCAAGCCGATGTGGTGCACGCGGGCGGGCACCTGGCGAAGCATCGGCTGACCCACCCAGCGCACGAGGCGCCCCGGAGGCGCCCACGGGGCGGGCACCGGGCGACATCTCGACAGACCCGTCCACTGCTTGCAGGAAGAGATTGAAGAACCCCCAAGTGCAAGGACTGCTTGGGGATCCCCCCGCCAAACATCATTATCCTGGCGAAGGTCCCAACCATCTGCAGCTGCGAGTCCCGCAAAGCCAAGGACCCGGACAAGCAAACTGCGACTATCGTCGGATGCGGCCCTCTCCTCATAGCCAGCACGCCACAGGAAGGTCGGGGCACGGGGCGTCGTCACAGCAAAGCGGGCCCTCCCGCTGGGTCCTTCGGCGGAGCTCCCTACAGGGCCACACAACGTGTGAGGGGCGTGCCGGAATGGTTGCGGCGGTGGCATGCGGGCCCTCTCATTGGGGCCGTCGGTGGAGCTCGCTACGGGGCGGCGAAACGTGTGACGGGCGCTCCGAAATGGGTGTGGCGGTGGCGTGCGGGTCCTCCCACAGAGGCCTTCGCTGGAGCCCCCTATATGGGGACGCGAAACGTGTGAAGGATGTGCCGAAATTGGTGCGGCGTTGGCATGCACGCCGTCCCGGTGGGGCCTTCGATGGAGCTCCCAATATGGAGCCGCGAAACGTGTGAGGGGTGCGCCGAAATGCATGCGGTCCCATTGGAGCCGTCTGTGGAGCTCCCCACGGGGCGGCGAAACGTATAAGGCGTGTGTCGAAATTGGTGCGGCAGTCGCATGAAGGCTCTCCCACTGGAGCCTTCCGTGGAGGTCCTTACGGGGCCACGAAGCATGCGAGGGGTGCGCTGACATGGGCACGGCGGTGGCATGCTGGCGCTGCCAGTGGGGCCTTTGGAGCTCCTGACGGGGCCGCGAATAATGTACGGGGTGTGCCGACATGGGTGCGGCGGATATTGATGCTGATGCTAATGTTGATGATGATGCTCATGCGGTTGATCGTGATGATGATAACAATGATGCTGCTGATGATGATGTTGATGCTGGTTTTGCTGTTGCTGCGGATCATATTGTTGATGGTGATGTTGTTGCTGCTGGTCACGATGCAGAGGATTATTATGTTGCTGCCGAAATAATGAATATGCCGATTACGATACTGCTGCTACCGCAGATGCTGAGGATCATGATGATGATGCTCATGCTGGTGCTGCTGCTGATGGTGATGATGATGATGATGATGATGATGATGTCGACGACGATGATGGGGATGTCGATGGTGACGACGATGCTGATGTTGATGATGATCATGTTGATCATGCGGATGCTGATTATGTTGTAGATGATGCTGGTTATTCTGGTTGTACCGCCTTTATTTCTGCTGATGGTGACAATGTTGATGCTGCACAGTTTTTTGTTGAAGATGCTGCTGCTGATGATGTTTGTGATGTTGACGACGAGTATGACGCTGATGCTGATTGTGATGGTGGCGACGACGACGATGATGATACCGATGATGATATCAATGCTGACGCCGCTGATGCTCATGCGGCTGATGATGCTGGTGGTGTGATGATGATGATTCGTGTAAGGTTGATGATGATGATGCTAATGATGATAATGCTGCTGATGATGATGATGATTGTGATTTTGCTGATGATGCTGATCATCATTTCTTTTAATTGTTATGGGCCTAGTTACTATTGACTCTTCGCGATTACTTACGCTATTATAAGTATTCGTATTCGCATTCGTATTATCAGGCTCGTTGCGATACGTAGCATGTTTATTGTAATTTGTATTACTAGTATAACGGTTATGGTTGTTGTTGTGCTAACGATTATGATGATGGTGTTGATGATGGTGCTGCTGATGATGATGACGCTCATGATGGTGCTGATGCTGATGCCGATACTGATGAGGATGATGATCATGATAATGCTGATTATGATGATGATGAGGATGATGCTGATGCTGATGCTGATGCTGAATCTGATGATGATCGTCAGCTGATGGATTGTGATACTGGTGCTGATGTTGATGATGCTGCTGATAATGATGATGCTGATGATGATGATGATGATAATGATGATGATGATGCTGATGATGATGATGTTGCTGCTGCTGATAATGATGATGATGATGATGATGATGATGATGATGATGATGATGATGATGATGATGATTATTGATGATGATGATGATGATGATGATGATGATGATGATGATGATGATGATGATGATGATGATGATGATGATGATGATGATGATTCCGACGACGGCGACGCGAGAGCGGGGAGGAGGTGAGGCGTGACGCGGCCTCGCTGCCCACCCACAGCGAGGCAGCGAGGCCGCGCCCTTCCACTGCCCGTGGGGGCCCGGCGAGGACCCCCCAGAGGCCAAAGTTACGGCGGTCTCTCCGCCCGTTGTGCCTCTGCTCAGGGCTCCAAGAAGGGCTGTGCCCGCCCCCCGTCGCCGGCAGAGCGCGACGTCGAGGGCGACGAAGACGACCACGACCACGACCACGACCAAAACGACGATGAAGACGACGACGACGACGACGACGACGACGACGACGACGACGACGACGACCACGACCACGACCACGACCACGACCACGACCACGACCACGACCAAAACGACGATGAAAACGACGACGACGACGACGACGACGACGACGACGACGACGACGACGACGACGACGACGACGACGACGACGACGACCGCACCAGTACGCGACCCGCCCTGCCAGTGGCGGAGCGGGGCGACGAGCGCACCGCAGCCGCCCTTCGCGCCTGCGCCGGCGACCCCAGCGCTGCCGTGAGGACCGCGCCGCCGACGGGGGGGGAACCTCCCAGCTCGGCGGCGAGCGTTCGGGTAGTTCGTGACGAACGAACAATACACACCCATACCCATAGGGGGGTCGTTGGGAGGAGGTCTGGCTATGGGTATAGGTGCGGGTTGTCGGACCCTGGGGAACGCTCCCGTTCGAGCGGGGATCCCCATTCGACAACACGCACCAATAGCCCTCTCCGATCCCCCTATGGGTATGGGTGTGTGTTGTTGGTTCGTCACGTTCGGGTTTGGAGGTTCGGGGTTCGAGGTTCGGGGTTCGAGTTTTTCGGACGTTCTCGTCGGTTCTCGGCGGCTTTTCGGCCTCGGGATGCTTGCCGGCAGCTGCGCCACGCCGAGGGCGTTCCAGTGGGTTGCCAGGATCCTCCCGAGCGGCCGCTGGAGACCCGAATCATGACTCGAGAGCCAGATTCGGCGGCGCGCCCCTGGGGGGGGGGGGGAGGGGGAATTGGACGGTGGAGGCCCTCTCAGAAGGCGGCGGCGCTTCCCACCCAGAAGCCCTCGGGTCTTCTCAGAGGCTTCCGGAGCCGCTGCGGAAGGCCTCGAGGACCTCTCAGCAGAGTGGGGGCCTCCCGAGCCTCCTGAGGCGGCCCGCTCTCTCTCGCTCCCCCCCCCGGGCTGGCCGCCGACCAGCTCCGTCTCAGGCCTCCCAGCGGGGGGTCCGGGCGGGCGGGGCCGGGGGCATGCGGCTCGACGCGGAGCCCGAGCTTCTCCGCGCCGATGCAGCGCCGATGCAGCGCCGATGCAGCGGCGATGCGGCGGCGGTGCGGCGGCGATGCGGCGGAGGCCTCCGATCCCAGCTGCTCGGACCCCATCCGGGAGGCCTCTAAGCCAGCCGCCCCTCGGAGGAGGGCCCCCCCCCAGCCGGTCTCGCTGGGATCTCGGCCTCTGGGGTCCTCGCTGGCCCCCGGGTCAACAGCGTCTCGGGATGAAAATCCGACCGCACAGTCAACCCGCGTAGGAATCGGGGGTTGACAGACCTCCTACCCTGACACGTCGATAAGCGAATTGGCCGTTTTCGGTTCGCGAGAGGGCGTCGCGGCCGTCCTTTTTGCGGGTCCAGATCCGTCGGTTTCGGTCCCAGGTCGTTTTCACTAAGGGGAGGTGTAGTGTACTAAAGGGAGGTTTGTCCACCGCCGAAGGAAGGATTGGCAACCTTGCCAAGGGTACCCTTGCATCCTTGCCTCCTCGGTCCGCTCTTGGCCACTTTCGTGGGCCGCGCCCCGCTCGAAGAGCTTCGAAATGGGCTCCCGAGGCTCTTGAAGCCCTATCGTACAGCCTTCTTATCATTACGGCTTGGCTGTAGGAAAGATCAGGAGGGGAAAAACACACAGACACAATGAATCGTCGATCCCCAGAAAATATGGGAAAATATGGGAAGTGGCGGGGAAGACAAAATCCGAGAAAATATGGGAAACTATGGGGAATGTTTTTATTAGTGTGCATTTATTTGTGAGTCCCAGGGCCCCTTAAGGATATGCGCTGGAGTTTCTTTCCTCGGACTTCCTGGAGCTGCAGAACCATGCGCATGTTCTCCCCGGCGGCGCACCCGTCGCCGCCCCCGGCCCGGCGCGCTCCGCGCGCCAGGGAGGGGGGGGGCCACTGCCGATCTCATCAGAAAACCGTGCTCCTTGTCATTCCCATTTCCCATTGCTCCCTGCGTGGTCTCGCCCTTGCTGGCATGGACGCTGTGTGGACGCTTCCTGCCCGTGGCCCTGGCATCCACACTCAGTGCAGCCTGCAGCCTACCGGAGGCGACGCTCAGGCAGCCAGGTGTTTCGGTCACGCCACTCTAGAGCTTGCTCCTGTTGTCAATCAGTAGGCCCGCGCCCCGGACTTACGACTCGCCGCTTGCGCTCTCGCCTGCGGCTGCGACCAAAAGAAAAAAGTGTGGTCTCGCCCCCCAGCCCACCCAAGGCAGGGTCGTGGGGGCTTTGGGACATCCCGCCCCAGGGTCACGTTCCGCTCGCCCGACATGGGGCGGGGGGCGTGCTCCGGGGCCGCGCGCGAGGGAGAGGGAGGACACGGGCGTGGGTGGGGGGAGGGCAAGGAGCGAAGAGGGGCTGGGGTCGTCAGAGGAGGGGGGTCTCGATCTCGCCGTCCACTTCAGCATGGTGTGCACGGTGCCCGAGGCGCGCTTCTCTCTTGCTGTCGGCGGCCGCGGCCGCCGTCCCTGACGCTACGAGCGAGTGCGCTCGGCAGTCTGCGCGAGAAAGAGGAGCGAAGAGGAGTGATTCTGTATTTGAAGATGCAGTTGGTTATAACTATGCACCAGGTGCACGCGCGTTTGTGTGAAAGGGGGTGGTGGATACGATATTGCTGCTGCTGATGATGTTGATGATGATGTTGATGACGGTGATGACGATGATGATGACGATGACGATGACGATGACGATGATGCTGATGATGCTGATGATGATGCTGATGATGATGATGACGCTGGTGATGGTGATGGTGATGGTGATGGTGGTGCTGATCAAGGTGATGGTGACGATCCCGATGGTGATGCAGATGGTACTCATCAATGATGCTGACGGCGATGCTGATGTTGATGATGATGCTTTTGATGATGCTGATGCTGATGATAGTGATGTTGGTGATGATGACGATGATGGTGCTGGCGGTGATTCTGATGACGCTGCTGATGATGCTAATCATGCTGTTGCTGGTGATGCGTCTAGTGGCAATGGCGGTGGTGATGTTGCGGGTGATGTTGATTCTGATGTTGCTGAGGAGGATGATGAGGAGTTCCGATGACGATGCCGATGCTGATGATGATGTTGCTGGTGAGGACGACAACGACGATGCTGATGATCATGATGTACATGATGACGGTGCTGATGATGATGATGTTGCTGATGATGTTGGTGATGATGATGATGATGGTGATGATGTCGATGACGACGACGTTGATGACGTTGATGCTGATGGTGTTGATGATGATGATGATGCTGGTGATGGTGATTCTGTTGTTGATCATGAGGGTGATGCGGATGAGGACGAGGATGATGATTGTGATGACGATGATGATGATGATTATGATGATGATGATGATGATGATGATGATGCCGATGTTGCTGATGATGCTGTTGATGATGATGATAATGCTACTGCCGAAAAATAGGGATATACTGAGGCTGCGGACAACGGCGGCGAGGCTGGTGGTGACACTGCTGTTGATGCGTCTGATGCTGCTGCTATTCATGACGATGTTGATGAATGTGATGTTGGTGTTGTTGATGATAGTTGTGGTGCTGATGGTGGTGGTGACGGCGGTGGTAGTCATGAGGATCATGATTGCGACAATGCTGATGCTCATGATGCTGACGATTATGATGACGATGCTGGTGATGATGATTATGGTAGTGCTGATGATGATGCTGACAGCGACGCTGATGCTGATTATGGTGGTACTGATGGTGATGCTGATGATGTTGATACGGCTGACGCTGATGATGATGTTGCTGATTGCGATATTGCTGATTATGATGATGATAGTGGTGGTGGTGGTGATGGTGATGCTGATGGTTCTGATGGCGATGATGATGGGGTCAGAATGGGGGCGCATAAGTCAGGGTATGTTACCCAGGGGGATAGGGCAAGCGAAGTTGGAGGGTGTAGGTGCAGACGCAGGCAATCGGGAGGGGGGTGGGGATGGGGATGATGATGGAGGAGGTGGTGGAGGAGGACGAGGATGAGGACGAGGAGGAGGAGTTGGGAAAGGAGGGGGATGAAGAGTTGGACGATGAGGAGGAGGAGGAGGAGGACGTTGATGAGAAAGAGGACAGCCAACCGTTCTTGCTAGCCGCCGTGCGCAGGAGGGCCGCTCTGAACGCCTGGCCCCATACGGCAGTGACCGCAGGGCCTGGCAGAAGCGTCAGCCTCATACCCATGCTTCCCGCCCAGTCCACATTTCCCTCTTCCTCGCTGCTCGACCCACTCGGTCTTCACTACTTCACCTTCTCTTCCCCAACCCTGTTCGCCCACTCACTCACACCCCTTCTTGCGAGTTCCGTCTTCCCTCTACTATTCATCCTCATCTTCGTTCTAATCCCCACCATCGTCACAGACACACAACTAATCATCAACATCATCGTCATCGACATCGTCATTGTCATCATCAGCATCATCATCGTAAACATAATCATTGTCATCATCATCTTTATCATCATGCTCATCAGCATCACCATTATCATCATCCTCATCATCACCATCATCATCACCATCGCCATCGTCAGCATCATTAACATCATCATCATCATCATCATCATCAGCATCATCATCAACAACATCACTATCACCACCATCATCATCACCATACGTATCATCATTATCATCAATCTGACCATCAACATCATCACCCGTGTCAACATCATCAGCAGCAGCAGCAGCATCGCCATTATTGTTATAAGCATCATCGGCATCATCGGCATCGTCAGCATCATCAGCATCACCAGCATCATCAGCAGAAACATCGCCATCATCAGCATCATCAGCAGCATCAGCATGATCAGTATCGTCATCATCATCATCGTTGTCGCCATCACCATCATTGCCATCACAATCATCATCGTCACCACCATCATCATCATCATCATCATCATCATCATCATCATCATTTTCATGACCATCACCGCCGCCATCACCATCAGCGCCCTCACACACGCAAGCCGTCATCATCGTCCTCGATGCTCACCCCTTCTTCCTCCCCCCTCCCCTGGCCCCACACCCACCACCTTCGCTTCTAGTATTGCAAAGGCCTTACGGCCGGTGCCGCCGACCCTGAAGGCGGCGACGACGCGGACGACGAGGATGTCGAGGAGCAGGTGGCGGGTAGGACGAGGAAGAGGAGGAGGAGGAGGAGGAGGAGGAGGAGGAGGAGGAGGAGGAGGAGGAGGAGGAGGAGGAGGAGGAGGAGGAGGAGGAGGAGGAGGAGGAGGAGGGGAGGAAGGAGGCGGCGAGGGAGCGAGGAAGAGGAGGAGGAGAGGAGGAGGAGGAGGAGGAGGGAGGAGGAGGAGGAGAGGAGGAGGAGGAGGAGGAGGAGGAGGAGGAGGAGGAGGAGGAGGAGGAGGAGGCGGAGGAGGAGGAGGTGCGAGGGGGGAGGAGGAGGACGAGGAGGGGGGCGACCCCCCTGCTCTTCCGGGGCGCCACCAGCCGGGGGCGGAAGGCCACGGCGGGAGAGGCCTCGACCACCGCAGAGGCGCGCACCTGCCGCCCATCTCCGGGGGCCTGGGCGGCCCCCCGCCCCGGCCCGGGAGCTGGGCGGCTCCTCCGGCGCGCTGCCGCCGATCCCGGGTGAACCTCCGGGTCCCGGGCCTCGGCATCGTTTGGCCGATCCCCATCCCCATCCCCATGCCTGGCATCGCTCGGACGCGTGCATTTTTTTCCCGTCGAGGACCATCCTGGACCATCCTGGACCATCGCGCAAAAAACGCACGCACGAACCCGAAAAATGCACGGGAAATGGACGTCCGAGCGATGGCAGGCATGCCCTTCGAGACCCCCACCAAAGTACCCCCCCCCAGTTGGGGATACACACCCCT
>CAUYUJ010016242.1:0-5000 GCA_963575745.1 Prorocentrum cordatum | reverse complement strand
GATGTGCCCGGCGCTATGGCGAGAGTTATCAACGGCACCGTAACGGGTACTTACTAATGGGTACTTTGAAATTGTGCCGACAGTTGCCACTTTAGGGCCTTTTTCTTGCATTGCAGCGTTGCCCACATCGGGAAGGGTTGGGCTCGCTGGGTCATTGGCCAAAGTACCCGTTAGTGGAGTCCCCGTTTGAGGGGCGCTGAAGTTACATGTTGAAAACCACCCGCCCTCTATCCGTGATGTTTTGATACGTCTTCAGACGGATGTGCGGCGCGAATGCGAGAGCCACATTTTCGAAGCGGCCCGCCCTCCGCCTGTGAAGCTGCTGCCAATTTTTCAGCTTCAGGACTATAAAGGGCAAGGGAGTCTCAGGCGAAATGCTTGACCCGCCTTCTTGACCGGCCTCGGGATGCGGCGTGGATGGAATCTACCCCTCCCCTTCGCCTCCAGGAGAGGAGGCGGAGGAGCATGGATAATGGAGCAGGGGGAGGGGGCGGAGGAGGAGGACGAGGAGGAGGAGGAGGAGGAGGAGGAGGAGGAGGACAACGCCATCGATGCCATGAGCCGGCGAGCGACTGAGGAAGAGAAGGAGGAGGAGGAGGAGGAGGAGGAGGAGGAGGAGGAGGAGGAGGAGGAGGAGGAGGAGGAGGAGGAGGATTGAGGATCCAGCAGGCACATGTATGGGCTATGGTGCTTGGGCAGATGAATCATCCTATGCCCCCAGTGCGGCCTGCAGCAGGACTTGTCGCCGAAAAGCCAGATGGTCCCCCCCGACAGGCGAGCCCCCCCCAGGCTACAGCCCTCCCAGGAAAGCCAGCCTCGAGCTTATCCCTATCCCTAGGGTTGACAAGCCAAAAGGCGATGAAAACCTCTTAGGGAGGCGCCCTCAGATACCGGGGGGGATCCTTGGGATCGGCATAGAGATGAGGCGATGCCAGCCGTGGGGATAGGGATGTGCTTCAGGCTGGTAACCGGAGGGGAGCACCTCCGCGGGGACGGACCCCCCAGGGCAGAAAACACGGCCCCCAAGGCCGCCATCCCGAGCTAGGATTTCGCGGGAGAGCGGGGAGGAGGAGGAGGGAGGACCACGGCAAACCCAATACTCATCAACGATGTTGGAGTACATCCTCCCTTCAAGCTCCCTCTTCAAAGACCCCTGCAACCAATAATTTCCTTTGAGGGAGGTGCACCGGTGGGAGGCAACCGTTTGAATGTTCTGAAGCGTGCCAACATACCATTTTCGGGACCCCAACGCCACGATTATACCTGACTATTGCGTCTTGGCGATACTCGTGCCAGAACACCCCTCCTGGGTCTTCACAACACCGCGAATCAACGTAACTGTTGCGCCCTCACAATTCAGAATCGTTCCGAAACGCATTTTTCAATATGTGTGAATCATGGGAGTCCGTGAAACCCTTGCAAATACTTGAAACGAATGTTGGGAACGAGCCGCCCTCAATCAGTGAAGCTCGTTTGTTAAACATGGTTTTAACACGAATGTGCGCGGCGCTGAGGCGAGAACCATTTTTTTAACACCCGCCTTCGATCTGTGAAACTCTGGCACATGTTGAACACCAGTTTGCGCGGCGCTAACGCGAGAACCACATTTTGGAAACCTCCAGCCCTCAATCCGAGGGCATCTTATTAAGGCGAAAACCACATTTTGAACACCACCAGCCTTCCATCCGCAAACTTGTTACACGTTTCTAGGCATCATGATCCGAAATTGTGAGAACGTCTCCAGCGAGACGCCAGGGTCGCCTTTCCGACTGGCCTCGGGGTGCGACAGGGAGGATTCCTTTTACGGAAACGAAATGGAGGCGGAGGGAGGATCCAGGAGAAGGAAGAGGGAGGAGAAAGAATCGAGGATCGAGCGATCCGCGCGGCCGCCGCCAGGGGCGACCCCCAAGCCGCGGCGACCCTGACCGCCGCGCTGGCCAGCTGCGCAGGCGACGCCCTGGCGGCCGCCGCGGCCATGGAGGCGAGGTGCGACTGGGAGATCGAGCGTGCGGGAGACAGGATCAAGGACGAGGAGGAGGAGGACGAGGAGGAGGACGAGGGGGAGGAGGAGGAAGAAGAGGAGGAGGAGGAGGAGGAGGAGGAGGAGGAGGAGGAGGAGGAGGAGGGGTAGGAGGAGGAGGAGGAGGAGGACCAGTCCGTAGCCATTTTGGCTCAAGCGGCCTGCTCCTGAACTTCCCAACCTCGGTTCCAGAGTGTGTGGCGTGCCGGGAGCTCGCCTCCGCGAGCGGCTGGCCTGGGGCTCGCGACCCCACCCTGGGTCGTGCATGACTGCTGGCAACGGCTGGCAGTGCGCTTCGCGCGGTTGGTGCAATTTCGGCATCGGAGCGCGCGGCAGACGTGCGGGAAATATAGCAGTCAGCATCCGTCAGGCACTGTCCCGCCCGCTTGGGCCCGAGGGCCTCCTCGTGGCGTGCAGGTGCATGGGCCTCCGGGTTCTGGGCAGCGGCTTGGGGTTACGAGTGGAGGAAGCAGCGGTAAGAAGGGGAATCCGCCTTTACTACTAATAATGATAATACGACCTCCAAACAATAATCATGATACGCATGATAGAAGGAATACCAATACTACTACGAATGCGAATAATGATGTCGGTAATAATGCTAATCAGAACGCCATCAATAAGCATACCAGTACTAATAATAATACTTGTAATACTAGTGCTACTAATAATACGTGACAATGAAACCAATAAAGGAGAAGCAGCATCCCAACGGAGCCTCTGGAGGCCAACCTCTGTCTGCTGAGCAGCAAACGCCTTGCTTCGAGGTGTCTGATCAGCAGTTCGAGGCAGCAGCCAAGGCCCTCGATGGGAGCTCTCGGAATAAGTTGTCAAGCTTGCGATGGCGCCAGAAGATGGGACTGTCTGGCTCGACTTCAGTTCAGGAACTACGTCAGGCGCAGACCGAAGTCGATCGCCTGGCGCAGCAGTTGCAGGCGGCGCAGGCCGCACTATCCAAGATGGTTCGTCTGGCGCAAGAGGCCTTCGGAGCTCATCAGTCCCGGCCGTCTCCGCGGGACCGGGGTGACCGCTCGATCGAAGAGGCCGTTGCAGATTCTCTGTTGGCGTGCGCCGTTCAACCCTTTGGGGCAACCCAGCGTTGACAAATTTTGCGCGGCGCGCAAGTCAACATTGGGCCAGCGTCGCTTGTGCCGCCCCTTGCGCGGCGCGGCGAGCGAGCGGCACCTGCGCCGCCCTGAGCGCGGCGCGTCGCCGCCGTCAGGTGAATGCTAGCTGTGAAGGCCTCACGGCCAGTGCCGCCGACAATGGAGGCGTGCGTCCCCCGGGGACCCCCGCCGGCGCCCCCGTCCTGGAAGACCGGCGGGGCCCCGTGGGGGGGGCGGTACTCTGACTCGGGAGCGGAAAAGAGGGGGGTGATGACTAGGGGGGGGTGGATCTCATGGCGCGGGCCACGATTTTTCCCCAGACTTCATGGCGCCTCTGCTTGTTCCATTGCGTCCCTGGCCCCCTCGCTGGGCCGCGCACATGCCGCCAGTCATGATTGGCACCCCCCCCTCTTGGACACCCCCCTCTTTGCCGCCCCCGACTGACCCGTGACCGCCCTCCCACGCCACAGGCGGGACCTCCCGAAGGACCCCCCCCCCAAGACACCCCTTTCACGGGGGGGGGTGCCCGCCGTGTCTTCGTTGCCCACAGGAGGGGCTGGCGTTGGCCGAGAAACGCAGGTGTCTGCAGCTACCCTACATCGTGGGCGGGGACTTCCATGTCACGCCCGAGGAAGTCCGTGCTCCAGTCTCTGGTGCTGGTGCCTGGGAGTCTGGCGTTGCTGCTTTGTCGAGTGGACGTGCTCTGGATTTCTTTCTGGTTTCCAATGCGCTGTCTGAGAGGGAGGTTGAAGCCTTGGTGGGTGTCCAGATCAGTGCTCAGTTTCGCGTGCTGGTGCGTATTCTGTTGAATGCTATCGTGGCTCGTCCGTTGGTGTGTATTGTGCCTGTTCCTAGACCGCCTCCAGTCGAGCGTCCTATTTCCCGTTGTGCATGCGAGCATTTCGAATCATGGACGGTGGCGCAGTCACAAGTGTCTGAGCGTTGTGGGATGGCGCCCAAGAAGGAGGAGCTTACGGAGGCATTCATTCGCTTCGCTCGACAGGCTGAGATCGAGCTCCGCGATGTTCACGCCATCCATGGCCATGAGTCTCGCCAGTGTTAAGGTCGCCAACGTCGGTTGGCAGAGAAGCGAGCTTCTGCGGTGGCGCCATCTATCCCTCGCTTCCCGAAGGTGTCGCCCGAGGCGCTTTGGCTGCGGAGGCTGTCAGCCCAGTTGTTTTTTCTTTTTGTTTGCATCGCGTGTTGCGCAGCCCCTCACGTGTACCACTTCTCTCAGAGCCCCACGTCGTCTCGCGGGGTCTGCGCCGGCGAGCGCGCGGGCAGTTGAAGGGCAGGCTGGACGCCTGTGGCATTTCTTTGTCACGCTCGAGCCAGGGTCCCCGGATGCGTTACCTTTCAACTGCCTGGTGGAGGCCATCGAGGGGGCGGCCCTCCAGTTGGCCAAGAGTGGCGAGATCGGGAGGCGGACGGAGCTCTAGCTATATCTGTGCCTATGATAGTACCTCTCGCGAGGTCGATCGCGAGGATTAGAAAGTAGTAGTCGTAGCGGCGCGGTTGTGGGTTGTGGTGGCAGTGGTGGTGGATGGCTCGGGGCAGGCCGCTGGATGGGGCTGGGGGGCCCCGCGGCGTCGCCAAGGATCAGGCGGGGCTCTCCGAGAGAGCACCTCTCGGAGGCCGAGCGCCGTCCTCGGGGCTGCCAGAAGGAGGCGGAGGTACACTCAAAAACCCTGATGAGGACGCGCGACTTTGCTCAGGGTACCCTTGCGTCCTTGCTCGTCCTTGCTCTTGCGTCCTTGGGGTTTTCGTCGTCCGCCGCCCCAAAAATCCCAGCTTCGGCTTCCAAGGGTCTTGCGTCCTTGACGCGCGTCCTTATTAGGGTGTTTGACTTTAGGTGGTGGAACGCGGGAAAGTGG
>CAUYUJ010016241.1:243836-280459 GCA_963575745.1 Prorocentrum cordatum | reverse complement strand
CTCCTCCTCCTCCTCCTCCTCCTCCTCCTCCTCCTCCGTAGCCATCTTGGCTCAAGATGCCTTTCGTGCGGGCGGAGCCCGCATTGGCTGAACTGGATACCGCTAGTCCGCGGCAGTGCCAGGGTGCTTGCGCCCGACATCCTCTTTGCGAGGGCTGGTCCGCCCCAGTCCATCGCCTGCCCCCTTCACTGGGAGAGCAGCCTTCCTCGCATCGGCCATGGGAGGCGGCGGCAAGAAGGGCGGCGGTCGCTCGGCTCCAGCGGCAGGGGCCAAGACGACGTACATCACATGCACTTCCTGCAGATTCCGCTGGAACTTCAAGAACAACCACTGGTGCTACCAGTGCGGAGGCGCCATGGTGCCGAGCCCTTCGGAGGACACGCGTCCCCGCGGCCAGTGGGTTTGGGGCCCGCCGCAGGCGGTCGCAACGCCTCCTCCTGAGGCAGAGCCTGCGGCAGAGGCCCCTGCGGCTCCTCCCTGGGCTCAAGCAGGAGGCAAGGGCGCCAAGGGACCACCTTTGCCCCGGCCCGCGCCGAAGGCCCAGGCCGTCCAGCGTCGGCCATGGGTCTACCAGCAGGCGGGCTGGGTGCCTCATGGTGGCCGCGAGGGGCAGCAGCAGCAGCAGCAGCAGCCTGCCCAAGCCGCTGACCCCTTCGAGTTCTTCGAGAAGGAGCTTGGCTCGGACTGCGACGAGCTTCTCAAGCTCAAGGCGGCGGTGCAGGCCAAGAAGGAGGCACAGGCAGCTGCTGCAGGCGCGGGTGCCCCGCAGAAGGCGCCGCTCCTTGAGGAGGAAGTGCGGGCCAAAGGCGTGGCTTGCAGGAGGGCGCTGGCATGGCTTGAGACCTGCTCGGCCCGCGTTCTGGAGGGCCAGCAGTGGCTTGCTGACGCCCAGGCCGCAGAGGACGAGGCGGCCGCCAGCGCTCATGCGGCGCAGCAGGACTGGGAGGCGGCCTGCGCCAAGCAGGTCAAGGCCTCGGCGCCGCCGTCAGCGGCGCCACCCTCTTCTTCGGCGATCAACCTTTCGACGCTCGTCGATGAGGGCGCGCTTCAGATCGTTGACGGGCCGCTGTTCGACCTCTCGGGCCTGGAGCTCGACGAGCAGGCGCGCGTGGACTGGGAGCGCATCAAGCAGGAGCTGGCCGACAGCGTCCAGACCAAGGTCCAGGAAGTCCTCGGACCCTCGGCGCAGCGCATCCTGGAGCTTCGTGAGGAGGCTCGCAAGCTGCGCGCCAGGGAGGAGGCCAAGCGCAGGCGCGTGGACGGCAGCGATGCGGCTGGCTCTGCTGCTGGCCCCGCTGCTGCTTCTGCAACTGACGGGGCTGGGCCTGCTGGCGCCGCTGCGGCAGCAGGTGCTCCAGCTGGGGCCGAGGCCATGCGCGCTGCTGCCAGAGCCAAGGCCAAGTCGGCCCAGGATGAGCTCTACGCTCAGCAGGAGGCCGCTTCCACCTCCGCAGAGGCCGCTCCTGGCGCTCCTGGCACCGCCCCCTCCCCTGCAGCATCAGGGGCTCCGTCCACAGCCTAACGCAGATCGAGGGGCGCCGCGCCGAGTTTTGTCGGCATGCTGTTACGGCGGGCGCCCCTGGCCCTACCCAGTCGATTTCTTCCTCGACTCGGATGAGGAGCGCGCTTTTGGAAGCGAGACAACTTCAGCACCGTTGGAGGTGATCAGTTCGCCGACTGCGGCTCCTGGCTCGGCGTCACGGGCACCGCAGGCGAGACGTTCGTCGCGTTCTGCGTCGCGCGGAGCTACGCCATCCCCGAGTGCGAGGATTTCGGCTACTCGCACTTTTTCGAGCGCATCGGGTCAAGCCTCGCTGACGGGTGCGCTTGGCGGGCTGGCGTATGCTGCCCTTAATGACAGCCCTCCCCCGAGGGCTGCGCCTCGCGCATCTACGGGACCGCGGGCCTCTGCCCCTTCCTTTACGACGGCGCACCTGTACGACGCCGAGCTGGATCCGTTCGAGGAGCTGGAGCTGGAGGAGGTCAACGAGCGTTTCCACCAGGACTCGCCGTTCGAGGCGGAGGTTGGCCCCTCGCCACCTGGCGTTACCGCCAGGCCTTCTGAGGCTAGGGCGGACCAGGCTGCCTCCAGCAGCGGCCCTACGTGCCTTGAGGCTGACCTCAGCGCACCAGCAGCGCAGGCCTTGGCCGCTCCAGCCCCCTCCAAGCTCACATCCGACGAGAAAGATTTTTCGATCCTTTACGGTAACATCACTGAGTGGGGGCCTCAAGCGCAGCGCTATGTCAACACAGCCCCTTACTCTGTGTTTTGTCTGGTGGAGACTCATGTCACCGCCGCCACGTTCCACTCCAAGACGGAGATCGAGCTGGACAAAGACGGTTGGAAGGTCTGCGCCACAGGGAGCACTCCAACAGGACGAGGAGGTTCTTCTGGCGGCGAATGGGTCATGGCCAAGAAGCATCTGGCTACCACCTCGCTGCAGGCCATTCGGCAATATGCACAAGCTGCACGCCAACCTGATCCTATGCGCGGGTTCGCCGCCATGATCTTGCACTTGTCCTCGGGCAACCTGGTCTTGATATCAGTTTATCTTTGGCCAGGACTGGGAGTTTCTGGCAGAAATCGCCAAGTGCTGGTTGCGTTAGCTTCTTTCCTTCATGGGCTTGCAGACCCTTGGTTGGTTATCGGTGACTGGAATATTTCACCAACGTCCTTGGAAGGATCTGGCTGGCCTGGAAAAATTGGGGGCGCACTAATTCTACCTGCTGACGCCAGCACCACGTGCGACAAAGGGCAGGAGGGCTCTCTCATTGATTTCGCAATGGCCAAGAACGGAACATCTTCCAGATACCGAGTTCGGTCGCAGCCTCAGGTCCCGTGGAAGACGCACTGTGCACTGCAGGTTGACGTCCACGATGGCATGCGCAGATGGTGGTGCCAGAAACTTTTGTTACCTGAACCGTTTCCAAAGGTAGCCAGACCCAAGCTCGCTTCGGACCCCAGCAGCAAGAGGTCTATACTTCGAGCCCAACGGCAAGAGCAAGAACGGGCACGCGTACCACCCGATCTGCTGGAAGACTACGACGCACTACACCCTTCAAGGAGCACTTTGGATCCTGAGCCCCAGGTCTCTTTTCACACACCTTCAGACCTGTGGGAAGAGCAGCCCTCCAAGGAGAGGCTCAGCTCTCAATGTTGCAGCGTAGTCGAGTCTGAGTTGTTGGGCCATATCAACGCACTTGGCCTTGGTGCCGTCACCAGGCAGTACGCGCGGTGGTCCTCAGGAGTGGAACGTGCTTTCGCACATCATCATCAGCTCAACCTTCGACAGCGGGCCCCACGCGCAGCTGGATTTTCTTTACGATGGATGCAGACCAAAGCTACCCCAGGGCGAGTACACATGACTGATGGAGCTGGAGAATGGTGGGGGACTGTTCTCACCTTGGTTCAAAGAACCATGGCTCTTCTACGACATGGCAAGGACCCTCGCCAGATAGCTATTTGTACCGCAGCTCTTGGTCGCTACACCAACGACGCTAGCAGCTTCGACCCATCTGATTTCTTTGGTCCAGGCTCTGAGGGCACCGCTAATCAGCAGCGGTGGATTTCTTGGTCGCGCGCATTCGCTAGCGCCACTGAGATAGAGCGCGACGATTTTGCCTACTTAACTGAGAAGCTGGCCTGTCGTTCTCAGGCAAGATGCTTGACCTTGGGGCGGCATTCTTTCATCCGTTGGGCCAAGGGAGTTTGGACATCTAAGCCAGGCCTGCTCCACTCATTGGTGAAGGAACCCAAGGCGGTCTCTGCCGACCCCTTAGTGGATGGGCGAGTCGTTGGAGGCCCAACTGTCAGAATGGAACGCACCAGATCCACCTGGGAGAGACTCTGGCACGACCCAGTCGACTCTCAGGCCGACATCCTCGCCATGTTCGAGCGCCTGCACGCGCAGAGCCGCGAGGAGGAGCTGGATCCCGTCAGCGTCGAGCAGGTGGACAATGTTATCAGGGTTTTAGGCACCAAGGCATGCGGAGTTGACTCCATCACACCTCTGGACATCCAGCGACTTCCACTCGAAGGTCGGTGTGATTACTGCAGGCTTCTCAACAGCATTGAAGAACATGGAGTGTGGCCTGCTCAGATCTTGGCATCTATTGGAGCATTATTACCCAAACCCAAAGGAGGAGAGAGGGTCATTGGATTACTTCCAGAGACGGCGAAGATTTGGTCCCGCGTGAGAGCAGGCGTCACGTCCACATGGACTAAGGAGCTCTCTGACTTTTGGGACACTGCAGTGGCGGGCAGTAGCTCGCTTCGAGCAGGTCTCTTGCGAGCGCTGCTCGATGAATCCGCAGTGGCGCTTGGCATCTCGGCGGCGACCCTACTCCTGGACTTCGAGAAGTTCTACGACTCGTTGTCCTGGATCCTCATCGGCCAGGCTGCACTCGATCTCAAGTTCCCAGCTATTGTGGTGCTACTGGAGCTGGAGATGTGTGCTGGGCCGCGGTTCTTGCGTGGCTCTCTTGGCGTTACAGACGCCATCTACGCCACCAGGTCACTCGTTGCAGGATCCCCGCATGGGGTAAGGATTGCCAAGTTGTTTTTACATCCATTGATGGAGGCGGCACATCGCAGAGCGAGTTTCAGCACCTTCTGGACATTCATCGACGACGCGGTTGCCCGCGCAGAGGGCACGCAGGCCAAGGTCCAAACAGAGGTCCTTCACGCCACGGTCACTCTTGCCGACCTCGCCAAGCAATTCCGTCTTAAGCTTTCGGACAAGTCTGCACTCATTGCCACCGTTCCGCAGGACGGGAGGAGGACAGCCGCTCAATTGCACAAGCGAGGTATCCCTGTACGGTTCGGCCTTCACGGCACGGATCTTGGCATTGATGCGGCTTCTGGCAAACGGCGCACAGTCACTAAGGCCAGAATGAGGTTGACCGCCGGCAAGAGGAGGGCGGCTCGCATTGCCCGCATACGCAGACATGCTCCTCTACGGCGCGAAGCTCAAGGTCTTTGGACCACAGGCGCGGCTCCTCAAGGCTCCTACGGACACCAAGCCCATGGCATGTCGCCGTCCAACGTCCTCGCCGTCAGGCGGCAGGCAGCCGTGGCGGGAGCTGGGCCCATGAAGGGCAGGTGTCTTACGACAACACGGGCGGTCCTTTACGGTCTCAAGGATCCAGCCCTGGAGTTACGTCGAGGCCTTCTTTCAGAATTTCTCTGTCTCTGGAAGACCGACACCAGCATTCACCATCGAGTTGAAAATGCTTGGACTGTCATTCATCGGCGGCTTCTCGCAGTTGGCGCCAGCAAGAGATGGAGACTGGTCAAAGGACCTATTGGAGCTGTTATTGCGACCTTGCTTGACGCGGGATGGGAAGTACCCTCGGTTCTCCGTTGGAGGAGACCCACTGTCGGAGGAATCGAGGAGTGGCTGATTCCAACCGCACGACGTGCAGGCTACGACCCCACTGGGTTCGACATCTCCGAGCTACTGGACGACGTGGTCACTGATTTTCGCGCTCAACTTTGGAGCAATGCTTCGAAGCACGTTGCAGGGGATGGCCTGGCTGAGGGAGCTGACCTCTATTGGGCCAGGCTGGAGCTCAGCCACTTCGCCAAGAGGGGGGAGCTCGACCTGTTCGGCCTCAATTTGTGCGTGGTCACGGGCGCCCAGTGGACGATGGACAGGCAGCACCCTCTGAGCGAGCCCGCTGACCGCCTGTGTCCGCGATGCCAGCAGGAGGAAGAAACTCTTGCGCATCGCAGTTGGCGTTGCCCCTGCAATAAAGATCACAGTGATTTTACGTCTACTGATCATTTGATTCCGCAAGCGTTAGCGTCTGTTGAATCTGAACCAAGCCTTTGGCTGAGAGGTGTTCCGCCTACCCGTGTCACCCACCCTGTTTTCAGGGAGCCGTTGGAGAGCCTGAGCAGAGCCCAACTAGGTGAGGTCCCTCTTGGAGCCTGCTCTAGAGACCCTGGCAGCAGCCCGTTGATCGGCTTCGGGGACGGATCTGGAGGACGCTTTTCGTCCGACCCTCGTCGCCGTCGGTGTGGCTCCGCTGTTGTTGTGGTCAGGGACGCGCGACCTGGGGAGGGACCTTTGCGTTGGGCCGTCTTGGGGGGCATCTCCGAGATTTTGCGAGGCCCCTCGCAAACGGTGCCCAGGTCGGAGCTGCAGGCTTTCGCACTCTTTCTGGAAAGCACCACAGGTCCAGTCCATTTTGTGACTGACCACAAGCCTCTCATGACGGGGTGGAGTCGGGGCCGACCTTGGAGTTTGGGGGGAGGAACAGCGATTTGTGGCTGCGAATTCGTTGTGCCATCGACGACCGAGGCCCAGGGCATGTCTCGGTCGAATGGACGCCCTCGCACCTGTCCCCTGACGACTCCTCCCTCTCCCATCACGAAGTTTTTCTTGCCAGCGGTAATCAGTTAACCGATGAAGCGGCTTCTGAAGCCGCTGAGCGCTCCTGGACCTTGGCCGCCCAGACAGTCCCCGCCACAGACGCCTGGGACCTCACTGCTGCCCTGGTGCGTCGAAGGGCTCGGCGGGCTCTGGCGGACGCCTCTTCGGCGGATCCCAAGCGGTCCAAGGCTCCGACGGAGGTCGAGCGGCCTAGGCCGAAGACAGCCGAGACCCGACGCCTCGAGCACGCTGCCAGGGCCAGCTCTCACAGGTTTAGTCCAGTCGGGTCCCGTTTCAGGTGCCAACTGTGCTCTGTTCTTTCGTCCCGACAGGGCCTCTTAGAGGCCCTGAAGACGGAGTGCTTTTCGCCGCTGGTCGTCCCTCCTGGATTTCCTCGGGACGTGGTGGCCGCGGCTCGTGGTGGCGTCTCTGTTGGTGGGCTGGAGCTCGACCCCTCCCACCGTCTGGGATTCTGGGACCTGCATTCTTTGCATGTTTGTTTTAGATGTGGTCGGACCGCGACCGTTGACGGTCGCCATTTGGCCGAAGGTTGCGGGCCCCCCACTCGCAAAGGCCGTGAGAATCTCGGCCGAATTAAACGCGGGCTGTTTCCGAGCTATGCGGGGCCTTCTAAGGCCTCGCAAGCGATTTCGCATGCGAGGTTAGTGGACGCGTGCGTCGCCGGGGAGACAGCACAGCGTGCCAGGAGGGCAAGCCCTGTACCCTCCCACGCGCCCTCTTCCCCTTGCGGGGAGGAGGAGGCGCTGGGGGTGGCTGCTACGGAGTAGCCACCTTGGGTGCAGGTGCTTGGCCTCCTCCCTCTGTTTTCCCCTCCTCCTTTTTAGCACGCTGTGCTGCGCAAAAGGTCCAAAAAGGTCCTCCTCCTCCTCCTCCTCCTCCTCCTCCTCCTCCTCCTCCTCCTCCTCCTCCTCCTCCTCCGCCTCCTCCGGCCCCTCCTCCTCCTCCTCCTCCTCCTCCTCCTCCTCCTCCTCCTCCTCCTCCTCCTCCTCCTCCTCCTCCCTCCTCCCCCTCCCCCTCTCCGCCTCCTCCCCCTCCTTCCGCCCCCAATCGTGCCCCCACCCCCCCCCACCAAAGGGTGCCACCGTTTGGTTCGGCGCCCTCGGCCTCAGGGGCAGCAGGGGAGCAACAACAGTGAGTAAGCATGCGCCGTTGAAGGTCCCCGCGGATGTTGGTGCTCGTCGGCGCTGGGCCCCGGCTCCGCGCCAGGGGAGGCGCCAGAGGCGCCGGCAGTGGGGCTCCAGCTCAGACCTAAGCAATCCGCTGGAAGCTCCGAGCACCTGCGTTCGGGCCATGGTCTCGGGGGCTGTCACAAGGTGCCCCTGGCCCAAGGTGCCCCCAGCTTTTCGCTCCATGTTGGAGCCCCTGCCCCCAGCCCTATCATCTGAGCAGGGACCGACCGTCCCAGCAGCCCTATGGGGCTACCACGACATGTTGTTCCAATAACCAAAACACTGGTCTTAGAACATAAACCCGATGTGCTCAAAGAAAAAACAGCCTCGGCCAGAAATGTTCTACAGAACATCTCGTGCAGACCACCAAGAGGTCCTTAGAACATTCTTTGGTGGGCCTATAGGCGAGCCGGGACGCTTCGCCACTGCTGTGCTTGAAGCATTAACGAACCTGTGCGATGATTGCTTCTTCGGGGCCCGCCGGCGCAGCGCGACAGCACGGGCCTGCGGCGGCGACCAAGCCCTCGCATAGGCCTCACTTGCTCCAAATACGGGGCGCGTGAAGCTCTGGAGCGCTTCCCGTGGACTGCCTCTTCGTCGGGGATCGTTTTCTGGACGGTCCTGGGGCTGGGTCAGGTGGCGGTTTTCTATATTCGGTGTTTCGACATTGGGCAGAAAGGGGGGGGGAGGGGGGGTTCTGGCTCCGGACTTCTGCTTAGTGCGACTGTTTGCAAGAGTGACTCCACCCGCTCGAAACAGGCACCAAAAAGCAGCCAAGATCTACTCCAGAGGGGGCGGGAGGGGGGCTTGGGGGCCCGCGCCGACCAGCAAAACCATGAATCAAAACACGGTCACCAGGGCCCCCAGAGGCCAAGAATGCGAGACTCGGCGACTCCGAAGGGCGCGGTCTGCAGCGTGTGGTCTGCAACCCGCCCCCATGGGGGGCGGCCGAGGCCCTCGGCGGAGATCTCCGCGGCGCCCCGGCGAGGCCTCGTCAGACCTCTGGGCGCAACGTGGGGGCCCCCTATTAGAAGCCCCGACGGCGTCGAGCGCACGCCACACCCCGGCGCGCCCACACGCCCTACTGGAGTCGCCGAGTGGGCCTCCCGAGGCCCCAAACCGCGAGAGGAGAGACCCTCTGCCGTGTGCCGTCTGTCGCGGCGCGATGGCCGTGGGAGGCCGTGGGGGCCCCCCCCACACCGGCGGCGCTATGGTCTTTTGCGAGGATGGGGCGCACAGAGACGTACGAATGCTAGATGTGCTCCCTGGAGGCCCGCGTCCGATCCGAACATACAGTACACCCAGCTTGTAGTATATCGTTCCTGGAGCGGTGCGGCCAGAAAGCGCCCGCCACGACGCATACACTATAGGATTTCTCGATGCGCGCGTCGCCCCTGGAGGGCGACGCACATAAAAGTATACGTATGTTGGTTGGGGTGATGCCGATTAGGTTTTCGACCCCAAAGGGTCTCGACCCACTCCCTGGGACCAGTCCTTCAGCCTGACACGCTTCTCGACGGGGCCGGCGCCCAGCAAGGGCCCACCGAGGCGGACCATAGCGGAAACGCTCCCGCCGTGATTGCTCCCTGCCTCGAGGGGGGTCCGAGGCGCGCGCCACTTCACGTGCTCCAGCGGCCCGGTCTGGTCCACGCTGACGTCCACGGCCACCGCTGCGCCCGGAGGGCCCCAGAGCACGCGGAGGATGGGCACCTCGGCGCCGGCCGTGGCGGCCGGTGCCGCGACCCGCTCGTTCGAGCCGCGAAACCTCGGAGGAGGCAGCGGCACCCGAGCCACGTCGACGAGCTCCGTGCTTTCAATCCACCCTCGCGGTGTTAGAAGATGTGCTAAGATAGTGGACTTCATCCAAAGCGTTTTCTTAGACAGTAGGCTGGGTCCAGGTATACGAACCAATTACGAAAACTTCCACTCTAGGACAACGCCGAAGGTCCAGTCCAGATTCTTAATTACTTTTCTTCAACGAAATCTTGAGTCCATGAACGAATCTTGTTTACTTGATATTGTTTGATGGGTGTAAGCACGCCCTGGAACTCTCGACCACTTCCCGGGAAAACATATGGTCCCCGACCGGATTGCCGATGGTCCTCCTGGGACTCCAAGACGGGGCCAAGACGCGGACAATGGCCAAATGCCTCCGTTGTGATGTCGCCTAGACGTCAGAGGTTCGGGGAGGCAGCGGAGGTGGAAAGTCTAATTACCCAAAACATCCAGTACATACTTCTTTTCCTAATTTCTACAAGCCGGGGGAAGAGAAAAAATACAGGACCCCCCTGGATCTGGGGCTTTGGGCCCCCCCCGGACGCTTTTCGGAGAGGTCCACCAGCCCTGCCGCGCCTCCCAAGGAGCCTTGCCAGGCCTTGCCTAGCAGACCCAGAGCAGGCCCACGAGGCCCACAGAACGGCCCGAAAGGCCCCGCGACGCCTCAAGAGGCCTTCTGCAGAGCCCCCAAGAAGCAAACTTCTTCACATCCCCTGCGGGAGTCGTCCTTGTTCACCACATTCGCTTTTCGTGTCGTAGCGGCGTCCACGACAGCCCAGGAGGCCTCCGAGGTCGCTCCAAGACGGCCCAAAAGAGGGTTTCAAAACAGCCCAACGAGGGCCCCAAAACTGCCCCAAGACGGCACACAAGAAGCTCACGAGGCCCCCAAAGGCTCCCAAGAGAGACCCGCGAAGGCAATGGGAGATCCTCAGGAGGGCCCAAGAAAGGCCCAAAAAGCCACGTAGAGGCCCCAAATTCTCCAAGAAGGCCCCAACACGGCCCAAGAGAGATCCAGCCCGGTCCAAACGGGTTCTAAAACCCGAAAACGGCCCAGAGACGCGACCCGGAGGCCTCCAGAGGTCCCCCAAGCCCTTGGGAGGCATCCGTGAAGACCCCAAGAGGTTCTCCAACGAGGAGCCTCCGCAAAAAACCTGCGGCTAACGGGGAATGGTTCGCAACGCCAGGCGGGAGCGAGGATGACTGAGACAAACGACGTGGAATGACAGGGCGTTGCTGTCCATGGCCTTGCAACTCGCGACCGGGCAACTTGGGCCACGAGGGAACCCGTGTAACGGCCACGAAGGAGCCCGCAAGTCATTCCTGCATGCACAGCTGAAGCCGCCGAACTTGCACCGCTGGAGTTCAGCACCTCACTCTTCGGGGTCTACGATGGCTCCTTCACTTCTTGGCCGTATGCCGGTGCGAACCGTTGGAAGCCGCCAGGACTCTTGGAGCTTCTCCAATATGCGGAGGTGTTTGATCTCGACGTCGGCCTCCAGGAACTGCTGCAACCCGGAGGGTCTGAAAAACATATCCAGGAGTAAGAAAAACGACCCCAAAGACACAACTGTTCCTCCATAGCGGTTGGTTTACGGTCGACGCGGCGGCGACACCGGCGCGGGCGTTCGGAATGAACGCGGCCAGTGGTCAGGAATCGGCCGGTATCGAAAATGAATGCACGATCTTTTACGGCTGAGCGATCCAAGCTGTGCCAAAAACCGACGCGCAGACCGCTACGACACGCGCGGGCGCAGGATCCAGCGAAGAAGGCACGCGATTTGGGTTCAACGTTTCTTCGAAGCCTCCAGGTGGCGTTTTCGTCGCAACGTCATCGGGTCCGCCTCGGAATTCGCATCCAAACGCTCCCCAAGCAAAATTTGGCTGGCGCGCGAACGTGTAAATCGAGGACGAGGACGAGAACAAATAAGGAACGGGCAGGGGGACTTGAAAGGAAACGGCCAAACTTCACAGGCCAGAGAGGATGACGCTAAATGCCACCATTGCGAAGCTTGAGGGACCAAGGTGCGTGGCGCGAAACGCCAACGCATTCTTATCTACATGCGCGTAACTTTGTACACATAGACAGATGTTCATCTGTTTATACTGCTCTTCATGCGTGTATACAAAAGCACACACACATAAACGTATGTATGTGTTTACGTGGTTGCGTACATATGTGCGTAGACATTCGTAAGTGTAAACATGTGTATACATGTGCACGTGTGTGCATCTAGCTATAAAGCTATACATGCACTGTAAGATGCATGACAGAGGAAGCCTGGGCAACGTCCGCTTACCCGCTGCCGTGCCTCTGGGCACGGAGTGGGCGTGTCCTCGGGTCCTTCGCCGGATCGTCTAAGCTCCCATCCGCACCCCTGAGGAGTCTTTGCGGAGCTGATAAGGCCCAGTAGGACGACTGGCGCGCTGATCCCCCCCCATCGCGACAAGGGGTGCGTCGCGCATTCGTCGCCCGTGCACCGCCCGTGCGTCGGCCGCCGAGAAGGCCAGCCGTTCTCTCGAACGTGCACGTCACTCTCGCGAGGCGGACTGGGCCTTCGCATGCGGAGCCCGGGACCCCTCGCTCCCATTTCCCCGGGGCTTGGCGCGTGCCCCCGGGGGCTCCCCGCGTGCCCTCCTGGGCTCTGGGAAGTGGTGGCGCGTAGCTTGCTCGGGCCCAAGAGGGCCCCGCGATGGGCCAAGAGGGCCCCAAGGGGCCCCGAAGGCGGCCCATGAGGGCTCCGAGTCGCCGAAAAATCGGCCCAGGGCGCCCAAGGTGGCTTCAGGACGGCCCAAGCCTCCAAGATACCCCAGGAGGCCTCCACGAGGCCTCCCAAGAGGGGACCCAGAGGCACAAATCATTGCTTCTCTTTTGGTTTTTGGCGTATGTTGGCGTTCTCGCCATTTCGGCTTCCCGAAGCTCCCAGACGGTCCTAGAGGCTCCCAAGACCACCCTGAGACTGCCCAGGAGGCCCCCAAAACGAACCAAGAGGGCCCAAAGACGGCCCACGAGGCGCCCCAAACGGCCCAAGGGGGCCCGAAGTCGGCCCCCAAAGGGGCCCCAAAGAGGGAAAACGAACAGCAAATCCGAGCCTTCCGCCCCAAGAGTCCCTCAGGGAAGACGCGCCCAGGAGGCCCCACGGGGTCTTTAAGGGGCCCCCAAGAGGTCCCTAGAGGCCCCCACGAGGCCCAAAAGAGGTCCCGACAGGCACCAAAAAGGCTCCCAAGAGGTGTCCAAACTGCCTCCAAGAGGCAGCCGAGAGGCCTCCCACAAGATCCCAACGAACATCGGATGGGGCTTCATACCCGAAACCCAGGCACGGTGGCGGGCTGGGCCGAAGGCCATTCGATCCGCCGCCCCCTGTCGATTCATCGTAGGGGTGCCTTGCGTGCTAAACTATTTCGGTTTTGGTTTTGATTCTTTTTCCAGAAGACCTCCCCCTGGGGCTTCGGCCCGTCCCGCCGGCCACCCGGAGGACCCGGTTGCAAACAGTTTTCCTGCCCTAGACGGCCACAAGATGGCCCAAGATGGCTTCCAAGATGGCTAAGATGGCCCCAAGATGCACCCAAGACGGCCTAAGATAGCCTCAAGATGACCTAAGACGGCCCAAGAGGCCCCCAAGAGGCCTCCCAGACGCTCCAAGAGCTCCTCCAGAAGGGCCCGAAGGCCAAAATCTTTGATTCCCTCAGGTTTTTGAAGGATTTGGGCATTTGCCTCTTCTCGGCATCCCGACGGCTCAAGACGACCCAAGAGGCCGCCAAGATCGCCCCAAGATCGCCCGAGAGGCCTCCAAGAGGGCCCCATGACGGCCCAAGAGGCCTCCAAGACGGCCACAAGAGGGCCCCAAGACGGCCCAAGAGACCTCCAAGACGCCCAAGATGGCCTCCAAGACGACCCCGAAGCGCCCCAAGAGGACCCCAAGTCGGTTCAGAGAGGCCCCCAAGACGGCTCCCGACGGCGTCAGACGGGCCAGGAACCCAGCAAGATGGCCGAAGTTGGCTCGAAGCTGGCCCAAGACGGCCCAAGAGGCCTCCAAGAGGGCCTGCAGGAAGGCCAGAAAAGGCCCAAAACACTGATTTCCCATAGGTCTTTGAAGGATTTTGACATCTGCTTCTTTTCGGCCTTCCGACGGCCCGAGACGGCTCAAGAGGCCCCAAAGATCGCCCAAAGATCACCCAAAAGGCCTCCAAGACGGCCCCGGAACAGCCCGAGAGGCCCCCAAGACGGCCCCAAGAGGCCCCCAAGACGGCCCAGGAGGCCTTTAAGACGCCCAAGATGGCCTCCAAGACGGCCCCGGAGCATTCCAAGAGGGCCAAACGGCTCCCGACGGCGTCAGACGGGCCAGGAGCCCACTAAGACGGCCGAAGATGGCCCTAAGATGGCCCAAGACGGCCCAAGAGGCCCCCAAGAGGGCCTGCAGGAAGGCCCGAAAAGACCCAAATCATTGATTTCCCATGAATGTTTGAAGGATTGTGGCATTTGTTTTTTTTCGGCCTTCCGACGGCCCGAGACGGCCCAAGTGCCCCCGAAGATCGCCCAAGAGGCCCAAGACGGCCTCAAGAGGCCCCCAAGACGGCCCAAGAGGCCTCCAAGAGGGCCTGCAGGAAGGCCCGAAAAGACCCAAATCATTGATTTCCCATGAATGTTTGAAGGATTGTGGCATTTGTTTTTGTTTCGGCCTTCCGACGGCCCGAGACGGCCCAAGTGCCCCCGAAGATCGCCCAAGAGGCCCAAGACGGCCTCAAGAGGCCCCCAAGACGGCCCAAGAGGCCTCCAAGACGCTCAAGATGGCCTCCAAGACGGCCCAAGAGCCCTCCAAGACGTCCTCCGAGAAGGCCCGAAAGGGCTAAAATGGCCTCCAGACGGCACAGATGACCTTCAAGATGCCCACGTGTTCCCCGAAGGCTTTCCAAACCGATTCGGGGAAGACATGGTCCGATAGCTTGGCAGGTCTGGCCTCAACGTTCGGCCACATAGGCGCTTCCAAAAAGGCAGGGAGCGGCGGTGATTCGCCGTAGGCATCTTCGATGAAGATCGGTTCTCGAGTAACTCCCAGGGTCCACCATGGCACTTGTTCTACGGGTTGCGCCAAGCCGTGGCGGTGAGAACCGCCAGGCCAACGTACAGAGCTCTCCGAAACGAAGACGTCAACGTCATCGTCGCCATCATCCCTGACGCGAGGCGGGGACTTATCCGAATCCATCGCCTGGGGAACCGACGTGCTCAAACCCCAGGGGGCGGTGGATATGGCTACAGCTTGGCCCCGAGGAGTCCGCACATGTCGGTACCCACCGCCCGCGGGGGTACCCGAAGACTGAGCCCCCGGGCGGTGGTTGTGGATACGCCCCCGCCGCAGACTCGAGGCTCGACCCTCGGAGGAGGCAGCGGCACACGAGCCACGTCGATGAGCTCCATGGAGAAGTTGGCGCCGCTGTCGGGGTACTGCTCCTCGAACCCCCCGGGGGGCGGGGGAGACGGCGGCGGGGCTCCCGGGCCCAGCGGCAGGTGCCCATCCGTACTCGCGTCTTCCCGCATCCTCCTCGTCGTCGTCGTCGTCGTCGTCGTCGATATAACCATCATCGTCTGTCGTCGTCGCTGTCGTTGTTCCAGTCGTCGTCCTCGCACTCCTCATTTTCCTGCTCCTCTGCTCCTCCTCCTCCTCCTCCTCCTGATCCGTTGTCGATCCCGGGTCTCCCCCATTTCTTTGATGGATCCTGGGGCCGATGAGAACGCTGCGGAGCTTGTCCCTTTCGGGAAGGTCGGACATGATGCGTTCTGTTTCGGGCCCGCGCACTGCTGCTGGTTCTGCGGGGCTCAAGGCAGCCTAGTCCAGTTTCGCAGTTCGATGCTCAGATGCACGGGGCCGTCCAAAAGTCCCTCCTCCAAGGCCGCGCTAACGGCGATGTTGGTTAAAGGCGATGTTGGGAATCTTCTTTTTGCGACACCGAGCTCACGCAGAACAAAATGTAGAAACGCAGAACAACATGTAGGAAATCACAGAAGCACCGTTCCCTACATGTCAGATGTGCGAACGTGTCGAACGAGAACGACACGGCGCGTGGGTAGGAAAACGCGAACCACGCGCCCCTGCTGTCGGCTTGGCCACACCACGAACCACGCCCTCCTACAAGTGGCTCCCCACGCCGCCCTTAGCGAACGCACCGTTGGCGCGTCACGCTGGGCGCGTCTTGAGCGGGGCAGGCGCACGCAGACGGGCGAGCCCACCCACATTGGAGGAGGGGGCACTCGTTCGGCTGCCCCTGCCCCCGCCCCCTGCTCCCCGCCCCCCGCCCCCGCCCCCTGCCGCACCCTGCCGCGCCCTCCCGCCCTGTCCCGCGCCCGGAGGTCCTCCTCGGAGGCCTGGAGATGACGGGCACCAGCACTAACACGGGGGGAGCCTGCCTCCACCGGGGGGGGAGATGATCTTGAGACTTCGGGGCCGGTGGCAATGCTTAAGACCCGGGAAGCCAGAACACTATCCGGCCGCTCTGCGGTTGATCGGGAGTTTCTGTATACAGAAGAAGGGGCGTGCGCTTCTCGGCGAGAGAAAAATCATCGAGATGAGAATGAGCGTGGGGATCAGGAGGGCGAGGCCCGCGGGGGGGAGGATAAGGAGAGCGAGGGTCACGCGGGCGAGGATCATTGCCTCGCGCGCCGGGGGTCAGGATGAAGTGAGTTCCACATAAACTCCCTCAAATTAGCTGGGGGAAAAATTACCCCGGCAAAGCAACCTATCAGCGATGTGTAGGAGCATATCTGGAAGCATTCCCCTTAAGATTCAGATGAGAATCCTGTTGTAGAATTCTGCTGTTCTCGAAGTCGTAGTCGCATTCGCGATGGCAGTCGCAGTGGCAACGGCAGTCGCAGTCACAGCCTCAGCCTCAGCCTGCCTCAGCCTCAGCCTCAGCCTGCCTCAGCCTCAGCCTGCCTCAGCCTCAGCCTCAGCCTGCTTCAGCCTCAGCCTCAGTCTGCCTTCAGCCTCGGCCTCAGCCTCAGCCTGCCTCAGCCTCAGCCTGCATCAGCCTCAGCCTCAGCCTCAGCCTGCCTCAGCATCAGCCTGCCTCAGCCTCAGCCTCAGCCTGCCTCAGCCTCAGCCTCAGCCTGCTTCAGCCTCAGCCTCAGTCTGCCTTCAGCCTCGGCCTCAGCCTCAGCCTGCCTCAGCCTCAGCCTGCATCAGCCTCAGCCTCAGCCTCAGCCTCAGCCTGCCTCAGCCTCATCAGCCTGCCTCAGCCTCAGCCTCAGCCTGCCTCAGCCTCAGCCTCAGCCTGCTTCAGCCTCAGCCTCAGTCTGCCTCAGCCTCGGCCTCAGCCTCAGCCTGCCTCAGCCTCAGCCCTCAGCCTCAGCCTCAGCCTCAGCCTGCCTCAGCATCAGCCTGCCTCAGCCTCAGCCTCAGCCTGCCTCAGCCTCAGCCTCAGCCTCAGCCTTCAGCCTCAGCCTCAGCCTGCCTGCCTCAGCCTCAGCCTCAGCCTCAGCCTCAGCCTCAGCCTCAGCCTCAGCCTCAGCCTCAGCCTCAGTCTGCCTCAGCCTCAGCCTCAGCTGCTCAGCCTCAGCCTCAGCCTTCAGCCTCAGCCTCAGCCTCAGCCTCAGCCTCAGCCTCAGCCTCAGCCTCAGCCTGCCTCATCAGCCTCAGCTTCAGCCTCAGCCTCAGCCTGCCTCAGCCTCAGCCTCAGCCTCAGCCTGCTTCAGCCTCAGCCTCAGTCTGCCTTCAGCCTCGGCCTCAGCCTCAGCCTGCCTCAGCCTCAGCCTGCATCAGCCTCAGCCTCAGCCTCAGCCTGCCTCAGCCTCAGCCTCAGCCTGCCTCAGCCTCAGCCTCAGCCTCAGCCTGCCTCAGCCTCAGCCTCAGCCTGCTTCAGCCTCAGCCTCAGTCTGCCTTCAGCCTCGGCCTCAGCCTCAGCCTGCCTCAGCCTCAGCCTGCATCAGCCTCAGCCTCAGCCTCAGCCTGCCTCAGCATCAGCCTGCCTCAGCCTCAGCCTCAGCCTGCCTCAGCCTCAGCCTCAGCCTGCTTCAGCCTCAGCCTCAGTCTGCCTTCAGCCTCGGCCTCAGCCTCAGCCTGCCTCAGCCTCAGCCTGCCTCAGCCTCAGCATCAGCCTGCCTCAGCATTCAAAATGTGGCCCGGGAATGGAGTTCTGGGAACTCGAAGAACACGAAGTGGCCTACAGTTGGCTCCGGGCATTCAAAATCATGCCCAGGAATGGAGTTCTGGGAACTCGAAGACCACGAAGTGGCCTACAGTTGGCTCCGGGCATTCAAAATGTGGCCAGGGAGTGGAGTTCTGGGAACTCGAAGAGCACGAAGTGGCCTACAGCTGGCTCCGGGCATTCAAAATGTGGCCCGGGAATGGAGTTCTGGGAACTCGAAGACCACGAAGTGGCCTACAGTTGGCCCCGGGCATTCAGAGTGTGGCCCGGGAATGGAGTTCTGGGACCTCGAAGACCACGAAGTGTGTAACTGTCGGCTAAAAAAAAATCCCCGGCACTCTCCCGGATCGCGCCCAGACCCCCCTGGGGCGTCATGATGCTCTCTTTTGACCCTACTAGAAACCTATCAGTCTTCGCTGTTAGGTAAAAAGTGACATGAACATAAGAACTCGCAGGTCCGCGCAGATTTCTCGGATCGGCGCTGGACCCCCCTCCCTGGCGCGCGGAGCGCGCCAGGGGCGGCGCCGGAGGCGCCGCCTGGGGGCCCCAGTGCCGATCCGAGAAACCCGCGCGGACCTCCGCGTTTTTATGTTTATGTCACTTTTTGTTCCCCTATCAGCTCCATCACCGAGATCGGGATCTTCTCCCCTCGGGGGAGTCACGCCGCAGATACTGGTGTTGGTGGCAACCTCTTGGCCTGCGATCTTCTGCACTGCAGCGTGCGCCCCCCGTCCCCCCCGCCTTGCTCTGGCCCGCGGGCATGCGCGCTCTTGCGTGCAGGCTGCGCATGGCCGTGCCGTGTGTTCTTCGCCGCGGGAGACAATACGACACACATGCAGAGATGGTATCACCGCGGAGGCAGAGCTCGAATCACGCACTCGCAAGTCTGCACAGCCTGCCCCACGGTGGCCCAGACGGGAACACAGTTCAACATGCATGCCAAGAGGGCCTCGCCGACCCCCCCAGCCCGTGTCCCAAAACGCGCCCTCAAAACCCGCCCCCCTGTGCTCCAGCTTTGCGGAACGAGCCCTGATAATCCGGCCCACCCCCCCCGCCCTCGAAAGCGTAACCAAATAAACCGGCCCCGGGGGCCGACTATTATTAGGTCGGGCATGCCCCCCTACAGGCGGATTTTGGACGGAAAACCAAACATACCCCCAAAATGCACCAAGATTTGCAAAAAATGCTCAAAAAATCGTCCTCAGACTATTGTTTGATGTTGTTGAATCTTCTTCCTGCAGAGGGACAGGCCCGACTTAAGACGATCAAGGGATATGAATACACCCAGCGTTTGGCCGCCCGGGCCACCGCGGTGGCATTGGGGAGCTGCGCTGGGACCTCCAGGGAAAGCATGTCCCGCAGGGCGGCCAGCGACGTCCACTCATCATCATCAGCATCAGCATCCTCCTCCTCCTCCTCCTCCTCCTCCTCCTCCTCATCATCATCCTCATCCTCATCCTCATCCTCATCCTCATCCTCATCCTCATCCTCATCCTCATCCTCATCCTCATCCTCATCATCCTCATCATCATCATCATCATCATCATCATCATCATCCTCATCCTCATCCTCATCCTCATCATCATCAGCATCAGCATCAGCATCATCATCATCATCATCACCATCATCCTCCTCATCCTCATCATCCTCATCCTCATCATCATCATCATCCTCATCCTCATCATCATCATCATGATCCTCATCATCATCATCATCATCCTCACCCTCATCCTCATCCTCATCCTCATCGTCATCAGCATCATCAGCATCAGCATCATCCTCATCCTCATCCTCATCATCATCCTCATCATCATCAGCAGCAGCATCATCATCAGCATCAGCATCAGCATCACCATCATCAGCATCAGCATCATCATCAGCATCGCCATCATCATCATCAGCATCATCATCATCATCACCATCGTCATCAGCATCATCATCGTCATCACTAGCATCAGCATCATCATCAGCAGCATCACCATCATCATCATCATCATCATCATCATCATCATCATCATCATCATTATCAGCATCATCATCATCGTCATCATCACCATTATCATCACCACCACCACCACTTCCATCAGCATCATCATCATCAGCAGCATCATCAGCAGCAGCATCATCACAACCTCCATCATCATCATCAGAAGCAGCATCATCATCATCATCATCATCATCATCATCATTATCATCATCATTATGATCATCGTCATCGTCATCATCAGCAGCATCAGCATCATCATCGCCATCGCCATCATCATCTTAATCATCATCACTATCACCATCATCACCACCGCCGTCATCATCATCATATGCATCATCATCAGCATCATCAGCATCACCATCATCATCATCATCATCATCATCATCATCATCATCATCATCATCATCATCATCATCATCATCATCATCATCATCATTATCATCGTCATCACCACCATCATCACCATCGTCGTCATCGCCATCACCATCACCATCGTCATCACCACCACCATCATCAGCAGCATCGTCACTATAGTCGTACCCATCACCTCCATCATCCCCATCATCAACAACATCATGTTCACCACCATCAATATTGTCCGTGCCGTTGTTTGCCCGATCGACGATGGGGGGCCGGCTCCACGAGAAGGACGAGGGCCCAGTGGATCTTGCGGAGCGCGTTCACGGGGAGATCGGCCTGTTCGCGCGCGCCCCACGCGGGGGGAGGAGGTGAGGCAACGCCCAGGGCTGGCCGCGAAAGTGCGAGGGCAAACGCAATCGTTCAGGTCATACGGTCGATAACTTTTGCATGCCGTGTTGCGTCGGCGGCCCCGGAGACACGCTATGCCATGCGAACGGATAGCGTGTCGCTCCGCTCCGCGGGGCAGGAGGCTCGGAGAAAGGCTCGGGACGTTGGCGCTGGGGGGCCAGGAAGCGGACAGCGTATTGCACCGAAGCGTGGTAGGCCCGAAACCGGCGGCGCAACACGCCAAGCCATAATTCCCGACCGTAACGCTCTGTTATGTCCCTCAGCTCGCGCTGGAACGTGCACGATTGGCTCACCATGTCCCTACAGGTCTGTGGGCGTGGGTCGATGTTGGGCAAAACGTATCAAGCCTTTCAGGATGCAAGGGGGGAGACAAGGTGCAGGGACAGGGGTAAGAGGAGCAGGAGGAGGAGGATGAGGAGAAGGAGGAGGAGGCGGAGGCGGAGGCGGAGGCGCAGGTGGAGGCGGAGGATGAGGAGGAGAGGAGGAGGAGGAGGAGGAGGAGGAGGAGGAGGAGGAGGAGGAGGAGGAGGAGGAGGAGGAGGAGGAGGGGAGGGGGATGATGAGGGGCAGGAGCGAAAAGAGGGGAGCGACAGGGGGAGCGAGGAACGAGTGCGGCAACAGGGGCAGGAGCGAGAGGACGAGGGAGGAGCAGGAGGAGGAGGAGGAAGAGGAGGAGGAGGAAGAAGAAAGGAGGAGGACGAGGAGGAAGAAGAGGAGGAGGACGAAGAGGAAGAAAAGGAGGGGAAGGACGACGACTTGGACGAGGACGACGAGGAGGACGAGGAGGTACAACAAGGTAAAGGCGCTTAGGGGCAGAAGAACCAGGGGCAGAAAAACCACGCTCGCCGTGGAATGTGATAGAAGCAGGGCCCGACGGGTCTCTCTCACCCGCGGCCCGCCCGGGGAGCACCCCCTGCCCCCCTCTGGGTGCGGGAAGGGCCATGCGCAGAGGGCTCGTGCCCCAGACAGGCTCGACAGCGCGGGGCTCGTGCCCCTGGGGCTTTGCTGTGTTCCTGCTCGTGAACATTTGTCACGTGTGCGGAGCTACACGGTCAATGTCGCGCTCTCCTTCGGCTTTGCTGCGTTCCTGCTCGCAGCGCACACCGCCAGAGGCGGCGTAGAGCTTGAGAGATCCACCTACCAACAGGGGGGGGGGGCGGGCTGGGGCCGCGACTGGCCCCGAGCTGCCGACCCCAGAGAAGGGGAGGCACGCCAGCGGCACGCCCGAAGTTCGACGGGCCGGAGAAGCCCGCGCGCGGGGGCGGCGCGCGGTGCAGGGGCGAAGGCGCTGCCCGTTCCTCGCCCGCCAGCCACTTTACCACCCACCGCCCCTCAAGGCAGCCTACCCTCCCCCCCCACCCGCCCACCCACCATGCACGCACGCACGCACGCACACGCAAACGCACACACACACACACAAGCACACACAAACACACACACACACACGCACACACGCACGCACGCACGCACGCACGCACGCACGCACGCACGCACGCACGCACGCACGCACGCACGCACGCACACACACGCCACCACCACCCTCAACGGCCAAGGGGCAAGGAGGTGGGAAGGCTCCGCAGGCAGAGAGGCAATGAGGGAGGATAATACTATGGAGAGAGAACCAGGAGAAACAGGAAACGCCCAAAAGTTACCAGGGGGCGAAGGAGGAAAGGAGACAGGGACAGGCAGACAGGACCGACCGAGAGGGGAGCAGAGGCGCGCGCAAACCAGCAAAGAGATAAAACATGAGAGGGAGAAGCGAAGAACCGTTTTGGGGGGTATCTGGGAGAATGCAGAGCTCGTTTAGGTTCTAAGTTGAGACCTAAGAAGACCAAACTTGCAAACTATTGTTTGTGGGGTTTGGGCTCATCTCCTTTCAATGCCTGGAATTAGCTACCTGTCTGTCTGTCTGTCTGTCCGTCTGTCTGTATCTCTGTATGTCTCTCTTTGATATTGCCCCATGCAACAACAACAACACCACCACCACCACCAACAACAACAACAACGCAACAAGCAGAATTCTCACCACGGATCCCCACTTAAGCCACGCACCCAGGGACCATAAATGACCGTTCGACCCCCTCACTCTGATATAGTAGTCGGCCTTCCCACTTGTATGTCCCTCACTTCTGTCAATCAGTCCGTCGCTAGCTTTTGATCCAAACTGGCTGGTGGTGCCACCTGCCACTACAATGGTCGTCCTGCTTTCCGGCCTGTCACACTTATCTTCGATCAACTGAATCATCCTCGGCACAACCTCTTGGTATGTCCTCACATGTGTCGCTGCAAAGTACGTAGTAAAGGAACAATCGCATTACACTCTTAGACGAAATCCTGACTCCTGTGGGTCTTCTCTGAAGGTGGGGCGAATGTTGCTCGTAAGGATGCTCTTGGTATGTGGCTAGCGATAAGCACAGTTGTGCCACACACATTTTCGTCAGGAGTCGCCACGTTGTGGCTCCAAGCTGTCGCCCAAAGTAATGAGTAAGTTGTGTAGTCGTCGTCTCTTCTGCTGCTGCCATTTTTGTGTGTCACAGATTAGCACCACTTCCCACACGCTGAACTCGTGACAAGTATCCTGAAGTCGGTCATTCGCGCATGCAGTAAAAAGGGCTTGCATGTCAAATAAATCAAGACGCACAAGAGAAACAACAACATCTGCCTGGTTTGTTTTTCCTCCCCAGCCCCCCCTTTGCCGAGAGCGTGAGAAATGGCCGTGAGGTTGCTTGAGCGGACCAGTGTCGCTCTGGAGCGTGGTTGGTGATCTTTCGAACCTCCTCGCGGAAACCTAGTAAAAGAAGGAGGAGGTGGAGGACGAGAAGGAGGAGGACGAGGACGAGGAAGAGGAGGAGGAGGAGGAGGAGGGGCATGCACAGGGGTGAGAGTGGGAAGATGAGCAATTAAGAGAGAGAGCAAGACGAGGAGACGACGTGAGCCGTGACGAGCAGGGTGCTAGAGGGATGAGGACGAGGAGGAGGGACGGAGGGATAGACGACGAGGAAGGAAAGACGAACAGACGGAGGAGAAGGAAGAGGACAGGCAGGAAAGGAGGCCGAGCCGGGGGAGGACTGGCAGCAGCAGGAGGGCGCTCTCCGCGGGCAGCGGCGCGGCGATGCCTCGAACCCTTCCAGCCATCGGGGGCGCGCAAACATGGATTAGCGATCCATGGATCTGGCGCGCGGTCGCCAAATCCATGGATCGGGGGAGGTGCCCTCCCCGAGATGCGGCTGGGGCCGCCTCGTTCGGCGGCGGAAATCCGCGATTCCCCATTGAAACGGGACCCGTCGCCAATCCACGCCCCCTTGATCCATGTTTGCGATCGCCTGAAACAAGCCACACTCTGCCAATCCCCTCCCCCTCCTCTCCACTCCTGGTGGGCACATCGGCTCCTCCCTCCGTCCCGTCCTCCTCTTCCTCCTGCGCCAGCCGGCCCTCCGCCCCTCCCTCCTCCGCGGGCGATGGGAGGTCGATGCGTTCCCCCGGATGGGGCAGGGGAAGAGGAGCAGCAACAGCAAACTGTTCCTGTCGACGTAGCGTGGCCTCCCCCGAGTGGCCGACGGAATGAGGCGGCAGCATTTTGATAGCGGTGGCGTTCATCCCATTGTCCAACACCCTCCGCATCCTGAAGGCAGGATTCGCGGGCAACCGCGGGCGGTTTGGCAAACAAGGCACTGGCCCTCGAGGCCGGGCCGTGCAACACAAACTTCCACAGAAATGTCGCACAGTCCTGATCCGGGTGCGCGGGTGAGGCGGGCGCGAGAGCTTCAAGCCAGATGATTCCGGCGAAGCAGCGAGCAGCAGCAGGACAGCAGCGCCCAGAAATCTGCCGAGGTCGCTCGAGCAGAGGACAACGAGCCAGAGACACCACGACAACGGTGTCGATGAGGGCAGGGGGAGGGTGGAAGCCTTCTCCTTATGAAGCCGTCCCCCGTCCCCATACCCCCCTCTGCGCGTGGCCGACCTGAACCCATCCCCCCCGCCGTTGCCCCTGGTGCCCCACCCCCGACTGGGGCCCAGGCCGGCTCGGACCCGTCGTTGCGGGTGAAGCAGACCACGTCCACGTCGCTGCCGGGCGTCTCCACCTCTCCGAGGACACAGCCCTCTCGGCCGAGGCCGTGCGAGGCTCGAGCGTCGCCGCCGCCGCCGTCTGCGCCGTCGCTGCCGTCGTCGCCGACGCCGTCGTCGTCGAGAACGGCGACGAGGACGAGGAGGAAGATGCGCGGAGGAGGGGTAGAAGAATCGAGGATCCAAAACCGAGGAGGATCGAAGTTTCTGGGCGGCCTTGGCCGTTATTGAACCCCCAGGGCTCTCCAGGAAACGCCTCCTCCTCCTCCTCCTCCTCCTCCTCCTCCTCCTCCTCCTCCTCCTCCTCCTCCTCCTCCTCCTCCTTTCCTTTTCCTTATAAACAACTTCTCCCTGTCGTATCCCCAGGCCAATTTTTAGGGCGGGCCGGGCGTTTCGCCTGAAACTTCCTCACCACGAATGACCCTGAAGCTTGAAGATCGACAACTGTTTCCCAAATGGAGGGCGGATGGTTTTCAGTATTTGGCTCTCGCTTTAAAGCCGCGCACATTCGTTTACAACATCGCAACAATTTCACGGATTGAGGGCGAGTGGTTTTCAACATGTGGCTCTCGCCTTAGCGCCGCGCACATTCGCATTAATAATTGCAAGAGCTTCGCGGATTGCTGGCGGTCTGCTTTCAAAATGTGAATCTCGCCTTGGCGCCGCGCCTTTCGTTGTACAAGTTTGCAAGGGAAGATTTTTACGGATCGAGGGCGGGTGGTTTTCAAAATGTGGCCCCCGCCTCAGCGTCGCGCACATTTGTTTTTTTGTTATTTGGAAGAAATGCAAGAGTTTCACGGATTGAGGGCGGGTCGTTTTCAAAATGTGGCTCTCGCCTCCGAGCCGCGCACATTTGTTTCAAACCGGTGCAAGAGTTTCACGGATTGGGGGCGCCTCCTTTTTCAACATGTGGTGACATGATGTTTGGGAAAGACTCATGGCTATAAGGGCGCAACAGTTACGTTGATTTGCGGTGCTGAAGTCCCAGGAATGGCGTTCTAGCACGATTCAGGATCGTCAAAACGCAACAATCAGGTTCATCCGTGGCGTTGACATCGTGAATTCTTCTTTAGATCGCAGAACTTGGATGGTGACTGGCGGAATATGAAACGTAATGGCCAGACCAAGAAACCAACGGCCAATCGGGGGCCAACAAGCTGCGAAGCGCACGTGCTCCTGTTCCCCGCAACAGTTCCAGTGCGAAGACTTCTGCGAGTACAGCTCTAAACGCTGCGGCTCCATTGACATCCTGAGACTGGTGTTTGGGCACGCTTCGGGGTCTTGAGACGGTTGTCTTCCAGCGAGGCAGTCCCCGCAGCGGAAGTGAACCGCTGCAGAGCCCTGTGAAGAGGGAGCTTGCAGGGAGGCTTGTGCCAACATCGCTGGTGACTCTTGGGTTTGCACTGGCCTGCCCTCCTCCTCCTCCTCCTCCTCCTCCTCCTCCTCCTCCTCCTCCTCCTCCTCCTCCTCCCTCCTCCCTCCTCCTCCTCCCTCCCTCCTCCCCTCCCTCCTCCTCCTCGTCCCTCCTCCCTCCTCCCTCCTCCTCCTCCCTCGTCCCTCCTCCTCCCTCCTCCTCCTTTTCCTCCTCCTCCTCCTTCTCCTCCTCATCCTTCGTCCCTCCTCCCTCTTCCCATCTGCCTACCCCTGGGGCGTGCGAGGAGACAGGAGGCTCTCAGTCACCGCACTGGTCTGCTGCGTCCGTCCCCTTCGGTCTTGCCGCGTGTAGGTCCCCACCTGCTGTGGGTGTTGGGCAAATCCGAAGGAATGCCTCCTCCCCTCCTCCTGCCTCTCCCTCCTCCCTCCTCCCTCCTCGCTCCTCGCTCCTCCCTCCTCCTCCCCCTCCTCCTCCTCGTCCTGCTGCTCCTCCTCTTTTTCGTAGTTTCGTAACAGTACTGTTGTTAGTCGTATGGTTATTCGTAGTATCCTTTCCATTCGTATCATTCTATGAAACTAGCCAATCGCATAATTAATAACATTATTCATGGTAGTATGACCCGTATGACTAGAATTAGTAGTAGCGTTGCGGGTATCAGTGTTATTACAACATATTGTCATCATGAATGCTGCAATTGCTAATGACTTGTGTACTAAATAATGTTGCTAGTGTTCTTATGACTCGTCGTACCGTTATTATTTTGAGTGTTGGTGTTAGTATTACTTGTTGTATTATTCCTCCTCGTCCTCCTCCTCCCCCATCCTTCTCCTCCTCCTCACCCCTCCTCCTCTTGCTCCCTTCCTTCCCTTACCCCTCCTCTTGCCGCCCTCCTCCTGCACTGACGGGATGGACGCAGCAGACGCCCCCACCAGCGGGACGCTGGGACCCCGATGCAGCAGCCCCCGCAGGAGGCTGCAGAAGGAGACCGCGACGCCGAGCAGCGCCACAGCCGCGGAGAGCAGCAGGGGAGCAACTCCATGGGCCTGAAAGAGGCCCAGGGAGACACAAACAAATACACAGGATGCCCCCTATCTTTCCATATGTTTTGAATGTTTCGTCTTCTCCCCCACTTCCCATATGTTCCCATATTTTCTAGGGAGTCGACAATTGATTTCATATCGGGCATGTCCCCTATAGGCCGATTTTGGACGAAAAATTGAAAATACCCCAAAACTACCCAAAACTGGCCAAATACTCGGTGTCCCTCAGTTCTGGGTCCCCGGACTACTGGTACCCCCCAGACTACAGGTACCCCTTCCGTACACCCCTCCGGACTACAGGTACCCCCCCCGGACTACAGGTACCCCCCCCCCCGGACTACAGGTACCCCCGTTAGGCGCTACAAATCTTCTCCGCGCGCCGAAACCCCGCGCGTGGAGCCACGCGTGCTTCGACGAATAATATGCGCGCCCCCCCGGACTACAGGTACCCCCGCGCGGCCCCACCCCCGGACTACAGGTACCCCCCCCGGACTACAGGTACCCCTTCCCCGGACTACAGGTACCCCCCCCCGGACTACAGGTACCCCTTCCCCGGACTACAGGTACCCACCCCGGACTACAGGTACCCCCAGAACTATTCAGGGACACAGAATATAATCGAAAAATCGCGCCCCGACCATTTTTCGACTATTCCTGAACATTCCTCCTGGAGGGGGACAGGCCCGACTTAACTGTTCATTGTGTCTGTGTGCTTCTTTTTCCCTCCGGAGTAGGGGCACGCCCATCGCCCACCGCCCACCGCCGCCGGCGCAAAGGGCAGACAAGTGGGCAGGCCGAGCCCGAGCCCGAGCCCGAGCCCGAGCGGCGGGGGGGGGGGCAGCGCACCCTGCGCCGGCCGCTGCCGGCGGTGGGCGGGCCGCGGGGAGCCCACGGCGGGGGCCCTCTGGTAGAGGGAAGCAATTCGTGAACACCCCCCCTGCCCCCCAAACTCAGAGTTGGCACGCGCGGGGGAGACTGCGGTCGAGATGCAGCTCATCAGACCCACCGCCAACTTTGAACATTGGGGGGAGGGGGGGGCGTTCACAGATGAGTGTGGCATGAGTGTTCGCTATTTTTTCCGAGGCCTGGACGGGAGCCCTGGCGGGGTCCGCGAAGGACGGGAGGGGCAACGATGACAGTCAACCAGTATCATAAGGATGCGCGATAAGGATGCAAAGGCCATGGACGCTCATTTCGAAGCTTTTCGCTCGGGGCGCGGCCAGCGGAAGCGGCCGGGGAAGGACCGAGGAGTCAGGGATGCAAAGGTACCCTTGGGAAGGTTGCCCATCCTTGCTATATGCGGGTTGACTGTAGGTCGGGCACGTCCCCCGACAGGCAAACATTGGAGGAAACATGAGAAGTACTCGATACATATTCAATCATGGCCAACATTTGTTTTGGCCATTTTGGAGCATTCCTCCTGTAGAGTTATGTCGGGCGTGTCCCCCTACAGGGGGATTTTCGACGAACAAATAAAAATACACCAAAGATGCTCCAAAAAGGTATTAAAAAACACTCAAAAAATAGTCCTTGGACTATTTTTGGAGTATGTTTTGACTATCCTTGGGGTATTTATTATTTTTCGTCGAAAATCCCCCTGTAGGGGGACAGGCCCGACATAACTGTGGAGGGACAGGCCCGACCGAAGGCAACGAGCCGCTCGCAGAGCACATGGCCCGAGCGCCCCCGGAAGAGGGGCCCCGGCCGCTCCCGCGAGGGCCGCCCGGGCGAGCGCCTGCACGAGAGCCCCCGGGGCCGAGCAAATCGCAGAGACAGCCAGAGCGCCAGGCGAGGAGGGCAGGCGAGCGTCTTCTTGTTCGGCGCTTCGGCACTGGGCTTAAGTCGGGCGTGTCCCCCTACAGGGGGATTTTCGATGAAAAATAAAATACTCAAAAATACTCCCAAATGGTCAAAAATATTCAAAACATAGTCCTCGGACTATTTTTTGACTATTTTTGAATATCCCCCCTGTAGAGGGACAGGCCCGACTTAACACTGGGCGGCCAGAGGGGGTGAGGGGGGGGGTCCGGCTCCAGACCTCTGCTCAGTGCGACTGTCTGCGGCGGTGCGGCCTCTGGGGGGGACTCCGCCTGCTTGAAGCAGGCGCCAACAAAACAGCCAAGATCTACTCCATGGGGGGGGGGGGGGGGGCCGCGCCGATCGGCAAAACAATGAATCAATAACTGATCACCAGGAGAGATCATGTCGATGTGATTTGTTTGTATGGCATTCCGATTTGAATGGTTTGGAGATCGTCTGCACTTGGCTTTGCACGCAGACGTACACATCCCGATCGACAAACACGCGACACCCGCGGGACAATCCGCGGGACAACCGCGGGACAACCAACTAGACAATCCATGGCAAAACAGCAAAGAGCATGCCCATCCCACCCGCCCCCCTCCCCAGAGAGAGGGAGGGGCAAATGGTGGGAGTAGGATAGCTATATGTTTTTGGTGAGACATCAGAATCGGAAACCGAAGCTCTCTGGCCAATCCCCATGAGGTGGGAGGGGGCCAAGTGGGGGTGGAGGAGCGCTTTCTCCCCCCAACACGGGACGCACACACACGTGACAACCCGCTCGACAACCCACTGGACAAACCACGGACAGCCACGGGACAGTCCACGGGAGAGCCCACGAAACAGCCACTCACGAGAACAACCCACACATAACCACGGGACAATCACAGGACAACCCACTGGACACCCCGCAGAACCCCGCGAGATGGAAGGAAGGATACATCTTGCCCGATCTGGTCTAGCCGTGACCGACACATCAATCGCCACAGCTCAGCTTCGCCTCGCCGGTGCGCAAGGCACGAACTCAAGCTGAAACCGATTTCCGAGTCTGGACAGCTCGGCGCATACCCCCCAACTTCTGACACAGGCAGTGCAGACGCTTGCGCAGACCAGACGAGTGATCCAACATCCTACGAGAAACGTAGCAAACCACATCGTCTTCTAAGGCGACGGTCTCGGCAATGAGAGAGGAGACGAGTGTGCTATTCCTCACGCCTTCTTGGAAGCCTCCTCAGCAGTGGGGCCAAGGTAAATGGAGGTCGCAAGGTCGCAGAGCATCGAGGCATCAGCAAACTCGGGGTGGAGAACAAGTGGTTTCAGACCGCACCGCGTCAGCGAATTTCACCATTTTGGATGCCTGAACCGACGCAAAGATTCGGCAGCGCAGGGAGGAGCAAGACGGGCAACAGACGATGGCCTCCTCCTACTCGTGATGCTGCTACTTCCGCTCCTGGTGCTTCCGTCTTGTCAGCTCACTGCAAGCCCAACAAATCTTCATCCTGACTGGGCGGTCCATCCGTGAAGATCTTCTTACTTTCATCGGAAGCGGACAACATGGAAGTGGGGGTCGGAACGGCATGGTGCTCTCTGTATATTGGAATACTGCCATTTGGTTGTCCCAAAACCGTGTGGTGACAGACCCGGCGGTGACCTCGAAATCCGCAAAGACCTCACCGCACGGTCCGTCACCACACGGTTTTGGGACCCTGGAGGCTCCAGTCGCCCGAGACATCCTCGGAGAACGACCCAAGTCCCAAAACCGTGCGGTGACCCCGAATCCCCACCGACTCACCACACAGTGTGGTCACCACCCCGTTTGGGAGCCCCCGAGCCATCCCAGAGAAAGGGCAAGGACGCTAGAATGTCCAATGCACTCGAGCACGTACCACTCACCCGACCAAACCTGATATGGTCAGGAACGTTTGCTTAGCGAGTCGCGGCGGCGGCCCCTGGGACACTCGATGCCTTACAAGCTGATAGCATGTCGCTCTGCTTCGTTGGACGGGAGGCTAAGAGAAGCTCAGAACGTTGATGCTTGGGGACCGGAACGTGCTTAGAAGCGTGGTAGGTCAGAACTGGCGGCACGACAGGCTAAGCAAACGCTCCTGACCGTAATAGCCACTGACTGTTGACGCGTACCCCTGGACCTAGAGCAATGCGTTGATGAGCGTGAACGCTCGGAGGGGGACCGGCTCAAGGGGGGAGAGCATCGAGCTGGAATTGGCGATACATCGTCGATAGAGGGGCGATAAGTCCGCGATAGCGAAACCCCACAATTCCTGGGCGGGGGGGCTAATTTGCCCCTACCGGCGATGATTCGGCATTTGAGGGTCGATGCCAGTTCCCCCCTGACCAAGACCCCCGACGTCATGATGTGTTCATGACGTCGACCCCCAAAGGTTTCGACCAATTCCACGGGACCGGTTTTTCATCCTGAGTCCCGAGGCCTGGTAAGGCCCCCCAGAGGCCGAAAATCGTGAAACACCTCTCCTCGTGATTTTTGTTATTGCTCAAGGAGGTCTGGGGAGCCTGTTCCACCCCCTACCTACCGTTGCCGCTGAATTGAGTGCCGCTGATTGTTGCTCCCAGGCCCCGTGCGCTAGAACCCATGGCAGGCCACTCGCGAGGGGCCCACCGAGCACGGCGGGCACTCTCCGTGGGCCAGACGGCAGGCCCCAGAGCAGGGGGCGGCTTGGCCACGGCGACGGCACGCAAACGGCACGCAGCGCAGCGCACTACGCACAAGAGAGCACCATTCACACACACACACACACGCACACACACACACACACACACACACACACACACACGCGCACGCACGCACGCACGCACGCACGCACGCACGCACGCACGCACACACACGCACACACACACACACACACACACACACACACACACACACACACGCACGCACGCACGCACGCACGCACGCACGCACGCACGCACGCACGCACGCACGCACGCACGCACGCACGCACGCACGCACGCACACACACACACACACACGCACGCACACACACACACACACACAAACACGCACGCACGCACGCCGCACGCACGCACGCACGCACGCACGCACGCACGCACGCACGCACGCACGCACGCACGCACGCACGCACACACACACACACACACACACACACACGCACGCACGCACGCACGCACGCACGCACGCACGCACACACGGGTCTGACGCGGCGCAAGGGAAAGCCCTAGACGTGCTCCTGAAGTGCCCCATAGAGCGCACACCAGACACATTGCCGACACGCCCGAAAGGGGTACGGGCAAATCGGCACCAGGCCCCACAGCACGTGCTTTTCAAGAACCGGCAGTGGCAGAAGTTCTGGGCAGGCGAGACTCGTTGCCTCAGGCGGGCACCGCCCGCGGCGACGCCGACGGCGACCCGTGTCCAGTGGACAGCAGCTGCTGCCGGTCTCCGTCCCCGCTCCCTGGGCACTCCGCGGCCACCGTGCCGACCGGTGGCAGCATGCACGGCGTGCACACCCGGGGGGGGCCCTCCGCGGGCGGCTCGGCTGCGGCTGCTCTTCTTCTGCCCCTCCCCGCCTCTGCACCTGCACGCCGGGCGCCTACGCCGAAATGACACGGCCAGGGCAGGCCACAGCCGCCAATCCTGGGAGGAGGGGACGGAGCGGAGGTCTGAGGAGGAGGGCTCAGACCTCCCGGCGTCGCGGAAAAAAAAACCGGACCGGCGGTTTTCACACTTTTCGGCCTCTCGGCGTCCTCGCCGGGTTTCAGGACCGTCAACCACGACTCCGGCTCGGGAGGACAAGCTGGCCTCGGGGCAAGGGTCGGGACGGGACTCCTGGGGACCCCGCATCAGCAACATCAAGCCGTCGGATCTCTGGGCAAGGGGAGGAGGCCCCCGCGCGAGCCCCTGTCGCCTCTACCGGGCGAGGCTGGTGGGCCAGAGCACGGGGCAACAGGGAGGAGCGCGCCGCCATTCGGGCCTACCGCTCGCCCGACGTGGCAACGACACGGGGGGAACCGGCTCCGGCGAGGAAGCATCGAGCTGAAACCGGCGCTGCGTCGCCGACAGATCGGCGACTGGCCCCCAGTAGCAAATCCTCTGCACGGTCCCGGCGGGGTGGGCCATCGGGCCCCCATCGGCGATCAGTGGGCGATCGGGGATCGATGCGCTCCCCCATGAGCCGAACCCCCCCTACTGGTATGACCACGGGCGTTGCTAAGGGGAGACAAGGGTTACAAGTGGACGCTAAGGTGGGCAGAATCTGGCGTGAACTAATGCATCAGTGGGCTACAAGTGCCCTAGGTGGCGTGGGTAGATGAGTGGGCGCAGCCTACTTGGTCAAGGTTTTTTGCTTTAGCCGCTTAAAGCGCTTTCAACCCACGTATGGGCTCTGTAAGGCCATGTGGGCGGCAACTGTACATCCACGTAGAACCTCCCTGTCCCCTGGTAGCAACCCCCGCGGTCATCCTAGTAACCTTGCCCCTGACGGGCCTAGAGCCCCCCCGGCGGCTCAGACGTCCCCGTCCTTAGGAAGAAGGAAAAGCGACGCCGCCATCACCAGGGACCACCAGCGGGAGAAGCCAGGAGGAAACCCCCTCGTGGTGAGGCATCCCCTAACCATCCCCGGCTCGGGGAGGCATCGTGGACCTCCTTGCTGGACTTGCCCCCCGTGGCGGTGGTGGTGTCGCTCCTCCTTCCCCCGAGTCCTTCCCTATGATCATCATGATGTCTCTGTAGCCGAGCCTCTCCACCCGCTCCGACGCGTCGCAGAGCTCCTGCACCCTCCCCCGGTGCGCGCGGCAGGGGCCATGGGGGCCTCCGGTACAGAGACTCTGCCGTCCACCTCGGGGGCCCACCTGCACCTGCACGGTTTCGCCCGGGGCCGTAGGCGACCCGAGGAGGAGGAGGAGGAGGAGGAGGAGGAGGAGGAGGAGGAGGAGGAGCAGGAGGAGGAGGAGGAGGAGGAGGAAGTGGAGTGCCACGGATGTGTTCAATCTTGTGTTCAGGAGAATTCACACTTTTGTTGATCAGGCCATGATACGGGAGGACCTTGTTTGGACGCCCCCCCTTCTCCCCCTCGGCTCGCTTTTCTCGACGACAGCACGCAGACTAGGCCCACCTCCTCCTTTGTCGATGACATGCATATCGTGAATGCCACGCACAGCTCGAATAGGATCATCCCTGTCACTCAGAGGACCTTGGACTTTCTATACGAGGCGGTCTGCAGAGTAGGCATGCGGCTCAATCCAAATAAGACCGTCGTCATGTAAGGTTTCGGCACAAAGGGTCTCGAGCTCAGACTCTCTTGCTGCATGCTGACGACGAGCCGGCCATCACTTCTCCTAAGTGGGGCATACGCGTGCGGGTTGTGACCACCCATAAAGTTTTAGGGGTCAGGGTCTCCCAGGACGGCTCCATGGCCCCCGAACTTACCGCCAGGTTTGTTGCGGCGAGACAGGCCCTTAGGCCTGTAAAGGCCACTATCAGCCCCCGCGCTGCTCTCTCGGTTCGGGCGAAGACCATTTTGTCTGAGGCGCTTGCCTCCACTGTTTTGTTTTTTTCTTCTGCTACCTGGGGACATCTCACTTCAAACCTGCAGGGAAAACTGCGCGCTGCGCACCAGGAGATTTACCGAGTTGCTCTCAACCTTCCCACGGCGAACAACGCTGAGATGCAGAATTCTTATCTCAACGTGCTCATGAAAGTGCAGCGTTTACCATGGTCGGTTGAGTTGACCCTTTCGAGGTTAAAATGCCTTGTGCGTATTGCCAATCCTCAGTCTTGTCCCCCCCTTGTTCGTGTGTTGATTGACGCCACGTGGGGGGCCCCCAACACCTGGTCCGCCATGTTGGCCGCTGATTTGGATTGGCTTAACGAGCACACGGACCCTGCTCACAGACCGGAGGGGGACCACAGGGAAGGGTGGTTCGACAGGTTGCGTCAAAGCAGGGCCGATTTCAAGTCGGCGGTTGTGGCTGCCTCGAAACGTGCGGCGCAACTTTGGCAAGACAGGAGCAAGCAAGACTCGTGGCAGCGGCAAATCAAGGAATGTGCTGAGGGCACGACACTTGCCTTTTCTCCTCCTCCTCCTCCTCCGCAGGCCCTCTTTCTTTGCTACGAGTGTGGCTTCACTTCTTCGTCTCTCTGACAGCTTCGGAGTCACAGAGCTAAGGTGCATAAAAATGGAGGGGTTGCGCCTGAGATGCAGGTGGTTGGATCGGTTTGCCATTGGTGCATGACCGACTTTCGTGACAATCCTAGGCTTGTGAAGCATATGCACAGGAAGGGCAAGTGTTGGCAGGGGCTTTGCGAGTGGAACCACCCCCCCTCGCTTGGGGAACTCGCCCACCAAGTCGATGAGCGGCGGCGCATCCAGCAGGCGAACCGTAAGCGAGGGCTCCAAGATAACTACGCTTCGCTGCCTGCCCGTAAGGTCTACGGTCCCGCTTTGCCGCCGTCCGCTCAGGGGCCCTCTGCCCCCGTCCAGGTGCCCATGGTTCCGGGGGACGCCTTGCCTTCCCCCGCCTCTCTTGCGCGGCCCGCCCCCCCGCCTGCTCAGCGCGTGGGTTATGTCCTTCATCCCTTCTCAGGCCATCGGAGAGAGGGAGACTTTCAGATGCAGTTCGAAAGGCTTCTTGAGCGGTACCCGATGCGCGTGCATGTCTTGAGCATTGACGTGACTCACAACCCTGTTCAGGGAGGGCTCCAAGATAACTACGCTTCGCTGCCTGCCCGTAAGGTCTACGGTCCCGCTTTGCCGCCGTCCGCTCAGGGGCCCTCTGCCCCCGTCCAGGTGCCCATGGTTCCGGGGGACGCCTTGCCTTCCCCCGCCTCTCTTGCGCGGCCCGCCCCCCCGCCTGCTCAGCGCGTGGGTTATGTCCTTCATCCCTTCTCAGGCCATCGGAGAGAGGGAGACTTTCAGATGCAGTTCGAAAGGCTTCTTGAGCGGTACCCGATGCGCGTGCATGTCTTGAGCATTGACGTGACTCACAACCCTGTTCAGGGAGACTTGACGCGTCAGGACACTGTGTGCACTTGGTTACACCTTCTCATCCAGGGACACGTCGTGGGCATCTTGGGAGGCCCACCGTGCGAAACTTGGAGCGCGGCGCGGCATTTAGAAGTTGAAGGCACGAACCATCCTCCGCGTCCTCTCAGGTCGCCTGAGCAGTTGTGGGGGCTTTCGTATTTGACCCCCCCGCGAATTCCGTCAGATTCAGCTTGGAAACGACTTGCTCCGCACTATGGTGTTCTTCTTGTATCAGGCGTGGAAGCATAAGGTGCCTTGTGTGATGGAACACCCCGCTCCCCGCCCCACCGATCCCAGCATCCCCTCGAGTTGGTACGTTCCCGAGCTCGTCTCTCTCGCCCGCGCTGAAGGAGTCCATACCGTGGACATTGATCAGTGCCAATTTGGCAGCTCCTCCCTCAAACCCACCCGCCTTCTCGCGGTTCATTGTCCTGCTCTCCGTGGGCTGGTGGATTGCAAGCCGAGGCGGGGGAGGTGTGGGGGGTGCGCTCACGTCAGCCTACAGGGACTTGGCGATAGGCGCCAGTGGGCGACAGCACAGGCCAAGGTATACCCCGAGCCTCTTTGTCGCTTGCTTGCCTCCGCCTTGTTCTCTGACATCCATCTTGCCTTCCCATCTTGTCACGGGTCTAGCGGCGATTGGGAGCTCCATGAATGGGCAAAAAAAATAAACAGACAATAAGAACAATACAAAAAAAAAAAAACAAAAAGAACAACACGAGACAAGAACATACAAACGCACAACAGGCCCAAAGCGATTACTTCATAGTCCGGCTCGACCGCTACATGGATCATGCCATGGCCAATGACTGCATGGCTCACAGGGTTGCTGGATAACGGGGGTTGTCCTGCCCCCCCCCCCCCCCCCTCGTGGGGCGCGGAGGGTGTGCTCGGGTCGTGGTCCGCCTATTCCCTCCCCTCTGCCCGTGCATGTGTTTCACCTTTTCCGTCTTTGCTCTTCTCTGCTCCATCCATGTACAGGCTACCAACGTTACGCCGCACGACCGACCGAGGAGGAGGAGGAGGAGGAGGAGGAAGAAAGGGAGGAGGAGGAGGAGGAAAAAGACAGGCAGGAGGAGGAGGAGGAGGA